>CM066314.1:49663428-50251500 GCA_033807775.1 Saussurea involucrata | reverse complement strand
CGACAATACAATTTCCAAAACCCAAATTAACTTTGATAACATCAATCCTAGACTGCGCAACAAGCGTTTCAAACAGAAAAAAAATGTCGGGACGGTAGCTACGGAGGAGGTCTTTCAAGACCGGAACTGCTCTCGGGTTGCCCAAGCCCCGGCAGTTCCACACCATGATCTTCATTGATCTAGGCAGGCCCGTTGAAACGGACCCGCCTCTGGTTCGTTGAGGGGAGATTGTGTAGCAGTGGGTGGAGCTTCGGTGTTTTCCAATAGAGAGCTTCCTGCCGATGTTTCAAACTTGGTTTTTTTGCCACCCGTTGAACTTGCCCTATCCTTGATGGAGATACGCTTGCAACCCGTACCACCCTCCATATGGCTTGTCAGGACCCCGGAAATAACATGCGTAGGTTCGGGGGTAAGTGGGTAGTGTTGTGGTGAGGTGGGAGTGGAATGGGGGTGATATGGTTTGCATGGCTCGGTTTGCATGGAGAACACCATGCAAGCCGTAGGTTTGTTCAGGGTAGAGGAGGGATTAAGGTTAGTGGGTGGTGGGGTCCCAATTTTATGAGGGGTATGGGGTGGGAGGAGGGTAAGGGATGGGAGGGTAGAGGTAGTACTAGGTGTGAGTTGGTGGGTACTGTCAGGGGTATTGGTATTTGTCTTGGTTTTAGGTGGCAAAAGGGATGGTATAGGCTCTTTTGTCAAGTCACTTTTGGTAAGGGTAGGGTGTTGGTCCACGATAGTACTATGGGATAGAGGTAGGGCAGCTTTGTGGGTAGGGTCAATGGAGTTACATAGTGGGTAAAAGGGAGTGTGGTTTGTTTTAGAAACTTCCAGAGGTGGTCTTTTGTGTGTAGAGTCAGCTATGTGGGGAGATAGGGATTGAATTACCTTTTTTGGATCTGACCTGCTTTCGAAGTAAAAGGTGATTTTACCTCTATCACTATTTGGGATGTCAGTGTCCTTAGTCGTCGGCATGCTTGAGGCTTGTAACGGTTCACCGGAACCGGAGCCACTGCCATCGTCACCAGGGGTATCAGCCTGAGTTTTTTTTGGAGGGAGGGTCTTCCAGGTCCTGGATTATCCCATCCTTATTGGCGAAAAAGGGGGTGAAACAGTCTCCTACGTTGTTTCCCGAGATCCAAGGTCCATAGAGTTGCCAAAGTTTCCTGCCTGGGTCTTCCGGGTCGCGTATCGCCACCGGCTTGTTCGAGCATCCAATGTTATCGTGACCCCATAGACCGCATCTGTAGCAGATTAAGGGAAGACGTTCGTATTTGAATTGGAGCCATTTCTTCCTTCCTTCAAAGTTGATAAAAAAATTCCGACGCAAGGGCGTGTATCGACTGGAACGTTGATCTTCGTAACGGTATAGGCTCGGATCATGTCCAGATTGGTCCCTCTCCATTTGAGTTCAGCATGTGGGTCAGCCTCCTTGATCCAAGAGGTGAGGTTGTTCCTAGTATAAAGACGTAAAGGGATGTTGTTTATGGTTAACGAGAGGGGGATGGTGTCGAGCTTGGTGTCTTGCCAATTCCCGGACTCCGGCCAGGAGGATCCTATAAGAAACCCTCCCGAGAAAATCCATGGGATACGTTGGAGGACCCAGTCTTGGTCCGTCGGGGAGGCAAAGGAGATACCGAAGTAAGTGCTTTTGCCGTCGTCCCCCAAGTGTTTTGCCTGCCACCCTCCTTTAAACTTCCACATTCGAGTGAGAATGTTTTTCAGAAAGGTGATAGAACATCGCTTCGTGAAAGTACCCTCGCCACCATCGAAGTCTCAGTGAAGAAGTTCAGGTCGCGTTCTTCCACCGCAAAAGTGCGTTGGTTTTTAGTAGCATCTATCACGTCTCCCTCAGAGTTGGAGACGTGAAGCTTGTTGGTCAACATGGTGATATTGTCAATGATTTCTGATGGTGTACCCATGAGGGGGTAGGAGTTGGTGGTAGTGGACAGAAAGAAGGGGATCGCCGGAGCTGGGACGGAGGAGGGAGGTTGGCGCAAAGACAGGGATAAAAAAACCTTCACCCACTGAGGGAAATCTCTAGAGAGAGAACGAATAAAATCCAGAGATATTGGTATTAACCTCATGAAAAGTGTCTCTTCTCACACAATTACTAGCATTTAAGAGTTTAATTTTAGAGTTCAAGTTGGGAGATGAAGCTTCAAGATCACCATCATCCTCTCCGTTATTACTATGTCATTTTTGCTTGGTTTTTAGGGTTTTACCTAAAAACACATTTGTAAGTTCATATAAACCTTCTAAACTTTTATTTAAGTTAAAGCCTTTCATTTTAACCTTCTAGAACATCTCTCTTGATGTATTTCTCATATTATGACTTTTGACCTATTTTGGGTATTTTGGGAGATTTGAGATTTTGACAAAGATTTGTGTGAATCTGATTTTGGGAGTTACTCTTGATGTGTTTTAGGTTTGTTTGTAACCTATATAAGGTTTCTAGTGATGGATGTTTGTGGATCTAAAGCTTACACCAAAGGAAGCTCAAGATTTGGGGTAAAATCTAGATTTAATCTAAATCTAGCAAGGTGAGTTCAAGTTGATTTGTGAAAAAGTTGTACATGCCAAAAATGTTATTTTCCAAGCATTTATGTGTTTTACATGAAATTATCAATTGTTGAGTTATTTGGTAGGTTTTGGTCATTTGAAGTATTCAACTTTATAAACATTGTAAGATACCCATATTTGGGGATTTTTGGGTATTTTGGCGAATAAAGCATGAGTGAAAATGTTTTGATGATTTATTTTATAAATGGAGTCTACTTGATAAGAAAATGCATTTTAGTGTGTGTTTTGGAAAAATGTATATAGTACGTTACGCGACATTTGAAATTCAACGGTGTGAGTTCCTTAGAAAAGAGGGTTATCCTAACCCAATGTCTTATTTCGGGCTTTCATGGATCTGAAATATTTATTGACAAAAGTATGTGTTGTTACGTTTAATCTCGTTTTATGACTTTTCACGATTGATCTTTTGAGGTAGTCGAGCTTTTGGTTCGGTATTGATTTCGTTGAGTCTTGGGGACATTTGTCCCGTTTTGATGGCTCAAAGTCGAATTTTGGTCATGATTCATGGTTATTTGAGAATTACATGTTTTGAATGCGCTAGTTCATTCGTTTGGAGTCATTTAATGATTTAGACCTTATTGCTATGGATCCATAGGCACATGAGTTTTATGTACAATGTTGGGACACTAGCTTTCCACATTGTAGCACGGAATAGGCATCGAGTTTCGTGGTAAGTAATATGTGAGCCTATATAGTCGGGCATTGTCCCATGAGCAGTAAGGTGTAACTCCAATGTGCTTGGCACGGGATAGGCATCGGGTTTCATGGTAAGTAAGATGTGGGCCTATATGGTCGGGCATTGTCCCATGAGCAGTAAGGTGTAATCCCAATGTGCTTGTACGTTTGTGTGGACTTGGACATCTCAAAGTATAGACCTGGAGGGGTTGAATTTGAGTCTCCACGGGAAATAGACCTGGAGTGGTTGAGCTCGATATGTCCTATGAGTATAGTCCATGTATTTGTTTTATTACATAGATATGTGACCTACTTTTGTGTTCCGTCACGTGCAATGTAATCGGGTCTCCCCCGTCACCAAAAGGTGTTTCTTTGGGTATTTATTTTCATTCATGTTTTTGGTGACGTATTATATTTATATGGATTGTTTTCCATGAGATATGAGTTATGGTTTATGCCTCATCCGTGTTTGGGATGTTTTGAATAATAGCGATTTATTCATGATTTCAATCATTTTGGAAATCAAGTGCTATTTCACTTTTTCAAGTGGGTTTTGGGATGAGTCCATTTTGAGAATCGTTTTATATTAGAGCTTTCAGCACGGGATTTGTGTGCGTTGAAAAATTGGTGATTTGCATCTAAAGTAAATTCTTTTGAACTCAAGATTTAAATTGCACCTCTCTCGTTTTACGAGTTATATAACCATGATAAAACTCTTGAACTCACTAGGCGTTAGCCTAAACTTTTTATTTGTCGGCATGTGCAACAGGTTCAGGTTGGGAATAGCTTTAGCGACACTGTGAAAAGATGAGTGCTGGTAGTGTGCTCGAGAAGTGAATTGCTTAGTGAAGTCTTCCACACTTATTTTGGGATTAGCAACTTGTACTTGTGTTAAGTAACACCCGACTTTATTGGGTCACATAGTATGACTTGAGTTATTAATTGTGAGAGTTGTTATATTTTTAATTTTAAGGTATTTCCAAGGATGGTTTGTAGAAAGGATTTTTATCCTCATTTGGTGATTTTATCGAAATTTAGTCAGTTGCTCTTTCCAAATTTGAGGGTGTTACAAGTTGGTATTAGAGCATAAGTTTGAGAGATTTAGGTGTTGATTTTGGATACATAGACTCAAACTGGCGTTCTTTTAAGTGGATGTGAGCGAATTTGCACCATTAAGCACTTTAAGATAGGATGTTTTGAGGTTGAGGAAGTCACTAGAAACAGGAATCTCGTCTAGAGTAGCAAGGATGATCATGTACGGTACGTTCATAATTGCACCTGACCAGTGTTATAGTGAACCTACAAGTTACATGTGAGTACTTGGACTACTTTGATATGATGACCGTTGGGGTAGCGAAGAAGTTTCTAAGCGAGTAACCGTTAGAAGAGGTTAATGATTTTAGCATTAGTCATTTGGAGCGACAATAGGCATGATCACTGCATTAAGTGGACCATTTTGGGTCGAAATTGTTGGTTGGACTAGAACCATATGCTTATGGAATCGACCATATTCGAGGAGAAATTGTAAGGTGAACCGATGAAATATTCGATGATTGCCTTAAGATGTTTGAACATCCGGATGACGATAGTGTGACCGGAGGAATATGAGGAGTGTCGTTTTGAGATGTTGAATGCCGACTAAATTCATGCACAAAATTTATTTTAAAAATAAAAATAAATTGCATCAATTGTTTCTTGTGTTTCAAATCGTCATGTGGGTGTATTACAAAATCTTGGAAAAACGTTTAGCACACACAAGATTTTAAACCATGATTTTAAACAACATGGAATTATTTTATTGCAGGTGATTGCAAACTTTGTCAAGATTTTTTTTGTTTTCGTTGTTGACCAACGCTACTTTCGGATACTGTGATATCCATGTTTTAAAGTTGTTTAGGGTCTTGGACAAGTAACCGCGATTTATGGCCTTAACATTGGATCTCCTCCATATATGTTAAGGTTTTGGATGAAGGGTTACCTTCCATCATTTTGGTGTTTGAGTTTTATTGAGAATTTTATTTCATGCAACTTTTATTGAGAAATGTTACTTTATGTCGTATTGCAATAAAAAGGGAAATTTTTTAAATTTTGATATTGTATGATTTCTCTGTTGAGTTTTGTGTTAATACATTTCATCACACATTATTTGGCATACAAATCAATTTATACTTTTGGCGTGAGTAAGCGTATAAGAGTACCATGACAATTTATCTCAATGCTTTGTTTTGTGCATTTTCGGTTGTAGTTACCATCGCTATTGGTTCACACATATGGATTATATTGATTATTGGTATGCAAGGCATTATAGCCACCACTTTTGGAATAAAGATGCATATTGTCTGTACAGCTTGAAATTTGAAGCCAATAAAATTTTGTTATGTTACGACCAAATTGCATGCACTTATCGTTTTGCTAAGTTTTAAGAAGATAAACTAATGCATGTGGGTCTTGTTAGGAAATCTCACCCCACGTCATTTTATAGTTAAATGGGAAAATTTTGGAACTCGATTACGTGAAGTTTCTCTTTTAAGTTTTGTATAAACAACTTGTTGTACACTATTTTAATGCAGGAAAACTACTCGGTGTACACGACATAAGTAGATGCATGCTAGAACCATAACCGTTCATTTTAAAAGTTCACCTAGCATATTTTGCGTCATCATTATTAGCTTGATTTGTGATCAAGTAGTTTTCAAAATGATGTTTTTATATGTGTGACAAGTGTGTATTCTTTACACAACTACGGAGTAAACGGTAACAGATTTTTACACGCAAGAGTAATTATTATAAAGATTTTGCATTGAAAATTCTTATAAATTCTGTGGGATTGGCATACTTGCTGAGTCCTGCACTCGAAACCTTGAACTCGTTAGGGCCTTAAATGTTAAGAAACTCTCGTTAAGAGTGGGGACTCAAAGGGCCTTGGAAGTGGAAGTGTTGGGTAGTCCAACTTGTGATAGTACCGTAATCTGAGTGGTACCTCTTGTTAAGTCAATGTACTTTTGATTTTAAGGTATTAGACTTATGAGTTATTCAGCTGTTTAAGTAGTGATCTTTCCATTTCAGTAAATCTTTTGGCTAAGACTTTGTGTGGTTGTTTGCACATAATTGGAATTGAATTGATGAATCATTTTATAGACCTCCTATTAAGCGTTAGTATTGCTCCCTCTTGATTGGCCTTCGGTAGTTAAGAAAGTTTTGGAATTCGTCATTTGAATTGTATAGTTTGGGATTCTAGTTCCAGTATCAGTATGGTCCAAATCTGATTTCAACTCATTGTTGCTTCTTCCTTACTCCTACCTGTGGCCATTGATAAGGGATGACTCCTAGTATTATTTAATTGCTTTAATATCCTTTGTAATCTTTTGTAATTATTAGTTGTTTTTCCTTCTCTATGTTATGGCTATGAAGCCTTGGTTGTTCCGATTGAATGTAATGAATCTTAACATTTTGTAATGAATATTAACATTCTATAATGAATGTTAACTTCTTGTAATGAATATTAACATTCTGTAATGAATGTTAACTTCTTGTAATGAATATTAACATCCTGCAAAGAATATTAACTTTTTGTAAGGAATATTATTCATCTTCTCATATATTTCTTTAGCTTTTGAGGTCGATGACTCATTTGGGGTTTGGGGTGTCATCTGTGTTGAATTCCTTGAGAAGTTTGGAAAGCAAACAATGACTCTACAGATATTTGAGTTTGGTAATTAGTGATCAATGATTGAAGTCATCCCTCCTTGCTAGGGATTTAAGTTTTAGATAAACAATGTTGAGGTGTGTCTTGGTACGAGATAGAGTACTTGTGTGTACTCCCCGTGAATTCTAAGAAACATTGCAATATAACTGGTATATCTAAGGAGTCAAGACTTTTGGTAATTGGCAGTTGATTATTAACATCTTTTGACTTGCTAGCGATTTTATTTAGAATGATCAGTGTTGGGTCGAGTTTAGAGATTTGTGGAAGGGTTGAATTTTGGATAACTTACTTTCTAAAGAGTATCATGGTACGTTCTTGAATGGAACGCTGACCAACCTCAAGATTTACTGATTCGGGGATTTTGAGAACCCTTGTAGTCGACATGCATATTATCAATTTGGGGTTGTTAGAAATATAAGAGTGAATTCTCGGCTAGGAAACACTTAGGAAGTGATTAACTAATGTCATGGACCATTCTCGAAGTAGCACAAGTCACTTAAGGTTGGGAGACAACTGAGAACGTAGTATTGGAGATTGCTCAAGCAAGGTTCGATGTCTACACCAATGTTTTGATATTGGAGGAATTTTTTGGTCGAATAGGTTTAAGTCAAAGAAGGCTCAAACTGTTAGGAGTCGAGCAATCCGTTGTGAATGGCTTTTGAGTTATGGATTGGCAATAGATTTCGAGGAAGAAATCATTCTAAGGTTGGGATGATTGTAACACCCGTATTTTTGCTATATTTATTTTCGAGTTTTAAACATTTTTTTATGTTAGAAATAACGCTTGTATCTAATCTTGAGTGGGTTGCACTTGGGTACATTTATTCACATAAAAATGAATATCAATTAGAGAAAACACACCCTTTAATCTGAGAGTTGCCTCCCTCATTAATTAGCATTCAACCACTTTCTTCCTTTCTTACCCACTATCTCTCTCTCTCTCTCTCTCTCTCTCTCTCTCTCATTTTGTTGGTTTCTCCATTACTAGTCCATAACTCCAACTCTTATCTTCTCCATCTCATACATCCAAATCACGATTGAAAACAATTACTAGCATTTAAGAGTTTAATTTTAGAGTTCAAGTTGGGAGATGAAGCTTCAAGATCACCATCATCCTCTCCGTTATTACTATGTCATTTTTGCTTGGTTTTTAGGGTTTTCATTTGTAAGTTCATCTAAACCTTCTAAACCTTTATTTAAGTTAAAGCCTTCCATTTTAACCTTCTAGAACATCTCTCTTGATGTATTTCTCATATTATGAATTCTGACCTATTTTGGGTATTTTGGGAGATTTGAGATTTTGACAAAGATTTGTGTGAATCTGATTTTGGGAGTTACTCTTGGTGTGTTTTAGGTTTGTTTGTAACCTAGATAAGGTTTCTAGTGATGGATGTTTGTGGATCTAAAGCTTACACCAAAGGAAGCTCAAGATTTGGGGTAAAATCTAGATTTAGTCTAAATCTAGCAAGGTGAGTTTAAGTTGATTTGTGAAAACGTTGTACATGCCAAAAATGTTATTTTCCAAACATTTATGTGTTTTACATGAAATTATCAATTGTTGAGTTATTTGGTGGATTTTGGTCATTTGAAGTATTCAACTTTATAAACATTGTAAGATACCCATATTTGGGGATTTTTGGGTATTTTGGCGAATAAAGCATGGGTGAAAACGTTTTGATGATTTATTTTATAAATGGAGTCTACTTGATAAGAAAATGCATTTTAGTGCGTGTTTTGGAAAAATGTATACATTACGTTACGCGACATTTGAAATGCAACGGTGTGAGTTCCTTAGAAAAGAGGGTTATCCTAACCCAATGTCTTATTTCGGGCTTTCATGGATTTGAAATATTTATTGACAAAAGTATGTGTTGTTACGTTTAATCTCGTTTTATGACTTTTCACGATTGATCTTTTGAGGTAGTCGAGCTAATGGTTCGGTAATTGATTTCGTTGAGTCTTGGGGACATTTGTCCCGTTTTGATGGCTCAAAGTCGAATTTTGGTCATGATTCATGGTTATTTGAGAATTACATGTTTTGAATGCACTAGTTCATTCGTTTGGAGTCATGTAATGTTTTAGACCTTATTGCTATGGATCCATAGGCACTTTAGTTTTATGTACAATGTTGGGACGCTAGCTTTCCACATTGTAGCACGGAATAGGCATCGAGTTTCATGGTAAGTAAGATGTGGGCCTATATGGTCGGGCATTGTCCCATGCGCAGTAAGGTGTAATTCCAATGTGCTAGGCACGGGATAGGCATCGGGCTTCATGGTAAGTAAGATGTGGGCCTATATGGCCAGGCATTGTCCCATGTGCAGTAAGGTGTAATCCCAATGTTCTTGTACGTTTGTGTGGACTTGGACATCTCAAAGTATAGACCTGGATGGGTTGAATTTGAGTCTCCACGGGCAATAGATCTGGAGTGGTTGAGCTCGATATGTCCTATGAGTATTGTTAGGACCATAAATGTCCTACATATTAGAAAGATATATAAATAATTATACAGTGCTTAATTAGATTTATTAATAATTGTAAAAGCCCTTAATTGTTTTAAATTGGGCTTATTAGTGCT
Organism: Saussurea involucrata; assembly: GCA_033807775.1. Classification (NCBI taxonomy): domain Eukaryota; kingdom Viridiplantae; phylum Streptophyta; class Magnoliopsida; order Asterales; family Asteraceae; genus Saussurea; species Saussurea involucrata. The sequence goes on along the minus strand of CM066314.1, from coordinate 50,241,961 downwards.
TAATGGGCTTGGGCCTTAGTAATCAAAGGCCTAAGTATAATAAGCTTTGTTTGCCTTAGAATTAGGGCGGTCGTCCAAGTTGTCTCTTTTGCTTTCCTACTCCTAATTGTAATTCTCTCTCAATTGAAAGCTAATAGGGATGGCCAGTTGAAATCATAAACACTATTGTTATTATCTGTTGATTTCATTGTTCGTTGCACGGATCTGGAACTCATAATTGGTATCAGAGCAGACGGACAAAATCGATTCAAAGTGTTCATATTGAATTCTGGTAAGTTTTATCTTTTTCACGTCTGTGTTCTTGATAGAATTTCAATTCTTTGATTCTGATAAAATTGATCGATTTCGTTTATTGGGTATTGTTAGTATCATTACTATTAGTGATTCTACAAGTTTTCGTAATCTATTTCGATCATTTGAGTGGTTTATTAAGCAAATTAAGTTCAAAAGTTTTGAGTGTGTTCTTCACTAAAAATCGAATTTTTACCATCAAACTTGTTGTTTTTGCTTCAAAATCGATAGGGTTAGTGTTATTTTTGTGTTTGGTAGTGTTTCTAATCTTTCAGGAACATTTTTGAGCAACCCTAGTCGATTCCCAATCGATTGGAAACCCACAGCCGCTGTTCCCGGACAAAACCAGCCGCACTTTCCGGACAGTACCATCACTTTCTGGACGTTTGTGTGATATCATTCCGGGTACGTTCTACTTTCCGGGTACATCAAGCTTTCCGGGTAAGTCTCATTTTCGTAATCTATCCGGGTATATTTGTTCCGGAAACCCAAAGTTTCCGGTAACCAATCTTCTCGGACAATCCTGCATCCGGTAAGTATTGTTTATTAGTTATATCATCCGGAAACTATTATCTTCCGGTAACCTCTTGTTATCCGGAAACTATAGTTTGTCCGGACTCTTTATATTACTCGGACACTTTTGCTATCCGGTAACCTTTGTTATCCGGAAACCTAAGTTTGTCCGGATTCTTTATATTTGAACTGTTTCCAGTTAATCTGATCCGGACACTTCCAGATCAGACTCTTATTTGGATTCCTATCCAGTAAGCTCATTCCTAGTTCATATCAGTCGTAGAACCTGCGTTAGGACTCCACTCTTAGTGCCTTGCGTTAGGTTTACACTTTGAATCAATCAATTCGTCTGACGATCACTCCGTTGCAACCGAAGATGTCTTCACGCGATGCTCCTGCTATCGGTACCACGTCTCCAGCCGCTGAAGAATCAAGTCAGGTATGTGAATCTAGCCAACAAGATTTCTTGAATCAAATGCAATCACTTGTTGAACAGGCAGATTCCTTTAAGGCCACCTCTACAGAACAAAAGCTTGAGATTAGATCTCTAACCGAAAAGCTAGATGTTCAAACGAGAATGACAGAAAAATATAAGTCTGAAAATGCTAATCTAAAAGACAAATGCAAAAATATCTCATTAGCACCTAAGGACTTAAGGGCCAAGTTATCTGAACTTCAGTCTCAGTATGATCAGTGTCTGAATGAGAAAGCAGAAATTGTTTATCAATGTTATCCTCTTCAAGTTCAGCACAAGGAGTTTGTAGCTAAAATTCTTGATATTGAAACCAAACTTCATAGGAGAGGTCAATCTGATCAGACCATTCATATGAATAAACCCAAGGAGTTCACTTATTTTAATAAGGAGTGGGGAATCGGATATGATAACCCACACTACTTGAAAAAGGGTTTTTACAAGACACCTACTCTGTATGACTTTGGGTGTCTTGGTTTAGATAAGAAATACCCGGAATATGCTATTAAATGGACTGGTCCTCTTGAACCTGAAAAGGAAGAGGAAACCGAGGAATATAAGCGAGCACACAAACGAGGAATACAACTTCCATTTTGTTATGAACCTTTAAATTATTCCTATCAAATAAACAAGAAGTATCTCTCGAATGACTACTTCGATGGCTACAAGGTTGCAAAGCCCAAGGATTCCTCCAAAAAGGATGAGGACCAAGCAACCGCAACCAAGACTGAGACGGAGGAGTTCAAACTCTATGTTCCCCCTCTCATCTTGGAAGCAAAGATAGTCGAGTTGGAGGAGTCACTCGAGAAAGAAAGGTCATTTTTTCAAATGGAAAAGCAAGCGCTAATCTCTGAGCTTGAGAAACTCAAAACTGAGAAAACCGAAGCTGTGTCGGACGAGGAGAAGGAAACTCTTCGGTGTGAAATCACTAAGCTCTCATCGAGACTGTCTGATATGACAAGAGAAACGATGAAAGAGCATATGATAAATAGTCAACTCCAAGTGCAGCTTGACCTGCTCCAAAATGCGAAGCAGACTTCACCCGAACTTTCCTCTAACTCATCTGACACATCCTCGTGTAAAGCTTTCATAGGAAATATCTCTTCACAAGAAAGTAAAGTTTCTCAAGACGAGTGTGCTAAAAGAAATTTAAACTCTGATTTTTCAAACGCTTCCGCACCGAATTCCCCAAAGCACACTGACACTAAGTGTTCCTCGCCTTCCTTGACCGATCAAAGTCCTGAAATTCCGGAAGTCGATTTTTCAGAATATATGAACTCCAAAGGTAATTCTGATGGAGAGTTTGAGTCGTTCCCCTTCGACAAACCTCTTTCGAGTCATACTGATTTTCTGTCACCAGTAGTCAATCGACCGGTCAATTTTCTAAAGGGTACCTGTTCTAACACCAAGGCCCAGTTGTGATTAATATTTCCAAATCTACACCAGCTTCTCAAAACCAATCACAGCCGAAGCAAAAGACCGAGCGATTGCCTATCAAAAATCCTATGTATTCAAAAGTCATTGACCATGCTGTTAATGCGGGTTCAGATAAAACCGGCCAGCCTAAACAAGATAAACCAAAGAGGCTATCTAGGGAATCTATTGAGAAAGAGGCATCGAAGTCATTTAACACTGTTTTCTATCCTAGGATGCATAAGCATGATTGCGCATGGAATCATAGGAATAATTTTGTTAAACGAGATGTTAATTTTCCAATTAAACTCTACTCCATTCAGCAATTGATTCAATTATCACATGATTGCTTATGCTGTTCTAGTTGTGGTTGGAATGACTTTGATGATATCAATAACAATGATTGGTTTGGGTCATATCACATGTATAATCATACACCCAAATGCAAACCCCGTAATAACAAGAGAAAATATCATAAACAACGAGGTTCTCAAACAGAGGTTAAACCACAACGGGAGACCAAGCCCATTCCAAAACGGGCTTCTCCCACTGAGGTTAGACCGGCACTCAAGAGGCAACCTGCTACAAAACCTGTTCCTCCAAAAGGTGTGAATTCTACACCTAAGAGGCAACATGTGCCAAAACCTGTTACTCCAAACGGTGTACAATCTGCACCTAAGGGGAAGTCTGAGTCAAAGCAAGTTCCTCCTCGAGGTGCCAAACCTAACCCTCTCAGACCTAGGCAAATCTGGATACCAAAGGTCCGCTAATCTTGTTTTGCAGGACGGTCATGTGTGGTTCTTACACTCTGGATGCTCCACGCATATGACCGGAAGGAGGGAGCTACTCACAAACTACCTGGAACTATTTGGCGAAGAGTGTTCATGTGTTTAGGGGGAGCATGATCAGCTATCAGGTAAGTTTACTCTGCTGTTGAGGGGGAGCATCACACACATTTTTTAACTGATGAAAAGTTTTTTTTGTGTGTGGATACTATCGTGTGCATTTCACACTTCGCGCATAATCTGAGGGGTAGCATATCACTTCATTCTCATCATTTGAGGGGGAGCGACACAGTGTTTTTCTTTAAATGTCCAATTTTTTTTTTGTGTCGGCCTCCCCATTGCACTATTCGAGGGGGAGCAAAGTCATCTCCATGCTCAGTTTGAGGGGGAGCGAGAGAAGGTTCGTTTTAAATCCAAATAGTCCTATTTTTGCAAAATCTACAAGGACAGAGTTTTTTTTGTGAAAATCCCAGAGCATCCGAAAAGGTATCCGGAACCTCTCTCTATCCGGATAGGTTTCCGGACCGGGTCCTTATCCGGATTGGATGGGCACCCGGACATCACATCCGGACTCTTGGCTTCATATAGCATCCGGACTCCTTTTCCTTCATTTATCCGGAATATTCAAAAACCCACCGGATACCCCAGTTATGCATATACCTGAAGCCCTACCTGTGATAGCATATAGACGAGAGTTAGGGAATCCCATGGTCCAGCCAGCGCCGGAGGGACCTTCCCCGGGACATAGAACATGTGAGAAGGAGGGAATTACGTTCGAAAGCGAACCAGGAAAGATTGAGCCGTAAAGATAACGAGGCTCCTGAGCGATCCCAACCGAGTGATATCCGGGTAGCCACATCTGCTATCCCGTCTCATACGTTGGGACGGGGTATTAAAGAAGCCTTCCTGGACCCAACGGAGCAATTGCACACCCCCCTTATCCACTCATCCGTCTCTCAAAAGACGGATGTTTCAGATCAGGACTCGTTCTTAAATGCGTTGACTTCTAAACATTTCAGTTTAGAACTCGTATTTCACTCTTTACTTAACTGATTAACTCGATGCATCAATGAGTGTTAGGACTTACATCGTTTCTATGGTCTATCTAGAACCAGAAGGACCTACCCAAGAAACACATCCCTTAGAGACAACAATGAGGGGTCTAGATTGATAGATGAGTTTGGAGTGAAAAGAATATGGTGAGGCTGTGACAGGACTTAAAAGAATTATTGGTCCTTACCAAACCGAGTCAGTTATCCGGGTAACCACACAATCTATTCATTCTCGTTCGTTGGAGATGAATATTGAAACATGCATGGACCCAATGTCGATAACTCGTGTCACCCCACCTAGCCACTCAAGTGTCTCACAACAGATGCTTGCTTCAGATATTCATAGAAATTTAGCACATAATCTATCTATTCCTCACTCGGAGGTCTTAGATATTGAAACAGAAAGACATCAGCTCCGGTCTCCGAACTTCATATTCTAATCACTGTGTCAATTGATTTTTTAACTTGCGTCCCAGGTTAAATCAATTTTTGAGCCATAACAGATTAATTCATTTTCTTCACACATGCACGAGTCTTTGTGATTCCATTTGCATATCTTCGTGATATTTCCGGAACAGCTTGAGGAGTAACTTTTAATATTTTACTTCAGTGATAACTGGAAGTCCTATCAGAGATACCCCATTGCCAACTCTGAACATAGGCCACACAATTTTTTAAATTGTTGTGATAACAGTTACTATGTGTTTCTGTGTTAGATTTTTACCCCATTCTGGTTACTTAATGATTTGATCTGGAATTTTTTGCTACTTATCACCATTGTCTTTGAACGTGCATGATGCTCCAGATGCTCCTACTCATCATGAGGGGGAGAAAGGGTACATATTCAAAGACACGGATTATCAAGTTGAGGAGGAGTTAGCAAAAGCCGAGGGGGAGTAAAGAAGTCCCTATGAAAAAGTCGAGGGGGAGTATCAGCCGAGGGGGAGTAACAGTTCCGAAAAGTCGAGGGGGAGTATCAGCCGAGGGGGAGTATCATGAGGGGGAGAAAGGGTATAGATTCAAAGACACCGAATATCAAGTTGAGGGGGAGTTAGCAAAAGCCGGGGGGGGAGTAAAGCCGAGGGGGATTAAAGAAGTCCCCATGCAAAAGCCGAGGGGGAGTAACTGTTGACCGATTTTTAATCGAATGATTGATCTGTTCCGAGATCCAAATAGCTCAAAGTGCATACAAGTGATCAAAGTGCTTTCAAGTAATCAATTCTTCTCATTCCTTATCAAGTGGTGTTCGATTCAAATTATTTCCTCCTTCAAGCATATTGGTTCTACAAGTTCTTTTAAAGCTGAATTCAAATTCAAGAGCTTTATTCAAGGGGGAGCGTTGAAAGACATGAAGACATGCTACACCGAAGTGTTTCAACGATTCAAGAAGAAGAGAAGATCAATACTTGAATATTTCAAGACCGATTTTTATTTATATATCTTTAGGGGGAGATTGTTAGGACCATAAATGTCCTACATATTAGACAGATATATAAATAATTATATAGTGCTTAATTAGATTTATTAATAATTGTAAAAGCCCTTAATTGTTTTAAATTGGGCTTATTAGTGCTTAATGGGCTTAGGCCTTGGTAATCAAAGGCCTAAGTATAAATAGCTTTGTTTGCCTTAGAATTAGGGCGGTCGTCCAAGTTGTCTCTTTTGCTTTCCTACTCCTAATTGTAATTCTCTCTCAATTGAAAGCTAATAGGGATGACCAGTTGAAATCATAAACACTATTGTTATTATCTGTTGATTTCATTGTTCGTTGCACGGATCTGGAACTCACAAGTATAGTCCATGTATTTGTTTTATTACATAGATATGTGACCTACTTTTGTGTTCCGTCACGTGCAATGTAATCGGGTCTCCCCCGTCACCAAAAGGTGTTTCTTTGGGTATTTATTTTCATTCATGTTTTTGGTGACGTATTATATTTATATGGATTGTTTTCCATGAGATATGAGTTATGGTTTATGCCTCATCCGTGTTTGGGATGTTTTGAATAATAGCGATTTATTCATGATTTCAATCATTTTGGAAATCAAGTGCTATTTCACTTTTTCAAGTGCGTTTTGGGATGAGTCCATTTTGAGAATCGTTTTATATTAGAGCTTTCAGCACGGGATTTGTGTGCGTTGAAAAATGGGTGATTTGCATCTAAAGTAAATTCTTTTGAACTCAAGATTTAAATTGCACCTCTCTCGTTTTACGAGTTATATAACCATGATAAAACTCTTGAACTCACTAGGCGTTAGCCTAAACTTTTTATTTGTCGGCATGTGCAACAGGTTCAGGTTGGGAATAGCTTTAGCGACACTGTGAAAAGATGAGTGCTGGTAGTGTGCTCGAGAAGTGAATTGCTTAGTGAAGTCTTCCACACTTATTTTGGGATTAGCAACTTGTACTTGTGTTAAGTAACACCCGAATTTTTTTGGTCACATAGTATGACTTGAGTTATTAATTGTGAGAGTTTTTATATTTTTAATTTTGAGGTATTTCCAAGGATGATTTGTAGAAAGGATTCTTATCCTCATTTGGTGATTTTATCGAAATTTTAGTCAGTTGCTCTTTCCAAATTTGAGGGTGTTGCAGGTTACTTGTCCAAACCCAAATAATATTAAATCATTGATATTACACTATCTGAAAATAACGTTTAGCAACATGGGAGACCCGTATTCGTTGAGAGTGATGGGAACACATGAGTCTGCCACTCGTACAACGTTAATCGCATAACATTTCATGACTTAAAGACCAAATGTCCTTACGACTCCTTAACAAGTTTCACCTCAAGAGTCGAGTAACCTTAGTTTCCATTCTTGCGAATTCCATCTCAAGGCCCGTCCCACTTAGTGTCTACCTCTAAGGTAACACATGAAGCGAAGAAGATGTTGGTGTGTCGCATCTTGGTGCCTACTTAAAAAGTTTAAGGTTATGAAACAAAGGACCCGGAGTCCAACCCCGCAATACCCACACGACCAATGCATTACAGTCTAAAATTACATGACTCCAACTGAATAACCAACGCACTCAAAACATGTAATTTATAAATAACTATACCATAAATGCAAATAACGGCTAGTGCTCATCAATGAGCAAATTAAATCGGACTAATATCCCAGGACTCTTTTAAGTCAAAATCGAGCCAAAAACTCAACAACTCAATTGACTAATAAATGAAAGTCATCAAAACAATAAGATGCATTTAACCCGTGTCTGTGAAAATTCATGCTCTAAATACATGGTTAACTCAAAACCACCATTGGACAAACCATTTTCCAATTGAAATCACACCATTTGTATTTTCAAAATGTCCCATAAAATAGCTATATGCTCTTTTCAAGTCAAATACATAAAGATTGCATTAACACCAAATTCTCCATTTATAAGATAAATTACCAAAAGAATTCACACTTAAGATTTAGTCATCAAAATGTCTAAAAATCGCAAATACAGGATTTTCCCAAGATTTATAAACCCATTATACAACAAAGTAAACCTCACTAAGGGCTTGTTTGTTTTTGGCTTAATAAGCTTAATGGTCCGTATGGCTTATTCGGTCAGCCATACAGGGGTGTTTGGTAGTGGCTTAATGAAAAAAGGAGTGACCTAGCGATTAAGTTGTTTCAAGGTCCCTTTATGTGGTCAGACATCATCATTCCAATTTTACCCCCCATTAAAATATGAGAATATCTAAATCATTTTTTTCTAGTGCCCTCGAATCTCACCACTTCATCTTCTCAAATGTTCTTGCACTCCCAATTTTCCATCTGGTAATTCTCCATTCTTGTTTTTCTTTCTCAACGTTTAGATACAAATAACTATGTGTTTTTTGATTTTCCTCTCACCTCGATCACATCTCTTTTATTGTTCATCACGAAATCTTCACAAACCCTAACGATTCATAACGTCTACGTAGGTCTTTTTCTCTAAATTCGGAATTTTTGTGCTGGTTTCTTCTGTGTTAGAAGGCATCTGGTGATTGTGCATTATATTATTTGTATATATATACACATCCGGCATTTTTATCTGTTCAAATTTCTCGAACGTTGTGATAGATATGGTTTAGCGATTGGAGATTGTGGGTGTTGATTGAGATTTCAAGGGTTTTGTGAAATTATGTCACCTGCGGCTCCGATCGAGCCGGCGAAGAAGACATTACCATTACCGGAATCGTCATCGTCGGGAGAGTTGTCACCAGAGATTTGGGGATTTTGCCTTCTTCTTCCTCTTCTTCCATCAATGATCTTCGTCATGTGACAGCCAATTGCCGGAAAAGGTATTGATTTTTTCTATACTTCTGTGTTTGATCATCTCGTGCCAATCAATTGGTCTATAATTTGATCGAGGTGAGAGGAAAATCCCTTTATGGAATTAGTATTGAATTTGTATCATTTTGTTTGATAACTATTTATTATTTTTGTTGGAAATGGACTTGTATCTAAACTATGGTTTCTTGTATTTTAATTATAAGTACTTATAAAATTTTGTTGTGATTATCTTATTGAATTCATATAATTATGTTTGATGAAGTTTTTTTTTTAAATTGTTTAATTGATAATATTTATTGTTAAGAATAAACCATTCAACACATTTACCAAATAGTTATGTTAATCGGTGCTTAATACACAATGAGGGTAAAATAGTCATTTCTGACGTTCAGCTCGTTTGTTCAGCACGCCAAACAAACAGCAAGATATCAGAATCCAGACAGACAAACAAATCCAGACAGACATCTATATCAACACAGGACTTAATGAAAAACCAACCAAACAGCCCCTAAATAATGACCACATTTGATAAACATCAGGGAAACATTTCTGTTGATCCAAACTCTCTTAGTGATTTGATGACAACCCTTTAGAATACTTAGTGAAAATTGCATTTAACATCTTTATGTATTAGTGTTTCACCATCAGCGATAAGCATACTGAGTATGTTTGGTATCGCTGATGGATTGTAATGTAATAGTGTTAGATGTAATCCCTGAGGACAAGCTTCGCGACTAAAGAGTTCATCGTTGGCATCGAAGACAACACTGATAAACAAGTGACAAGTCTACTCAAGATCTGACGCGGACATTAGAGAAACCAAGACAAGTCCACGCGCGCGACAAATCAAGAAGAAAGCTTCAGCGATAGCTGACATTACATCAACAGTCCCTGATGGAAGACCTCCTCAGCGATCGCTGATCATGAAGCTTACAATTCAAGATTTGTTTGTCTTATCCTTTTGCACAAAAAGTACGGATGGTCAGAAGAAGCATGCTTTTGTCCAAGATTGTACAACCGCTCTGCCACCTACACTGTTCACCATGCTGCCCAAAGCATGTCTTGCTAAAAGTTAGAAGCATGCGCCCAACCAGATGGTGACACGTGTAAAGTGATCATTGATAGACGGGTTTACACCCCCTTGACTGACCGCAAGTGTACGGTGTCATCTTAAGTAATACGTACGGAAGTACGAGTATCGAACCAAAGGAACAAGGTGTTAAGTACCACAATGACTGTATTAATTATTAACTGAACGATCGAAACTGGTTTGGTTTGATTTTTAGAAAACTGGAGTATTAAAAACATACGAAACGTAAGAAAAGTTGGTTAATTGGATTTGAAAAGAGAGAAGATGGAGGCTTGGAATTTGAATGGATCAATCAACAAGAATCTAAGTGACTTATAAATTGCTTCAATAATCAATGAATTGCATAAACTCGACATCATTGTACTCCTTCAAGCTACAATGAAATTAACTTAAGGAATTGGTATATCTCTATCCAATTCTTAACGGTGGCAAATGAATCAGACCTAAATCTGGAACTTTTCTCAAACGAACCCAAAATTAGTGAAATCGTTTAACAATTGATCAAGTTATCAAACGCATTAAGCTTGAATTCAAATACTTCATTCATCTATCAAAAACCAAAACATAAGTTACTCAAATCCATGGTCTATGACCCGACCATCATCCAACCCCCCAACATGTGGATTAGCTCATGTTGGTGGTACTAGAGAAGAATCGAAAAGCTAAAAAGGATGGGAAAACCACCATTGTTCAAGAAAATTCTAAGAAAGATAACAAAACACTCCCTAAGAAGAATTCCTCCACTCTCACGTACTCGTTCGTCTTCGATCGCTAGCTTCGATCTGTTCCCTTCGTGTTAATCCTCTCAAAAATCTATGTTTTGCTCTCCAAAATATCCCCTTGGCCAGTCGTCTTCGTTAAAAAGTGAAAAGTGAGTAAAATCTAGTTGCATGAGTGTTTTAAAACAAACTGGACGTCGGGGCCAGCACTGGTGCGGATTGACTGGCACCAAGACTGGCGCCAAGCACTGGTCAATTAACTTGGTGCGGATACTAGCGCGGATTGACTGGCACCAAGACTGGTGCCAAGCACTGTTTGGTCTAAATTCACCAATTTCTTGTTTTAAGCTCCGGAACTCGAATCTGCACATTTTTAGAGAATTATACTTGAACCTGTACGTTCTTTCCAAAAACCCGTTAAAAACTACTATTTTACTTGAAGACACGCGTGAACCACCCAATTTGAGATCCAAAATAATGTCGAAAACCGACATTATCACTCATGCCATGCATTTAATGCATAGGGTATAAATAGGAGCGATACCCCTTCATTTTGAAGGATCTCCCTGAACTACTTAGTGCGTAGAAAACCCTTGTTTTTCTACATCCTCTTTCCTCTCTAGTTTATTAGTGCATGAACACTTAGTGATTCTCAAGTTTGTTTAAATTAGGTTTACTTAATCTTATTTCGCAACAAACAGTAAATTGTAATTTGATTTATCAATAAACAATTTAGAAAACCAAAAATTTGTGTTTGTATTCAACCCCCCGCCCCCTCTACAAACTATTGTACTTGTATAACCCCTTCGGGACCAACAAGTGGTATAAGAGCAGATTGTTTAATCTAATAAACAAGATCTTGCTTATACTTTTCTCTTCCTTGTTATTCTTCAAATAAAACTAAACACAAACACAAACTATATCGACAATGGTTCTCTAGCAAAACCTCCTCGATTCAGTAGAGATAACTTTAATCTCTGGAAGAATCGAAAGATGCTTTTTCTAGAAGGTGTAGACCCCACTATGCCTTACTATGTAGAAAATGGGCCCTATGTTCCATATGTTCTATCTCCTGCTGTTCCTGCCACTGAAACTACCCCTGTCATACCTGAAAGAGAGATCATCAAGAAAATCTCTAGATGGACTGATGAAGACAAGAAGAAGGTAGCCATTGATACCAAAGCTAGATCAATAATATCCATGGCTCTACCTGATGAGGTTTATCACTCTGTAATGAATCTCAAAACCTCTAAAGCCATGTGGGACACAATCTGTGTTCAATATGAAGGTAAATCTGAAGTACAAGAATCCAAAAAGATAAATCTAGTAAGACAATATGAAAGCTTCAGTTGTGGTAAGAATGAATCTTTATCTGAAGTACACCAACATTTTAACTGCTTATTAATTGATTTAAGAACTGTTGGTAGGACCTACTCTAACTCTGAGACCCTGCAAATTTCTTGGAATGTCTTCCTTAAAATTGGGACAGTTATACCATGTGTCTTAAACTGTTAGAGGATCTCAAATATATGCCCTTAAGCACTCTTTATGGCCTTTTGCTCAATCATGAGCAATCTTGTCAGCTTAAGAAGAATCTTGTAAAAGATTCTAAAAGCACACCTGTTGCTTTACTCTCCTCAGATATGATACCCTTTGAGCGATCCTCTGTTACTATCACTGAGATGGAATCAAACTCTGATGATTCATCAGAAACTGCCACGTTAGAACTTGATGAATCACTGACACTATTGACAAACTCCTTCAGGAGATTTGCAAGAAAGAGTAACATCAGAAGAAATAAACCTCTTACTATCACTGACAAGACAAAATCAACTCCTATTGAAAAGGCAACTGCTACTTGCTATAACTGCGAAAAGAAAGGACACTTTGCTAGTGAATGCAGGTCAAAGAAAGTCTTCAAACCTTCTTCATCCCTCAAACACTCTTCAACCTCTAAATCCAGAGATGACAAATACCTTAAACTGAAAGAAAAATATATGAAGTTGAAAAACTTCAAGAAGAAAGGAAAAGGTCTAATCGCTGAAGAACACGATTGGGCTGATTCTGATGAGGAATCAGAATCTGATGAAGAAGATGAGGCCAATCTCTGTCTAATGGCTGAAATCCAAGAAGTGAAAGAAGAACCCAATGATGTTCCCTCTACATCTTCCACTTCTCTTGTATCAACCTCTTCTAACCCAGCTCTCATTGATGCTGATAGTCTTCGTACTATCAATTCGCTGATGGTTGATTTATAAGATGCCATGAATGGCAAAACACAAGTTGAACAACAAAATCTAGACTTAACCGAACAACTTAAGAAATGCCATTTAAAGATCAAAGAACTATCTAATATAGAAGAAAGTTCAAAAGACCATGTTTATGTAAATCAATTAATCAGCATTGAACGCGAACAAGCTATCGCTGAATTAAAAGCTAAGAAAGCAACTGTCGAAGGATGGTGTAAATCCTCAGCAAAGATCACTGAGATAATCGATGCTCATATCCCTGTCCATGACAGAGGTGGTCTTGGTTTTTGTGCTGACAAAGAAGAATCAAGCAAAGATCGTTCCATGCTTAAGTTTGGAATGTTCGCTTCTTCCATCCCTGACGCCTCATCATCTTAGTGCTCTTCTTCTACTATTCCTATTTCTGAGGAAAAATTTACTATGAGTCCCAAACTCAAGGACAAAGGAAAAACTATTTTACAAAATCCTCAGAAGGGTACCCAAGTGCCAAAGCTGAAGAAGACTAAACCTTCAGCTGATCAACCTTCCATTTCAAAAGTTAAGATCCCTGAACATGTTCAGTGATCGATTCCCAAAATAAAGGTTGATGTAAAGGCTAAGAAATCTGAAGAACCTAAGGTTCCTCTGATATATGATGCCAAAGCCATTCTTGGTACAATCCCTGCTCATTTAAAGCTTTCAAATATTTATGACTATGGACCTAAAGCTACCTTCAACTATAGAAAATGTTATCACTGTAGACTTATTGATCATATTGCTAATAAGTGCCCCACAACCACCAAAGCTGAGAAACCATCTAAGGTGAAGATGACTGCCTCCATGGCAAAGAAGATCACCCCAGGTGAAAAACAAGCCATGGTGAAAATTACCACTAAGGTTAAGAAATTAACCAAAGTGAAGGTTACCACTGACGCTGAATCATCAGACGATGTGAAGATCGTTGATCCTTCCACTTCCTCCTCCACTGACAATTGTGGAGCCATTGTAAAGTGGGTACCAATTCAAACCTAATCTTCCTTATGATTGCAGGTCTCGAAGGGTATCTGGTATCTAGATAGTGGATGCTCTCGACACATGACTGAAGAAAAGAACCTGCTCTCTGAATACAAGGAATAGAAAGGTCCCTCAGTGACCTTTGGTGGAAATAGGAAAGGCTATACTAGAGGGTTTGGTGTACTCACTAATGGTACAACTACCTTCAGAGGAGTCACTTACGTAGAAGGACTGAAGCACAATCTTCTTAGCATCAGTCAGCTATGTGATAAACACTTTAAAGTATGTTTTACTAAGAAAGCATGTTCTGTCACTGATAAAAGTGGAAAACTTGCCCTCAGCGGTTATCGTTTGGAAAAAAATTATGTCATAAACATGCACTTAACAACCACTGAGAACATATGTTTCTATCTAAAGCCTTATCAGATGTCAACTGGCTATGACATAAGAGCCTCTCTCATCTAAACTTCAAGACGATGAACACTCTATCTTCAAAGGAACTAGTCACTGGCTTACCACAACACTCATATGCTAAGAAATATCTTTGCTCGGCGTGTGAAAAAGGAAAGCAAACTTAAGCTAGTTTCAAATCCAAGCAAGTGTCATCAGTGACAAATCCTCTTCAACTCCTCCGTATTGATTTATTTGGCCCTGTCAACATACAATCCATCGCTCGAAAGAAATACACTCTTGTCATAGTAGATGAATTTTCTCGCCATACCTGGGTGATTTTTCTCCGATCTAAGAGTGACACTCCAGATTAACTCATCTCATTTGTAAGAAAATTGGAAGTCTTGAATAATATGACGGTTCGCTCAATAAGGAGTGATCATGGAACTGAATTCGAAAACAGTTCTCTTGATAACTTCTTTGAAAGCAAGGGTATTTCTCACAACTTCTCAGTGGTGAGAACACCTCAGCAAACGGAGTCGCTGAAAGAAGAAACAAAACGATCATCGAAGTTGCTCGATATATGCTCAACGATTCTCATCTTCCAACTCAATTTTGGGCAGAAGCTGTCAACACTGCCTGTTTCACTCAAAATAAGTCGCTGATTGTCAAAAGATTCAACAAAACTGCCTATGAACTTTTCCATGGGAGAAAGCCATCTATCAGCTTTCTTCATATCTTTGGTTGTCAGTGCTTCATCTTAAACAATAGAGATACCCTTAGAAAATTCGATCCAAAAGCTGATGATGGAATCTTTCTTAGATATTCCTTAGTATCCAAAGCCTTCAGAGTCTTCAATTAGAGAAGATAAACTATTGAAGAAACCATTCATGTCACCTTTGATGAATCCCGCTCAACAAGTTCTAAACCTAATGCTGAAAATGAAGAATTAAATCAGTGGTTGTTTTCTCATTATGGAGAATCAGAAGCTTATGTCAATCCTGATCCTCAGGACAATAACCCAATCGCTGATCATAATCACATCATCATTCCCAGCATGTAAACAAGTGAAGTTGAATCCTCCTCATGGGTATCAGTTGTTCCCATAAACACTTTTCCTCCTTCTGAGCCCTCAACTTCTGAAAATTCATCCACTTCTCTTCAGCAATCAGTGAATGAAATACCATCTGAACCACATCAATTACTGATTGACATACCTGACAATATCGCTGCTGAAGCCTCTTCTTCAACACTTCCAGAAGTCCACTCAGAGCCAGAATTTCAAGTTCCAGCTCAGAGATGGACATTGAATCATCCTAACGAACAAATTCTTGGTTATCTAAACGCAGGTATTCAGACTCGACGAAGTTCATGTAACATCTGTCTCTTTGTTAATTTTATTCACTAATTGAACCAAAAAGAACTGATGATGCCCTCAGAGATCCAAACTGGGTCAGCGCTATTCAAGAAGAACTGACTGAGTTTGAAAGAAACAAAGTTTGGAACCTCGTTCCAAGACCATCTGACAAAACTGTAATTGGCACCAAGTGGGTGTATCGAAATTAGTTGGATGAAGTTGGAACTGTAACCTGCAACAAAGCTAGACTAGTTGCTCAGGGATACGGACAAGGGAAAAGCATAGACTATGATGAAACCTTTGCCCCAGTGGAAAGACCTGAAGCAATTCAACTTTTCTTAGCTTATGCAGCTCACAAAGACTTCAAGGTTTCAAATGGATGTTAAGTTAGCATTCCTAAACAGAAAGCTGAATGAAGAAGTTTATGTTGAACAACCTACATGGTTTGCTGACCCTAAGCATCCATAATATGTTTATAAACTGGATAATGCCCTCTATGGTTTAAAACAAGCACCTCGTGCATGGTATGACACTTTATCCTCTTATCTAATCGCTGAAAATTTTGAACATGGTAAGATTGATCACACTTTATTTTTCAGAAAGGTTGAAGGTCATATTATTCTTGTTCAAATATATGTCGATGACATTATATTTGGTTCTACTAACCTATCTTTGTCTACTCGATTCACTGAACGAATGAAGAAAGAATATAAGATGGGTATGATGGGTGAACTAACATACTTACTTGGGCTTCAGATTCAGCAAAGAGAGAAAGGCACATTTATTCACCAAGGTAAGTACGTTAAAGATATGCTGAAAAAGTTTGATCTCACTCAAAGCTCAGCAATGATAACTCCTATGGAACCTCCGCTGACACTTAACAATGATCCAAATGGAAAACCTGTTAATGTCATTGCCTATAGAGGAATGATCGGCTCTCTTTTGTATCTTAGAGCGAGTCAACCCGATATCATGTATTCTACTTATCTTTGTGCACGATATCAATTTGAACCCAAAGAATCACATCTAATCGCTGTAAAGTGAATTTTCAGATACCTGAAGGGTACACCCAACCTAGGTCTTTGGTATCCCAAGGACTCAGGGTTCAATTTAACTGCCTATTCAGATAGTGATTTTGCAGGTTGCAAAATGGATAGAAAGAGCACCACAAGAGGATGTCAACTCTTGAGTGGAAAGCTGGTGAGTTGGACAAGTAAAAGCAAAATTCAGTGTCCACCTCAACTGATGAACCTGAGTATGTAGCAGCTGGTAGTTGTTGTTCTCAAGTCTTATGGATGAGAAATCAGCTCTTAGACTATGACCTTCAGCTATCAAAGATTCCAATCTATTGCGACAACACTAGTGCCATCGCTATAGCAAATAACCATGTGCTACACTCAAAGACTAAACACATTGAAATCAGATATCATTTTATCAGAGGTCATATGATGAATGGAGACATAGAACTTCACTTTATTCCAACTGACTATCAGCTAGCTGATCTCTTTACCAAACATCTTGATGAGACAAGATTCAACTTTCTCATCAGCGAGCTTGGAATGCTAAACCTTGAAGAATTACTCTTCAACGGTCGAGCATTATGTCAGTAATAAGGTTCTATATCTGACACTCATCTCCTTATCTCTGAGTAAATGTTTTTTGATACTCAGGTATGTTCTCTATCCTAAGATGTCTTTCAAAACTAAAATCGATCACTGACATTTTCCATCAATGATCATTTTTAAAAACAAAAACTCATCAATGATATTTCTCATCAGTGATTCTTCTAAAAACGAAAATCTATCACTGACATTTCCTATCAGGGATATCTTTCGAAAAATGAAAATACACTTTTTGTGTGACGTCATCCTAGATGATAACTCATGGCACGCATTTTCTCTGACACGTTCGTCCGTTACACTCCTTGACCAATCATCTTCGTGGGACGTGTCCGTGTCATGGTGAGCCTTTTTCCCGTCCCCTTCATATATAAACAATTCTTGTTTATATTTTTCCTCTTTACGCGCACAAACTCTCTCAAGGCAAAGAACAATCAAGGCATACAAGAACTTAAGAACTCGAACCTTCAAACCTTCAAACTTTCCAGGTTCTTATTCTTTAAATTTATGCACATTATAAACAAAAACCTCTTTTTGATCTTAAATCTTTGCTAATAAAGATCAAAAACTTGTTTTTTCTTCTAAAAATCATCTTTTACATGATCTTCTTTCAAAAACCCTAAAAAGGTTTTTAAAGAGTTTAAAACTGTTTTTAAACTTTTTCTCTCTCATCTTAAATGTCTTTTTCCAAATTATTTTTGTTGGTCCCGAAGGGCTATACAAGTTTGTAGAAAGGGGGGGGGGGGTTGAATACAAACACATAGATTTTACTTTTCTAAATTGTTTATTGATAAATCATTAACAATTTACAGCTTGTTGCGGAAACAAGATTAAGGATAAATCCTAAATCTAAACAAGTTGGAACACTAAGTTTCTTGCACTAAGAAAGAGAAGGAAATTACTAATAATAACCTATCTCAAGATAAGAAGGATGAACTTGTCCAGAGTTAGCAAGTTACTTCAAAAATTAAGTGAGTTCTTCTTCTTATATACTGCATGCATTTAATGCATTGCAGTTACACTTTACACGTGGCAGCAGCTGATTGGTTGCATGTCATTGACCTTTGTTGACAACCTTAGTAGCCGCATGTTGAACAGTGTAGTATCAGAGAGGTTGTATGAATTCAGACAATAAGGAGGTTCTTTTTCTGACATATCGTACGGAGTCGTGCAAGGGTGGTTAAGACAAAAATACTTTGTACGGAGGACTTCATGATAAGCTTTTCGTTGATTCAGCGATCTATCATTCTTCATCAGCGAATGATAGAGTTCAACGATAGCTGAAGTCTTGTACTTGATACTTCACGTTGAGTGGACAAATCTGAGTCTTCGCTGATCCGCATCAGTTCATTAGGAGACTTGTCGCTGGTTCTTGAGCTTGATCTTCGACTTCAGCGTAGAACCTATGTTGACGTGAAACTTGTCTTCAGGGATTATAAGTAAACAACTAGCTTATCAGCGATCACCATAAGTACTGAATATGCTCAGAGTATTATGGTGAACAGTTTCGCTGAATGTTTAATCTAAAGAGCGAGAGTTCCTATCAGCGGTACTGTAAGATCTTAGTACTTATCAGCGATAGTGAAACTCTGATACATATTGTTACTTACAATTTTCACTAAGTTTATATAAGAGGGTCATTATCAAATCACTGAGGGTTTGGATCAACAATCTCCCCCTATTTGATTATGACATAGCAACAGAGAAAATTGCTATTTAATGAAAACATAAGGATAAAAAGAACTCATAAAATATTTGTCCCTTTTACTGTTTTCTGGGATCTTTTCTGTACTGATGGAGTAAAGTACATTCGCTGAAATTTTTCTTTAAACTGTGTAAAGATTACAGAGAGAAGTGGAAAAATTACAAGTACAGCGAATAGAATTACAAGTACAAAAGATGTAGACAGATAAGGATAGAAAGAATTACAAGGCGATCCTATCCGTCAAAAGGTTCTTCCTTAATGAGTTGTTCATCAAGGGTCATTGATGTGGCAATCATCCAATCAGGGACATCTGCTCCTTGATTCTTTTTCTTCAGAGCTTCTTCAAAAATCAAGGGCTTCAGGTGTCTAGCTTTGATGTCGCGTCTGACTTCACACCAGTATAAGAGATCTCTGAGTTGTTCGATGGGAGCGATGTGGAGCTCAGAGATACGTTGAAAGTGATGGTTTCCATCGTAGTCTAGAAAGAATATACCATATGGATCACTTACAACTGTGCCAGGAATGAAAGTTTCTCCAGGTGGTAGGGAGATGTCAAGCACTGAGAGATCAGCATCAGGGCCAAGAACTTCAGCACGAGAGAAACCAATACCTGTTTCATTCCGTATAGGAGGACCTGAATCAGAGACTTTCTTTTCCTTAGCAGAGACTTTTCTTTGTTGAGGAGGAAGAGGAGGAATATCCACAGCAGAAGAAAGCAGGTCGATCTGTTTGTTTAAGATTTTCTCGACATGGCTTTTGAACTTTGAGCGCGATCCCTGAATTGCTAATTTCGTTTCTAACCATTCAGAGAGACCAAACTTTTCTAAGGTAGCAGCATAGAAAGTTTGCTTGGTTTTGTCTTCTCTGTAGACATCCACTTCAACAACAGGAACGTCGGCGTACAGTCTTCCTCTGATGTTTACTTTGATGATTTTGGATGGTCTAGATCGATAGGTCAGCATTTGTTTAGCCTATTCCAAAGTCGTATCAGAGACCTTAGTATTTTCCTTAACTATCTCTTGAGCATCATCCCATAGCTGACGTTGAACATCAATGGGAACTCTTTTCAGCTTGGGGTCTTTTATTGATCGTTGAGTAAGCTTGATGGCGTATTCTCTATCTTTTTCTTCAGCTTCCTTTCTTTCAGCGATTAGGCGTTCAGCTCTGAGGTGTTCCTTGTATTCCTTTTGGGAAATTCTGAACTTTGGAGGAACGGTAGGAAGTTGAGCACGCTTTAGAATGATTCGCTGATCTTCGAGTCTCTTGATCATTGCATCTCTCTTTTCTTGATCCTCTTCACTTAGCTTTTGAGGAGCCAAGGAAGGTATGTTTTTGTGAGAGAGAGTCTGTTCTTCAGGTTCATCAGTCTCAGAGATCAAATCCAAGACTGGGATTATTTCTTCAGCGTTGAGAGCTGGGATTATTGTTGAAGTGGCAGCTGTAGGAACTTCAGCGATATCCTCAAACAGGGGAGAGGGCTAGCTGAAACACAACGATCTTACGAATAAGAACATGGATAGAACAGAGAGAGAGAGAGAGAGAGAGAGAGTGGGATAAAGTGTATGGAGGTTTATGGAGTGTAGAACTAATAGTGTATAGAGGAGGGATGTTGTGTAAGATTAATGTACCTGACAAACCGGGTTGTTAAGCAAGATCATCAGATTTTCATCTTCAGCGACATTTTTTCCTTTGCCCTTGTCAGCATCAGATGCTGATGGCGTTGTCTTTGTCCGCTCCCCTGAAGGTTCATTTATTCGGATCCCTTTAAGAGCTATTGTTCTCTGAGCAGGCTTGACGATAAAAGAATCATCATCATCGTCATCTTCATCATCATCATTCTTTGGAGAAGAGGATGGTTCATCATTAGACAAGTCGATGGCTTCTTCATCTTCAGCTTCAGACTCAGTTTCTTCAGCTTCTTCTTCGAGTTGCTCCCCCTCAGATACAGAGGCGAGCTTCTCGGTTCCCTCAGGGTGTTCATCTCCCTAAGGTCCAACGTCTGCTTCAGCTTCAATAGTCTTCTCAGTGAAGGTGAGGTCTTCATTCTTCTCTCCCCTGATAGATTCATCATGGGAAAGGTCTTCAGCGCTCTTGGAAGGGTCTTCAGCGCTCTTCTCCCCCTCCTTTTCATGATGACTGGGGGAAGAATGAGATGATTCAGCAGCTGTGGTTTTCTCTCTGTCTTCTTGGCCAGGGACCCCGACATAAGTCTCAATCGTTGATAATCTGGTTTGAAGAGCAGAAATACCAGGATTGATTTTTACGAGTTCAACACGATCTGCAGGAGTAAAATGCTCAGGTGTAGGAGCAGGGGCAGGTGCAGGGGCGGTTGTGTTGGTCAGGATCTGCGTCAACAAGTTCTGAATTGAAGAGATGTCATTCTTCATCGTGTTGACATCAGTCTTCACAGAACTCATATCAGTTTTTACTGAACTGACATCAGTCTTTACAGCAGACATATCACCTTCGAGTGTGCCAACCAATGTCTTTAGCGTTGTAACTTCGCTGGACATGGTGTCAACTGATTTCTTGATTTCGAGGTAGTCTGTGTAGATGTCAGCGAGAACTTTGGCAAAGTTGCCCAGTGATTTATCAACCTTCTCCAAGTCAGCTTTGGAGGCATTCTTTCCGACTTTGGTTGTAAGATTTAAAAGATTTTCTCCAGCGTTTGTTACAGCTGTAGAGTTGTCGGAAAGAGTAGTAGTGAGACCTGTCAGCGACGTCTCTAGTGTCTTCAGAGAGGCGTTGATGTCTCTCAAATTAGGACCTGTAACATATAAAAACTTGTGAACAGAGGAAAGCTCAGAAGTTTGGGGTTCAGTTACAGTGTATAGGGGTTGGTGTGTACCTGCAGGAGGATTGGTGAATTCATCAAAATTGCGGGTTCCTGAGTAAAGTTCCATATCGTCAGCGAGAGTACGTGGACGTATGGTCAGCTCTGCAGGTCCTATGCCCATCACTCCTTGAAGAGTATTTTCTTTAGCTTCTGGAGGAATGACAGGTGCTTCAGTGATAACTGGAGTGGTGTCCAAATGAGTAGAGGGAGAAGCGAAGGGTAAGAATGGAGGTTGGTTACTGAGTTCAGCGTTAGATTCGCTGAGAATCACTTCATCAGTCTTTTAAGAGACTGAAGGAGGTTGGGTAGATTCCAAGTTTGTAACCTCAGCGTTTGGAGACGCTGAAGTCGGGATAGAGTGGGTGGCTTGTTCAGCTGTGGCAGAGCGTACCACTGAACTTTCCTTCAGCCCAACAGGAGGAGCTGAGGAGTCTTTAGCAATAGATTGCTGGGGTTGCTCCTTGGTTTTCTTAGTTCTTTTGGAACCAAGTTGGGTGTCAGAATGTTTCCTTTTAAGAGGAATAGAGGTTGCAGCTGGGGTATCAGCGGTGGGTTTGTTCGCTGAAGGAGCTGCAGAAGTAGAAGAAGTAGAAGGATTTAGAAGAGTTAAGAGTGTAGAAAGACGTACCTCATTCGCCACTGGTTTGAAGTCGAGTATCTTAGGGCCAACCTGAGAAAGTTTCAGGTCACCCTCTTGAGGATAGCTGTCCTTCAGGCCTTTTTGGAATATGGCGCTGATGAACCGAGGATATGGAACCCATGGAGGTCTGTCAGCGACGGTGTCCACTCTGAGTACCAGGTCATCATAGATAATCGATGCCCAGTCTATATGTAGACCTTTCAGCAATGCATATCCCATTGCTTGCTGAGGCTTAGCGGCTTGGTCAGAGGAGCCGCTCTTGGCAGTCATGTAGCTGATCACATGGGCGAAGATGAAATTCATCTCGCTGGGCATTTTTGATTTCTTGATAATGGTCAGCTTTTTCTCGGGCTTCATATCCCTTCCAGTTTCCCATACATAGCCCATTTCATCAAAGAATGCAATGATGGCTTCCCTGTCTGAGTTTTTCTTGGGGTCAGGGAGGGGAACGAATGGTTTTTCTTTGGTTGCGATGGGAAGGCTGAGGGCTTTGCGAATGATGGCAGGGGTGATCTTCATGGTGCCATATTCGATATCGCAAAGGATGTAGTCAATTGTTTTGGAGGGGTCTTTGGCTGATGGTAGCTGAGAGTGTCTGGCAGAGTACCAGAATTGTGATAGCAAAAGCTGATGTGCGGGAGGGGTTATGGTCAGGGCTGTGGAGATGCAGCAATTCTTGAGGAATTTCACAGCATCATCTAGATGTGTTACTTGCTTTCGAGGAGGAAACTCGAGAAGCGCATAGAGGTTATTCACTTTAGTCCAATCCAGCTTGTCAAGAGAGAACTTGACCGGAGGAGCCTTGAGGATTTCCACTTCCTCAGCAGTATCATCAGCAGCAGTGTTCTCAGCGATGGTGTTCTTGGGAATGTCAGAAGATGCCATTTTCTGTATTATCAGTTCAACCAAATATTAACAGATAAGAATAATCTTAATGTGGAAATATTTTCCAATAAGATGGTTCGAATTTTGTCCATTTCATTCAGACAACATGTCTTAATGAAGATTAGGGTTTTTTCTTGTTTTTGAAAAACGAAATTTCAAACCCAATAAAAATCTTGTTTTCCAGTTTCCTTTGAAGATAGGGATTCTGTAAAAACGAATGAAGAACAAGTTTAAGATTTTTGCTTTTAAACTTGAAGAACAACCATGAAATTGTTGTATTCATAAAACCATGAAAGAGAATAATTTCATTTTTAAGAAGTTCTTTTGTTTGATCTTGTTAAAACAAAGAGAAGACCAGAAACAAGTTATTTGCATTTGGTAAATAATAAGAACATATTAACCTTTGATGTTTAAAAGATGAACAGTTGTTCTTGAAAAATCGAGAGCAAAATGCAACAGTGAATTCTTTCTTTGCTTGGAGGAGAAGTTCGCGTAAAAGAAAAATATAAACGAAGAAATTGTTTATATAGAGAGATTAGAAAGAGAAAATCTTGAGCGGGAAAAGATTTTCATCATGACACGGACACGTGTTTGCATTTGATTGGCGAGTAAACGAAACGTGCAAACGTGTGTCAGAAAGAAGAACGTGCCAGGGCTTATCCGTTGTAATGACGTCACAACTGTCCTTTCATATTCATGGTTGTCTCTCAGGTTTTGAAAAACTCAGGGATACTTTTGAAAATATGAAGCACTGAATTTAGAAATATTAGTGAAGGTTTTTAGAAATTTCAAAGTATCGCTGATAAGGAAGAGATATTCAGCGATGTAATTTATTTTGAAATCTTGCATTTACATGCGATTGTCAGGGAGAGAAAAACATACCTTGATATCAGCGATTCAAGTTTATTCAGAGAGAAGATGATAGAATAGGTTATATAAGTTGATTTTATCCCGAGGGCTATACAAGTTTGTATAATCGTATCGCTGATCAAAATGGGAACCGCTGAAGATGTTATTCTTCAAAGTTCAGCATTCCAAGCTCGCTGATGAGAAAGTTGAATTTTGTCTCATCAAGAGGTTTGGTGAACAGATCAGCTAACTGATAATCAGTTGGGATAAAGTGAAGTTCTATATCACCATTCATCACATGATATATGATAAAATGATACCTGATTTCGATGTGTTTTGTCTTTGAGTGTAGCACTGGATTATTGGCTATAGCGATGGCACTTGTGCTGTCGCAATAGATTGGAATATTTGAGAGTTGAAGGTCATAGTCTAGTAGTTGATTTCTCATCCACAAGACATGAGAACAGCAGCTTCCAGCGGCTACATACTCAGCTTCAGCTGTAGAGGTGGACACGAGTTTTGCTTTTTACTTGTCCAACTTACCAGCTTTCCACCCAGGAGCTGACATCCTCCTGTGGTGCTTTTCCTATCCATTCTGCAACCTGCAAAATCACTATCTGAATAGGCGATTATATCGAATCCTGAGTCTTTGGGATACCAAAGACCTAGATTCGCTGTACCCTTAAGATATCGAAAAATTCGCTTTACAACTTTCATATGAGATATCTTAGGTTCAGCTTGATATCGTGCACACAAGCATGTTGCAAACATAATATCGGGTCGGCTAGTTGTAAGATACAAAAGTGAGCCGATCATCCCACGGTACAAAGTGACATTAACAGGAATACCCTTAGTATCCTTATCAAGTGTCAGCGGTGGTGCCATAGGGGTTTTCATAGCTGAACTTTCAGTTAAGTCGAATTTCTTCAGCATATCTTTAACATACTTTCCCTGATTAATGAAAGTTCCTTTTTCATTTTGCTTTATCTGAAGACCAAGGAAATATGTTAGTTCACCCATCATGCTCATCTTATACTCATCTTTAATTCTATCAGCGAAGCGAGTACAAATATTAGGGTTAGTAGAGCCAAATATAATATCATCAGCATATATTTGAACAAGAATGATATGACCTTTTACTTTCCTGAAAAATAGAGTTTTGTCGATTTTACCTCGCTCAAATTTTTCAATATGGAGATAAGTAGAAAGAGTGTCATACCATGCACGTGGAGCTTGCTTTAAGCCATAAAGTGCCTTATCCAGTTTATAAACATAACCTGGACGCTTAGGATCTGAGAATCCTAAAGGTTGTTCCACATAGACTTCTTCATTCAGCTTTCCATTTGAAGTCTTTGTGTACAGCGTATGCTAAGAATAGACGAATAGATTCTAATCTTGCTACTGGAGCAAATGTTTCGTCATAATCTATGCCTTCCTCTTGTCTGTATCCCTGAGCAACAAGACGAGCCTTGTTGCGGGTTACAGTTCCATGTTCGTCCAACTTGTTTCGATAGACCCATTTAGTGCCTATCACTGTTTTGTTAGTTGGTCTTCGAACAAGTTTCCAAACTTTGTTTCTTTCGAATTCAGTCAGCTCTTCTTGCATCGGGCTGGCCCAATTTGGATCTTTGAGGGCATCATCTACTTTCTTTGGTTTAGTTAGTGAAATAAAATTAATAAATAAACAAATATTACCTGCACTTCGTCGAGTCTGAATACCAGCGTTTGGATCACCAAGAATTTGATCAATTGGGTGATTTACAGTCCATCGTTGAGCCGGAGCGTGAGACACTGACTCAACCTGAACTGGAGGAGCTGAAGATGAGGCTTCAGCGACGTCTGGAGTATTAGCCAAGAGAGGAATGGATGCAGTTGTCATTATATTCACTGATTGCTGAGAAGTAGATGGAATGTCTGAGACATTGGGTTCAGAAGCAGGTATAGTGTTTATAGGAACAGCTGAGACCCATGAAGTTTCAGCTTCACTATTCTGTATATTTGGGATGATAGTAGGACCATCATCTTCAACGGTATGAGCACGAGGAGTGGGAATATCTTCTGAATCACTAAGATGAGAAAACATCCATTGATTCAGTTCTTCAGTGTCAGCGGACGGTTTAGAGTTCGCTGAACGGGACTCGTCAAACATGACGTGAATTGTTTCTTCAACAGTTTGTCTTCTTCGATTGAAGACTCTGAAGGCTTTGGAAACTGAGGAGTATCCAAGAAAGATTCCATCATCAGCCTTAGGATCAAACTTTCCAAGGGCATCTCTGTTGTTCAGTGTGAAACACTGACATCCAAAGATGTGAAGAAAGCTGATTGAAGGCTTTCTCCCATGAAAAAGTTCATAGGCTGTTTTATTGAATCTTTTGACTATCAGCGACCTGTTTTGCGTAAAACAAGCAGTGTTGACAGCTTCTGCCCAAAACTGAGTAGGCAGGTGAGAATCGTTGAGCATTGAACGTGCAACTTCAATAATTGTTCTATTTCTTCTTTCAGCGACTCCATTTTGTTGCGGTGTTCTCACTGAAGAAAAGTTGTGAGAAATACCCTTACTCTCAAAGAAGGAATCAAGAGAACTGTTTTTGAATTCAGTCCCATGATCACTCCTTATTGAGCGAACGGTCAAATTGTTCAGGGTTTCCATCTTCCGAACAAAGGTGATGAGTTCTTCAGGGGTGTCACTCTTGGAACAGAGAAACATAACCCATGTATAACGAGAGAATTCATCAACTGTGACCAGTGTATATTTCTTTCCAGTGATGGATTGTTTGTTAACAGGGCCAAACAAATCCATATGGAGTAGTTGTAGAGGAGATGACACTGAGGAAACTTGCTTTGATTTAAAGCTTGCTTTGGTTTGCTTCCCTTTTTCACACGCTGAACATAAAGACTCTTTGGCGTATGAGTGTTGAGGTAGACCAGTGACTAACTCTTTTGAAGAAAGAGTGTTCAGTGTATTGAAATTCAGATGAGAGAGCCTCTTATGCCATAGCCAGTTGACATCAGATGAGGCTTTTGAGAAGAAACAGGGTCTCAGTGGTTGTTGAGTCCATGTTTATTACATAAACATTTTCCAAACGATAACCGCTGAGAGCTAGCTTCTCCTTTTTGTCAGTGACAAAGCAGGATTCCTTAGTAAAGATTACTTTGTTATCCTTATCGCAAAGCTGACTGATGCTTAAAAGATTATGCTTCAGCCCTTCAACATATGCGACTCTTCTGAAGGTGGTTGTACCATTTGAGAGTACACCAAACCCTCGGGTATGTCCTTTTCCGTTTCCACCGAAAGTCACAGAGGGACCCTTCTCTTCCTTGTATTCAGCGAGCAGGCTTTTCTTTCCAGTAATGTGTCTAGAGCATCCGCTATCGAGATACCAGATACCCTTCTGAACATGCATCACAAAGGAAGATCAGTTTTTTCTTGGGTATCCACTTAACCATGTGTGCACGTTTGTCAGTGGAAGCAGTTGGAATGGAAGGTTCAGCAGTCTTCGCAGCATTTGAAGATTCAGCTTTGTCAGTCTTCACTTTAGTTAATTTCTTAACCTCAGTGGTCTTCTTTGCCTTGGGGGAAATCTTCACCTTAGCTATCTTATCGGCTTAGGTGGCTGTGGGGCACTTACTAGCAATATGATCAGTGAGTCCACAGTGATAACATTTCCTATAACTAAAAGTAGTTCTAGGACCATTTGAATGCTGGGCTTTTGATTTTGAATTAGAAGGACCAGCACCAAATAAGCTTTTGGCTTTAGAAATGGGAGGAACATTTAGTTCTTCAGATTTCTTTCCAAGGACATCCACTCTGAGTCTAGGAGTAGATCGCTGAATAGACCCACGCTGAGTAGATCCAGAGATCTGATTCCTTGATCCAGAGGAATAAATCACTAAAGCTTTAGTAGCATTCAGCTTTGGTACTAAAGTACCCTTCTGAGGATTTTGGTTCAACGCAATTCCTTTACCTTTATCTTTAAAGACAGAGGTAGGTTTTGGATAAACCATTTTCTCTTTACCTTTTGAAGAGGCAGAGATTTCCTCAGGGATAGGCGGTCTAGAGGACGAACACTGAGAGGATGAAGTGTCAGCGACTGAGGATACGAAAGTTCCGAATAAGAGCATGGAACGATCAGTGGTTGGTTCTTGAGTTTCATATTTGTAACAAAGACCACGTTTATCACTCAGGGGTATCTGAGACTTAATTATCTCAGTGATCTTTGTTGAAGAGTTACACCATCCTTCAACAGTAGTTTTTTCAGCTTTCAAAGCAGCGATAGCTTCTGCTCGTTCGATTTTGACTAGCTGATTTAATTGCACTTGATCTTTAAAATCTTCTTTAATTTTAGAAAGCTTTTCTATTTGAAGGTGACAGTTTTTGAGCTGTTCAGCGAGATCAAGGTTTTGATTTTCAACTACAGTTTTGCCATTCATGGCTTCATCTAAACTTCTAGTCAAGAGATCGATTTTACGGAGACTATCAGCTTCATTAATATTTGCAATATTTGTAAAGAAAGAAGGTGATACCTGAATTGCAGATGTTGAAGTAGAGGGAATGTCTGAACTTTCTTCCTCATCTTCAATCTTTGCCATAAGACAGAGATTTGCTTCATCATCCTCAGAATCAGATGATGATTCTTCTTCTTCAGAAGCAGCCCAATCGTAAACCATCAGGCCTTTGCCTCTCTTCTTGAAGCTTTTCAGCTTTGCATATTTTTCTTTCAGCTTAGAATATTTGTCATCTTTATTCCTGGGAATAAAGGATTTCTTGGGAAACACTGAGTTTCTCGATACTTTCTTAGACCTGCACTCGTTAGCGAAATGTCCAATCTTTTCGCAGTTAAAGCAAGTAGCAGTAGCCTTATCAACAGTAGCTGATGATCTTGGCTTATCAGTTATTGAACGAGGTTTGTTCTTTCTGAACATTTTCTTTTTGGCGAATCTCCTGAACTTTTTTGTTAGGAGAGCCAAAGATTCATCATCATCTGAAGAGTCAGAATCTGATGACCTTTCAGAGTTACTCTCTAACTCAGTGATAGTGACCGAGGGTCGCTGAGTAGAGGGCTCCTCTGAGATTAAAGCAACAGGGGTGCTTTTGGAGTCTTTTACAAGATTCTTCTTAAGATGGCTTGATTGCTCATGATTCAGTATCGTGCCATATAAGGTAGCAAGGGTCATTGATCTTAGATCTTTTGACAGCTTGAGACACATAGAATAACTGTCCCAGCTCTCTGGTAAACATTCTAGAAACTTTGTCAGCACTTCAAAGTTAGAATATTCCTTACCAACAATTTTCAGATCTATTATTAAGCAATTAAAACGTTGGTGAACTTCAGAGAGAGTCTCATTCTTACCACAAATGAAACTTTCATACTGTCTTACCAGGTTGATCTTTCGAGAGTCCTGGACTTCAGCAGTACCTTCATATTGAACACATATTGTGTCCCACATGGCTTTTGAGGATTTCAGGTTCATGACGGAATGGTAGACTTTGTCAGGAAGAGCCATGGATAGTATGGATCTGGCTTTTGTGTCGATAGCCACTTTCTTCTTATCTTCGTCAGTCCACGTATGAACTTCTTTGGGTACCAGCCTTTCTGGAATAGCAGGTCTATTCTCAGCGGCAGGTACTGCGGCATCAATTCTTACAGGAATAAATGGGCCGTTTTCAAGATAATAAGGCATAGTAGGGTCTACACCTTCTAAGAAGAGAGTCATCCTATTTTTCCATAGATTAAAATTATCTCTGGAGAATCTAGGGGGTTTTGCAAGAGAACCATTGTCGATATAATTTGTGTTTGTGTTAGTAGCAATTTTTCAGAAATAGAAAGGAAGAGAAATCTTAGTATAGATTAGATCTTGTTTATGAGATTAAACAAATCCGCTCTGATACCACTTGTTGGTCCCGAAGGGCTATACAAGTTTGTAGAAGGGGGGGGGGGGGGGGTTGAATACAAACACACAGATTTTACTTTTCTAAATTGTTTATTGATAAATCATTAACAATTTACAGCTTGTTGCGGAAACAAGATTAAGGATAAATCCTAAATCTAAACAAGTTGGAACACTAAGTTTCTTGCACTAAGAAAGAGAAGGAAATTACTAATAACAACCTATCTCAAGATAAGAAGGATGAACTTGTCCAGAGTTAGCAAGTTACTTCAAAAATGAAGTGAGTTCTTCTTCTTATATACTGCATGCATTTAATGCATTGCAGTTTACACTTTACACGTGGCAGCAGCTGATTGGTTGCATGTCATTGACCTTTGTTGACAACCTTAGTAGCCGCATGTTGAACAGTGTAGTATCAGAGAGGTTGTACGAATTCAGACAATAAGGAGGTTCTTTTTCTGACATATTGTACGGAGTCGTGCAAGGGTGGTTAAGACAAAAATACTTTGTACGGAGGACTTCATGATCAGCTTTTCGTTGATTCAGCGATCTATCATTCTTCATCAGCGAATGATAGAGTTCAACGATAGCTGAAGTCTTGTACTTGATACTTCACGTTGAGTGGACAAATCTGAGTCTTCGCTGATCCGCATCAGTTCATTAGGAGACTTGTCTTTGGTTCTTGAGCTTGATCTTCGACTTCAGCGTAGAACCTATGTTGACGTGAAACTTGTCTTCAGGGATTATAAGTAAACAACTAACTTATCAACGATCACCATAAGTACTGAACAGGCTCAGAGTATTATGGTGAACAGTTTCGCTGAATGTTTAATCTAAAGAGCGAGAGTTCCTATCAGCGGTACTGTAAGATCTTAGTACTTATCAGCGATAGTGAAACTCTGATACATATTGTTTACTTACAATTTTCACTAAGTTTATAAGAGAGGGTCATTATCAAATCACTGAGGGTTTGGATCAACAATTTTCCCAAAAAGGAAACTAGTAAAACACACTTTTCTAACATTTTCATTCTACTTGAAACTGGAAAACCTTATTTTACAAGTTTCTTTCCTTAAAAGGAAACTGGTAAAAACTCACTTTCTTATTTTTGGAACTTCTCTCTAAAACCTTCCATACTAAGAAACTTTCCATCTCCTTTTCTTTTGTTCTTCTAACATTCCAGAAATGGCTTCTCAAGCAACTTCCTTTGTGAAAACCAAGAACGTCAAGTTTGACCTATCAGCTGTCCAGTTCGTTGGAAAATATCACCTTGCACTGCTGACATTCCCTGAAAAGAAACCATCCCTGCATCTGGCAGATGCAGTAACCCTACTGAGAAACTCTTCGATCTTCTATGCACTGACGGTCTCTCCTCCGGCACATAAACACCTCTTACAAAAGTTCTGGTACACTGCTGAACATGCTGAGAAAAGTCTTCCATCAGGGAAGAGTGTCACTGTCATTTCCTTCCAAACCCAATACGGTGAGGTAAGCATAACCGCCAACGGCATTCACTAATAGGAGTGTGCAAAACCCGAATAATCCGAAATCCGAACCCGAACCAAAATTTAGGTGTCTTTGCAATACCCGAATACCCCGAAATCCGAAAATCCGAAACCCGACTTTTGGGCAAATATTTGGGTTCGGGTTGGGTTTGATCTTTGGTCACCCGACCTTTCCGAAAACCCGAAATAATATAATATATATTTTAAATGTTTATATAAATATATTTATTTATCTAATTATCTTTAGAAAATCGTAAATTATAGTCGGTCGAAATGTTTTTAAAATTTTAAACTTATTTTCGGTTTCATCAATCTCTCGTGTGATTGAAATCATCTTCAAAATCGATTGAATTTATATATACTTTTCGTATTATAACAATACCCGAACCCGACTGACATTAACCTGAAACCCGACCAACCCAAACCCGAAGCAATCCGAAATCCGAAGCCTAAAGTTTGGGTCTTGATTTTCATATCCGAAATCCGATTGGGTTTTCGGTTTCTCCACCCGAACCCGCCCGACACACCCGATGCACACCCCTATTCACTAATGCCTCAGACTTCATACCACCAGACCTTTCGATGAACCCCCCACTGATGAAGAGCTGAATAAATTCCTTGACCTCATGCAATTCGAATGGGATACCAAGCACAAATCCCTGGAAAAAAGACTGACCAAGGTCCTCAAGGCCAAGATGCCCTCAGAACTCAATTACCTTTTTCACCCACTTCATCCAGTGCATGGGTGGAAATATTGGATCAATGGACCAGGCCAATCGCCCAACTCTTCAGATGGGCTCCTCTGTCATCACTGGCAAAAACTTAGATTATGTCAGGATGATCTTTGACGACCTGATGATCAAGGTCGAGAAACCAGACAGGGAACTCAAAGTCCCTTATGTGCGATTCGTCTCAGCGCTCATGCAACATTTCCTTTAGAAGCTGTACCCGACAGAGGGTGATTATCAACTCCCGAAGCTAGGGGTTCGCATCCTTGACGTGGAGTGGGTTGATAACGAGGTAAGTCTATCTGAACTCAAACGTCGCCTCTCCTCCACTTCTTCTTCGCTTTCTGCAGCGATGCCCACGGCTCTACCCGATGTGGCTCCCCAAGCCAACAACCACCTCCTCCAATAGGAAACCCTCCACTGCCCCTCTTGGTCACTCTAAAAAGACCAAGAGATCTTCTAAGGAGAAAACCCCCCAGCAATCAACACCAACAACAACAACAACAACAACAACAAGGCTTGCCTCTTCATAGGAAACCTTGGAAAACTTCGTGGTTCGCTCCGCCACCTCTGACGCCATCACATCTGCTTCATCGATGTCTTCCATCGTTGACTCTACGCTGCTACCTTACCAACCACTCTCAATGCGTCAGAGCACTGACGAGCTAGATTTTGGCACCACCAGTGCCTCTCTACGGCAAAACACGACCATCTTCACCACCATCGCTTCTTCTCCCACAGTTTCTTTGGTCTTCACAACATCTGCACCAGCGACTTCGGTTGCTGACTCACGCGAAACCCTGCTGCATGATCTTATGCGCGACAATGTAGGACCTGATGGTCTCCTTCTCGGGGACTCTCAAAACATATCCATGTCTCAGACTCCTCTCGAGCGGGACATGGAATTCTTTGGGGGAAGTTAGTTTGATTTCTTCTCCCAACCATCAGGTACATCAACTTCCCTACCCTTCTCTTCTAAAATATCTAAGCCCGAGCATCTCAGTGTTCAACGTTCTTTTTATCTTACATATCCTACTTTGGAGACCTTGAACACCTCCATCAAGGAGGCCAACGATCTAGTTGCTTCGCTCTCCACCGTTGTCACCAACAACACCAACGTCGTGAAAGTTGCCGGCTCTTCGCTGACTCAACTCACCTCCTCTCTCTCCTCGAAAGCCGATAATTCTCAGTTGTCTGCTCTCATCGAGGAGGTGACCCGCATAAATACGGATGTTGCTACGAACACCACCAGCATAAAATCACTGAGCAACACCGTCGAGTCACTCGCCACCTCTATCAACGACCTCAACACCAAGGTCGAAGCCAACAACGGCTTGCTCGCTGATATTTTGGCCAAGCTGAATGAACCAGTGGCTGCTCCTACTCCTTAATTCACTGACAATGATCGAACTGCCTTAGACATGGTCACATGTTTGTCATTAAAGCCACTGAACCGATCCCTGGCCTAGAAGCCAGGGTGGACAAACTATAGACTGTTGCCGCCTCCACTTCAGCAGCAGCCAATGCTGATGCTACTCCCATCAACCCTCCACCTTGTGATGATGACAAATAGGGGGAGAAGGGAGAAGAAAATAAAGAAGACCACCCTACTACTGAGGGGAGGATTTAAATAAAGATACTCAAACCCCTCCTTCTTCCTCCACTAATACTGAAACAGTGAACATTCCCTCTGATGAAGAGGATGAGGAGGAAGAAGAAGGGGAAGAAGAGTTGGAGTTAGATGACTCCAAAAAGGACTCCTGAGGCCCTGATGATGATGACGATGATGACGAATTAGCTCTGTGGTTCAAGACCAATCCCATCAGCGTTCCTCCTCTCAAAGGAGTTTCTATTAATGAAGCATGTGGGAGATCTGAGAAGACCCCAAAGAAGAAATCTTCCCAAGGCAAACAGATGGGAATTGCTGTCAAGGGAAACCTGAAGATTTGCTTCACATCTGAGGGGGAGCAACCTTCTCACGTATGCCTTTCCATTATTCCTTTCTCTGCTTCTACCCATACCCATCTTCGACCCATTCTATACACTTAACCAATTTTCTCTATATTTTCTTCCCAAACCTGACTCATTTTTTTATCCAGCTAGTTGTCTCCCCTTCTTGAGGGACGAGCTGAATTTCAGCACCAAATAATCCCAGCAACCACTGTACTACAGACTTATGATCAAGAAGAACAAGAAGAAGAATTGTTGATTCACCCAAACAGACCCTCACGACCAATCCAAAGGTCTGAGGATGAACTACAAAGAAGAAGATCAACAATCCTTCATCAGCTAGAGAGCAAAAGGCTCAGAATCCCTTCTCAACAAGGTACTTCTAATGACAAGCTTGAATTCCTAACTCCGTAAGAGCGTGAAGAGTCTATCAGAGCTGAGGAGTTACATCCTGCCTGCCAAAAGGATGCCAAACTTTCCCTTAAGGTAGAGCAGAACTCAGTCTCTGATAAGAAGCTGAAAAAGAATCTGATCAGAGTTCAAGAACAACGACTGAAAGAGTTGTTAGTAACTCCCAGTTAGATTAGTGTAGAGAGAAGATTGACCACATATATCATCCAAGCAAAATCACTGATGTGACCGTATCAGGTAAGAGCACACAGAAATCAGTATTGGTGACAATTCAAGTCTTCAGAGAAAACGATTCCTCGCAAACAATGTACATGTCCAAGTTGGAGCTCTTCGGGTTTGATGAATGGCTAGAGATCAGAAACGCTATACCAAAACCAAGTCCAAATACAAATCCCATGTGGAGAAGTTCTTGAACTTGCATATCAACAAGGTCTCAGCGAGAATGGAATTACCTCCTCTTCCTGCTCTTCTTCAGAACCAAAGGCCAGCGAGGAGAAAACAAAAGTGAGCTTCGGCCTCTGATGAACCTGCTCTAAAAAATGAAACAGGTATTGAATTCTCAAGAGAAGCAGTACTTGGACCACCACCTGATCTTTCAACTCTCGACCTGTCGCTGCCACCAGGAGGTCCTTTCAAACCTGGTCAAGTGATAGGTGACCCTTACAGAATCATCTTCCCTGATTGGAATGGTATCCTGCACTTTCAAAGAAATTCAGAGATCCCCATCTGCCAAATTGAACAACTCAGAGATCTAGTCCACTGGTGTAATTTGTCAAGACCAGGTATCTTTCTCAAAGCGCATGCCCTCAAGGAAGCAAAGCTCAGAAAACAACAGGGGGAGAAAGTACCTGACTGGATGATCACTGAAGGAGACTCATATGACGAAATGCTCTTCAAGGATGAACCTCAATAGCAGATAGATTCTCTTCTTGTAACTTTTGTAATTCAACAGTATTTCTTTTAGTACTTGTATAATTCTTTCACTTGTACTTGTAAAACTTTCAACTTCCCTTTGTAATCTTATTATGAGTTTAATGAAATTTTTCAGTGAAAGTACTTTACTCCATTAGTACTAGAAAAGATCCCTTAAAACAGTAAATGGGACATGCCTCTATGAGTCATCTTTATCCTTATGTTTTTATACTTAGCAATTTTCTTGTGTTGCTTTGTCATCATCAAATAGGGGGAGATTGTTGATCTAAACTCTCTCAGTGATTTGATGACGACCCTTTAGAATACTTAGTGAAAATTGCATTTAACATCTGTATGTATTAGTGTTCCACCATCAACGATAAGCATACTGAGTCTGTTCAGTATTCGCTGATGGATTATAATGTAATAGTGTTAGATGTAATCTCTAAAGACAAGCTTCGCGACTAAAGAGTTCAT
The DNA here is from genome assembly GCA_033807775.1 of Saussurea involucrata. Classification (NCBI taxonomy): domain Eukaryota; kingdom Viridiplantae; phylum Streptophyta; class Magnoliopsida; order Asterales; family Asteraceae; genus Saussurea; species Saussurea involucrata. Next base: position 50,205,960 of record CM066314.1, on the reverse strand, counting down.
CGCTGACATTGAAGACAACACTGATGAACAAGTGACAAGTCTACTCATGATCTGATGTGGACAAATCAAGAAGAAAGCTTCAGCGATAGCTGACTTACACCAGCACTCCCTGATGGAAGACCTCCTCAGCGATCGCTGATCATGAAGCTTGCAATTCAAGATTTGTTTTTCTTATCCTCTTACATAAAAACTACGGATGGTCAGAAGAAGCATGCTTTTGTCCAAGATCGTACAACCACTCTGCCACCTACAATGTTTACCATGCGGCCCAAAGCATGTCTTGCTAATATTCAGAGGCATGCACCTAACCAGATGCTGACACGTGTAAAGTGCTCATGCCATGCATTTAATGCATAGGGTATAAATTGGAGCGATACGCCTTCATTTTGAAGGATCTCCCTGAACTACTTTTTTTAGGCAAAAAGTTGATTACCCGCAACCCTAACCGGCCCCACACGGAACCTGCCTCCAAGGACACTAATGTGAGGGGGCATTTTTTGGCTCACTCAGCTGAGGCTAGTGGAGGGGCCTGGGATCGAACCCAAGACCTGTTATGTATTTGGGCAAAATCACCTCACCCCTTTGCCAACTGAGCTACACGCCTGAGGCATCTCCCTGAACTACTTAGTGCGTAGAAAACCCTTGTTTTTCTACATCCTCTTTCCTCTCTAGTTTCTTAGTGAAAGAACACTTGGTGATTCTCAAGTTTGTTTAGATTAGGTTTACTTAATCTTATTCCGCAACAAACTGTAAATTGTAATTTGATTTTTAATAAACAATTTAGAAAACCAAAAATTTATGTTTGTATTCATCCCCCCCCCCTTCTACAAACTATTGTACTTGTATAGCCCCTTCGGGACCAACAATTTCAATACATCAAAATAGAGATTTTTTGGCTTGTACATAGTTTTCACAAAGCAACATGAACTCACCTTGCTAGGTTAGGTTAAACCTAAGTTCCAAATCCATCTTTAGCTTTCAAAATGGTGAAGGCTTTAGATCCATCAACACCCACCTCCTGAAACTTTCTCTGGGTTACAACCAAAGCCTAGAAATGCACCAAAAGTAACCCCAAACTCAGATTCATAACAAACTTTAGTCAAATCCTCTAATAATCCAAAATAATCAAAAATGGTCAAAACTTCAAAAAATGAATGACACCTCAAAATAAATGATTTAGGAGGTTAAAATGAAAGGTTTTAACAAGAATAAAGGTTTAGAAAGTTAAGATGGACTTACAATTCGTTTTTAGGAAAAAAACCAAAAACTAGGTCAACAATTAGGAATGGCAACGGGCCGGTTTTTAGGGTCCGAGTCCCCGAAACCGATAAGCATCCCCATAACTGTACCGATCCCCATCGGGTCCCCGCGGTTTCATCGATCCCCGTTGGGGAACCCGTTAAGAAAAAATTCATTGTTACCCATTGGTTTCCCCCCGAACCCGAACCAAACCTGAACCAAATCCGAACCGAAACGAAAAAACACAAGTTTCTTAAACATAAATTAAATGAGTAATATATTTTTTATATTAGAATTGCAGACTTCATACTCGTGTTGGACATTTGATTAGAATTGGGTTTAGACTTTTAAAATAGATATATATTTAAGTTTTAGCCTAAAAGAATTTTGAAGTTTAAAATATGTATATATATAAAATATTTTTTATATCTATATATATCGGGTCGTGCCGGGCCGGTGAGGATGGTCCCTGTTCCCGTACCCGTCCTCGTTAAAATCCCCGATACCATCCCCGATCCCCGTCCCGTCCCCGTTAAGAAGTCCCCGAACCCGACCCAAAATGTTCGGTTTTCACCGTCGGTTTCAGTTTTTTTTCCATCCTTATCAACAATGGTGGAAATGGTGTTTGGGGAAGATGAACTTTGAATCTTGGATAAACTTGGAATCTTGATGTTTGAGAACTCTTAAATGCTTGGAGATGAGAAATAAAAACACTTTCAAGTCTTCTAATCGAGTTCAAATGAAAACGTTAGGAGGTAAGTATGAGAACTAATGGAGAAGATGAATATAGTGAGAAGCTTTAATCATAATACCTAGCTCTTGATCTCACAAAAACTCTTGAAGAAATCAATTGGGTGAAATGGAGATGTTTAGACCAACCGACCAAGTTTGATTGAGAGAGAAATGAGTTAGGAGATGAGAAATGAGGTAACAATGGAAGGAAATCGTATTTAAAGGACACCCCTCCAGCTCAAATTTTCTGCCCAAACTCCTCGGGCGTGAAACTTCCACATAATTTTAATTAAAGTATTTCTCACCCAAACCATTAGCCAACTCAAAATACATACTAACGGTTATTCTAGGGTTGAAATATAAATATAGATATCAAAATAAACATACCGAAAATCCGGATGATACAATGATCGTTCGATGTCTTTGTTTTCATGTCGGGTCACTGATATGGCCATAACCTTTTCACTTTAGGTCCGATTTTAATCCGGAAAGAACCGTTGGACTCGTTTTTGAATACTTTTTCCAATATGACTACAAAATCTAGAATTTAAGACCAAAATCATATTTCTTCTATTTCTTTTAAAATATCGATCTCCATACTAACTTGAAATCATACTTACCCATAAATGAGGGTGTTACATTGCTTGGGGAAGCTTCTCCTGATGATGACTTCCTCTGTGTCCCTTTTCCTTTAAAAATAAGCTTTCAATTTAACACCTGCTCCCATCTCCCACTTATTCCAATCACAAGCCAACACTTGGTCGACACATCCCACTTCTTCCAATCACAAACCAACACCTCTCTATGGACCAATAACACCTCTCTATGGATCAATCATTATTCACCACTAATTTATTTTATTTTTAATAGATATATTTTCAACATAATCTTTTAAATTGTGATATCTTTTTGTACAAAATGTACTTTCCAAATTTAATTCCACCAAATTATTTATCACATTTTTATCTTCGATTTGATATAAATTTCATCAAATTTCGATAGATATCCATTGTGACGGGTTTTCAAAAATACTGAGTTTAATAGAACTTTTATTGAATATTTTATTCCAGTAGAAAGTTCTATGAATGCATATACAAACAAAATTCATACAAAGTCATCAATTTCGGTGAACAATTTTCATAATATAATCAGAAAATAAAAAACTCTTTCTTTTAACACATATATATATATATATACATATATATATATATACTAAACAGACTGTTACACAAGTGTCGAAAGATCATAGGTATTTATCAAAGAGTAGAGGACGTTTGGTTCACATGATTTTGACGGAATCTAAATGAATTAGAATGATCAATTTCGTTGACCAAATACGATTTAGGCATTTGGTTAACCTATGGAATGGAATGGAATGGAATTCCACACATTCCACCATTTATGGATTTGATCATTCCATCACAATTGAGAAGGAATTTGATTCCATTTCATCCCATTTTCTAAAAGAGACAAATATGTCCCCATCTTCACTTCTTGATTTACCCAAATCCTTCTGAACCACTATCGATCTAAACAATCGCTGACCACCACGGTTACGTGACGGGCGTCGAGACCGTCAAATAATAAGTATTACTAACTTTCCCAAATTACAATTTAAATTCTAATAGTGGTAAGTCAGGTCGAATCCACACGGATTGGTTGTGACAACTATTTTACTTCTACGCGTTACGTAAAAGGGGGGGGGGGTTGGATTTGATTAACTAAACTAAATATGCGCCTAAAATTAATTATAAACACTGAAATAAAACAAACAATAGTCCACTTCAAGTAATGATGCAAAACATTGTCATCGATTCCTAATGGTGTAAAATGGTGAAACAGGCCCAAATTGGCCATGGTTATCAACAAGCTCTGATAACCTCGATTTTCCCTTATTAAACATTGATTAAACAAGCTCTTAACCAAATCTTAATTACAAATAAGAGTTTAAATAAGCTCTTAAACCCCTAGATGCACTTAGCTTTATCGAATGAGGAAAATACTAATTCAAAGCAATAAGCTCATAAGCTCGGCTTACTAGAGCTTTGATTGCAAGATTTCAAAAAACCATTTCGAAAACCTTACCGCGATCAAGTGGGTTCTTGTGCTACTTTATCAAAATCCAAAGACAATTACGTATCTTAGGTTTCTAACTAGCTATTTTCCAAAAGAAAATTCAACTAATTGATCAAGTTAATCGATAATTCAATTGAAAGGGACATTTATATAGAAATCAAGCAATTAAACTTGTTCACAACATCTTACATATGAATCTCAAATGGAAATGCATCAAAACCTAAAGTTTAACTATTGTTGAAATGAAAACTAGGGTTACAAGAGAAGAAAATACCAAAAGTTAAAATGAAATTGATGGAGGAATTGCTCCAAATCGGTCTCCTCTTTGCTCCCGTCTTTCCAAAACGATTTCTGAGATGATTTTTTCTTCAAAATGACAGTTTTAGGTCGGATTTTATACCCTTCACGTAAGAAACCGCCAAAAGGGCGCACACGACCTGAGCCCTGCGGGCTTGGGGCGCGGTCTGAACCCGCGTGAGAGGCCGCACGATGTCAAAAGCCTCGAACAAAAAGAGGGTTCCGCGGGTTTGGGCGCGACTTGAGGTCGCGGCGGAGGCCGTGCGTCTATGGCTTCCGATCGACGCTGCTGCTTGTTTCCCAAACGAAGAAGTCGACGTCTTCTTTCCCTTTTTTCTCTTGGGCTGCGTGTTAATTGAAATGGGCCGCATCTTCTTTTTATTTTTCTTTCCTTCGTTTGAGTGGCCTACCAAAACAATACAAGGACCCAATATTAAATTCTTCACCTGCTAGAATTCACGTCAACCACAAGAACCAAAAAAGATATTTTATTCTCTTTTTCTTTCTTTCTTTACTTAACTATAACACCATTACACAACTTAATTAAATTTCTTATTTTCTTTTTTTGTTTTTAACTTTAATCCTATAAATATATATATTAAAAGATTTGTACTTTTTTCTTTTTTATTTATTTATTCAAAAATAATAAATTACTAAAATAAAAATAAATAGAAGAACTTTGGGGATCTAATTGACACTAATTATAGGGTAATTTTGATATAAAAATAGGTAAAATAGGCACTTATCATTATGAACCGCCACCGACCACCACCGTTATGATCTATCGCCGACCACCATTGTTTTTGTAACACCCCAAATTTTCGGGTAAAATATATTCTTTGATCAAATGTTTGTAACTTGAAATTTCACCTCATTCCATATTCTTTTTATTGGTCAAGGCTTAATAGCCTCTTGTGAGTGTGTGTGTGCACGTGACCGTACTTGCATGTATGGGGTAAGAAAAGTGCATGAATCCATAGTGTGCAAGTGTGGGACCATTTACTCTTAAAGCTGCTACATGAGTGCAACGTGGGTGGTTCTTAGCCATGGAAATGAAAGGCTATGAGTTTCTGCATACCACCGTGAAATGAAAGTTTCTTTCTTCTTCCTTCTCGCCGACGGTACAAGTAAGGCGAGAGTGCCCCGGCGAGAGTGCCCCGGTCATTCTTGCTGGAGGGCATTTTCGCGGCAGCCGTTCTGCTGGGTTCGACTTCCTCTCGGTACGTTTTCAGCGAGAGTGCCACGGCGAGAGTGCCATGGTCACTCTCGCATGCGTCATTCTCGCCAACCCTACATCTGCTTCAATCTGAGACCTTTCAGTACATTATGGGCGAGAGTGCCCGACGAGTATGCCGGGGGCACTCTCGCTGGTGTCATTTTCGCCGGCGAGACCTGGAGGGTTTTATTAGGGCGTCGATCAGCTTTCATTTTATTGGGAAAAAGAGGAATCACATTTGGCAGCCGACTTTTCTCTCATAAATACGATTTCCTCTCATGCTCTCTCTCTCTCTCTACATTCATTTCACCCAAACACTTATTGTTGGAATCATTAATGCAAGATTAGGGTTACCATTCTCTTCTCTATTTAAGATCTCAAGCTTCTACAAGTATTCAAGAACTAAAGATTTCAAGTCTTCTCCTAAGGGTTTTCATCCAAAAGTCTAGGGTTTCTTTGTGAGCTCTTAGGTAAGTAGGTTGACATTTAATCCTCATTCTAGTTTATGAGTTGCGTTTATTTAGGAAGATACTCATAAAGCTTTGTTTAAAACTAGGGTTCTCTTGTGGGTTCTTAGGGTTCTTCAAGATCTAGGGTTTTCTCTTTACAAACCCTATTTGGTGAGTGTTTCTACATCTTTATTTAACTACTAAATCTCTTGTTAATAAAATGAAGACTTACTTATGTGGTTGTGACCTTGTCTAAGAGACTAGGGTTTACTAAGTGAGGGGATTTGGTGAATACATGTATACACTCACATTGTGCTCATCTTGTTGCATAAACGTGTGTTCTTGTGTAGGTAGTTATATACATATATATATTTGTGCCCATTGTTTAGATATATATATATATATATATATATATATATTTGTGCTCTTGGTTATACATGTACATATATGTATGCATATTTATGTATGTATGTATAAATATATATATGGGTATGTTTAGATAACTTACATATATATATATATATATATATATACATTTATATGTATATATGTGTCTATGATTATATATGCATAAATATAAGTCGATGCGTATGGATGTGCATAAATATATATGTTTGGTCGTAAATATTCGGAATCTTCATGAGGTTGAGTTTCATATGCTAAGTAATTGATATGCGAGGTTTGCCTTTGTGCCATAACTCCTTTGAATTATTTTATATGTTTCCTTTACTATGGTACGTAGTTATTGGATGTCTATCTCCTTGTGTAAGAGGATTTAGACCTTTATGGACTAATTGTTCATGTTATTGTTGGTCGTATTGGATCACTAGCGAGTAGGCAATGGGGGACGTTGGGGTCCTTGAGGTGTAACTCGTCTAGTTCGGATATGCAATGTGGTCCCATAAGTCCTTGAGTTGTAACTCGACGGAGTAGGCACTAAAGGCAGGGTACGAGATGGTTTGAGGTTGTGATGTCTATATGGCATGGGAACTAGGACCGGGACTTGAGGTGCTATCCGATAACGTCGTGGGTGACTCCATTCCCGTGTTCTTGTCACCCCGATGGTAACGGGTCTCCCCCGTATTTTGTTGTTAAATAAATGCTTCTCAATTATATAATCATGTCCAGGTGGGAATGCTTAACGAGTTGATTTGTGGTAATTTGAGATCACACGGAGCCGGTAACATTATTTTATGTTTATTTGTCACAATCTTATAAATGCGCATTTCACGAAATCTCACTAGACTTTTGTCTAACACTTGACGTTGCATGTTTGTGGATTACAGGTTCCACCTAGCGGCGTCTAGATCATCGTGTTGCCGACCATGCTTAGGAGCTTGGGAAGGTCGGGCTTTTGGGATCGAGATGAGAGATTTCTGGAGATATAGTGATACCTGGATTAATCTAGTTGGCTATAATTCTAGATTATTAGGTTGTTATGTATTATGTCTCAAAACTCCTAAGTTTGAACATTGTCCAAACTACCCCATTGCATTTAAGGGTTTTAGTTGGCTTAGGTTTTGAAGTTTAAATTTTACCCATTTTCCGGAAATCCCTTATATTTATTGTTTAAATTTTAGGGTGTTACAAGTTGGTATCAGAGCTCTAGTTTAAGTGAACTAGGTATGCTAGTTTGATGCCTAGACTTAAGCTGAGACTTTTAGGTGATGAACGTGTGAGTAAATCGGGTAGAAACACTAAGATGGGACGTTTCGGAGTCAACGGAAATTACGTCATTGTGAATTATGAAAGTGGTAATGAGAATTCTTATGTGTAGTATGTTCATAATTTCAATTAGCTACTGCTATTATGAATATATTGTTACGTAAGTGTGCTTGAAATCGCTATTATGATAATTGGTTATTGTAGTAGTACGTTCCAAACCGTTAATCTTCTAAATAATTAACAGGTATGATCTTTGTTATGTGTTTGTTGGAGTTTCTCTTCTGTGATGATCGATGGAGTAAATAGTGGATTCTTAGCGAATAATCGAAATAATTAATGTTGGTAGATTGTCACTAGAGTGACAGTTATGTATGGCGATTACATTAAGTCGACCATGTTGGTTCAGATATTGGTTAAGTTTGAACCATAGGTTTGTTAAATCGTCATTATTTTAGGAAAGAGATTGTAAGACTGATCGAGTTAGTTGCCAATTAGCGCCTTAAGAAATTTGAACATTCGGATGTTAGTAGTGTGGATAGCGAACTTGGCAAACATGGTTATAAGACTTCGGGTCTCGACCAAATAAATGCACAATATTTATTTCTTAAAAAAAATATATATATACATACATATATATAACTCGTATAAGTTATTTCACTTTGTCAAATTACTTGTACACAACGTGCGGCCAATTTTTTTTTTTTGAGAGAACGCTTTCGGCACACCTAGATGTATATCCATGTTTTGAAACTCATGAATTATTTTGTCGGAAGTTTTGCTTCATGTCATTTTATTGCTAAGTAAGAAATGTTGGAATCATGATTGTTATGCAAGGTTTGCTTTAAGTTTTGGCACAAGCATGCTATATGGCGCATTTTGATTTGTAATCTGACCTATATCGAAGATTTGGTAAAGTTGTAGATACATGAGGTCTCTTGATCTCACTGGCTCGCATGCAAAACTTTAACTGAAACTTCACCTAATGACATTTTGGGGTTAAATGGTGTAATTTTGGAAAATCATAATTTTGTCGTATTGCGTGAGTCTACATTTAATATTTATTAATAATTTTGTAACACTTTGTGAGAATTTTATCTTAGGTGATATCATCATTGGATGGGAGAATTTTGACATCATTCGGTTGTATGTATGTCCCTTGAGTTGGACGATCGAGTTTCGCTGCTTGTTACTCTAGTGCATGGATTGGTTTACATGTGTGGCATGAGTAAATATATATGTTGGGACTAGCATGGTCCATTTGAGTTAGTTGGTGGTATGCGTTTTCTTTTGTTATCATTGATGTTTTAGGCAACGTAAATGTATTTTACCGTTCGACTCTATGTGCATGTCATTTGCGGCCACCTGACACGACTATCTAATGGTGGTAGTAAATTTTTAAGTCCATGTAAAATAATTATGAATATTTTATGTTTAGTAAATCTTTTAAAACTGCAGAGTGACATGATTGTTGGTCCTGTACTCGAAAAACCTTGAAATCATTAGAAGCCTAGAGTTAAAACCCTTTTGTAGAAGGTATGATATTTGAGAACTAGAAGAGTCCTTGAGAATTGAGACTGTCGGAAGATTAACTTGTGTTTAGTTTCGAAATTCAGGATTCCATCTCGATAGTTCGGTGCAATCTAGGGATGGAGTATTTGTTGGTATACCAACGTCTTGCATACTCATTTTGTGATATTTAGGTCGCGACTTTTGATCTTTGGAAGTCATGAACCGTTGGAGTACTTGGGGTACTTCCGTTGAGTCCTTTGGAGTGATTACAATATATGTGGTAACTCTAAGGAAATTAGATGTTGGTGAATAGGTATCGATGGTTAAGATTTATGGCTTTGTAATGCTTTTATCATTTGTAATGAGCGATGTTTGGTTGAAATATGAGATTTATATAATTGATGAGTTGGAGATGATCAACTATCTCAGGGGTCTATTGGTACGTTCTGGGATGGAACATGACCAATCACTAGAATGGCTAATTAGAGAAATTTTTGAGAATCCTTTCGGATGGTGCGCCTTATGGCCGTTTGGATTATGGATTTGAAGGTTGTGCTGAATTAGACAGTTTTAGTCGTTAAGAATTTCGAAGAGGGAATGCCCAATCTTTTACGGTGGTACATTTTAAGGAAAGTTATGGTTGGGCATACCTACTGTCATTTTCTCGTGGAAATTGCTGGTTCAAGTAGAAGAATATCCTAGATGTCGAGATTTATTGGAATACCCAAAGTATATCTTAAGTGGGATTTATCCTATTCAAGTGATTATAGTAGAGAAAACTATATGCTGGTACACTGGTGGTAATGGCCAATGAGTATTTGTAACATCCCAAAACACAACAGGACATACATAACATTAAATCGTAACATTTACTAATCTGGGTCCCGAAATCTCGTTACATCATTCATAAACTAAGGTTGGCGGAAACAACCTATACACAACTGAGAATAATCTAACTTCTACCAGAGGCACTTGTACTATCTCTAGCTGCATTTGTACTCTATCCTGCGCTTGCTCACTTATCTGAGCCTCCTACTATTTGCATACCTGAAAAGGTTTTAGTTTTGAAAAGCGAGGGTTAGACCAAAAGGCCTAGTGAATTCCCTCCATAAAACATTTATCATAGTAACAAAATCATTTCTTTAAACAACTTGTACACTTCACATTCTCATCATACAAGGTTAAACACAGGGTTCAGGGATTGCATAAGCTACTTCGAGCGGGGCCTAACGGACACCCTCTCGTCTACACCGGAGCCCCAATGGACCCCCTGTTCCTTCATGTAGGAGGAAACGAATTCCAACCTACAAGCTAACCTCCATATGCCCAAGGAATTATCAAATTCCCTGGCACCCTAACCCCACCGTGTAAACCGACTTCACATAGCATACACATTACATTTCGAACTTATGTTTATGAAAACTTTAAGCATTATTTCATTCGCTGAGTAAACATGCATAACATTTATAAAACGTTCAGGCTCGTAAAAGAAACCAGATCAGTAAAACAAAGTACGTCATAAAAGGGTTAAGAGAACTCACCTGATGCGTTTAACATCTTGCTTTACTTTACTTCTGACTTACAGTCGGTCTACCTGAGAAATGGATGAAATACAACTGCTCAGATCCTAGCCCAACCTTTCCGGACACTTACTTTCCGGACAACTCGACTGCCCAGACACACAACTTACCGGATAACTCATCTTACCGGATAACTCAATCTTACCGGATAACTCATCTTACCGGATAACTCAATCTTACCGGATAACTCAACTTACCGGATAACTCAATCTTACCGGATAACTCACCCGGTAACCTTCATCACTAGAAACTTTCCAAACGAAGTGTTGGGACGAGTTCAGTAGCCGAATCCTATTCAAATCCCTTTAATCTGTACGATAATGCGATAAATAACTACATAAACATTCTATATCCATTTCTTACAACTCTTTGCTATACAAACATGAATTTAGGGTGTTTAATCATTCCTTAGGGCATCATTTCCCACTTTTACCAAAAACCCCCAAAAACCAAACTCAGCAACAAATCAAAATAAGGATTGGGATTACCTGAAATGAATCAGTGTGGAACCATCCTCCAATTCCATTTCTTCTTCTAATTCAAAAATTGGTGATGCTCCTTCTTAAAAGCACTTGATTCCCAAGAACCCCTTTCTCTTCTCTCTATTTCTCTCCTTCTCTTCTCTTACTCAGCCACCAACAAGCCAAAAGAAATGTTCATTTAGGGTTTTGGCATCTATATATACCTTTCATAAATTACAAAAAGGTCCTCTAACTCAAGCTTTCATTTCTTAGACTTTAGCCACCAAACCTTCACATTGTACTAGAATTTCAGGTTGTTACAACACTCCCCCCTTAAAAGAATTCCGTCCCCGGAATTCCTCATTGGAAAAGGCGCGGGTATCAAGCCCACACCACAACTGACACTTCCCCAAGGTAATGCCACTTCTGACTCAGTCAACCACCTCATTAAATTCGAAACATGGAACATTGGATGCATTCCCTTCAGTTCTTACGGTACTCTAACTCGTAGGCTACTGTTCCTATTCGGTCGGTCTTAACAATAGAAGATTAAATAAGGCTTCTCATGCATCTTTACTTCCTTTAAGGAGGAACCTGGCGGAGTACCCCCGCTACAACACGAGATTCAGTTACTAAGAAACAATCACTTACTTGACCGCTTGGCATAAGGCCAACCCTGTACATCCCGACAACTCCCAATCCCGAGTTCCTTCATCGTATCACAACTCACAACCCTGCACCACCCAACAATCGCCTATACAGATAACATTTCCCTTTCTCAGACCACCTAGACCACAGTTCGTCAATCATCTCACATCCTCACTACTTCACCACCCCATACTTATACGTAACTAAGAGTAGTAACCTGCAACCCATCGTTGAAGTGTGCACCTACTTAAATTAAACTTATCCTGAAACACATCAATTCCTCGCTGATTGCCATGTTCGTTCAGTCATATAAAACATAACTCCGGTTATTCTCACCCCACTGGGAGGAGTAACCCTGGTCATACCATACTACTCTCACTAGCTTAATCACTGGACGACCAACTCATTTAAACATTTCATGCAAAGTCACTAACTTAACTCATTCAGTTGTCTTATCCACTTCTTTCCTGCACAAAATCATACACAATTCCATTCCTCAATACTCTTTCCAAAAGTTCGCACACTTACCAGTGACAATCTACACAACACTGCACCTCTCGGCATTACTGTTAAGCTTACTACTTCCAATTCATTCACTTATTCCGACATACCATCTTCACCTCCCCACGTTAGCGTGGAGCACTGCCCACCAAACATTTTGTGCCCCTCTCTCCCGACCTTTCCACATGCCGATAACACTTTCTCATTACTTACATAACCAATCAGTTGCATCAATATCCTAACTTAAGGCATTCAACCAAGTCGTCTTGGAATGACACTAGTGTTCGACGTCACTACACATTCTTTGATCTCCAACCTTTACTTCCTCGAACAATTCTTTCACAACTCACACTCTTTAAGGATTTCGCTTCTACTACACTCCATTTTGACTAACAGCCCCATCATCTTCTTTAAACTTCCAATGATCCTAAAAATATGCTTACTTAGCGACTCTTACAACAAAAAACACTTGGTTTCTCCTTTGGGTAACCACCCACCACCACTCCGTCATTCTATTCTAAACATAATCATAGCACGACGTCAACTTACACCTACGTGCTCCAACAATCTGGTTAACAAATCGTACACCTTATCCAAAACCCCCAAAAAGGCTCCTATCTGATGCTTCCTCTCTCTCTAACATCACATCACTACGACACTAGCTGGCACATTTAACTTGATAATACTATCACTACACATCCGTACACTCTTGCCCATAACATCACACTGCAGACCAGATCTCTCATGATCATTCCCACAATTAGAACTTGCCTTCATATCCTCCCGAATACATAATTGAGTCTATCTCGCTACTTAGTCCTTTCCCAACTTGTTGAACTATAACTCACGAGTTCTCAATTAGCTCAAACACAAACATTCTAGCTAGCTCTTTACGATCCGAGCCCTTACATAAACAGGGCACAATCCCTCACTGAATGATAAGATCTACACACCCACTACGCTCGTGCTACATACCTCCTCCTTCTACGAACCCTCCATACTTCGTAAATAGGACGCCTATTCAAAACAATAACTTCTCAACCTCTTAACATCCCTACAAGGTGTTCTATCAACTTTCAACCTTCTGGTTCATTTCTTCGGCCTCGGCCACCTTACACAACTGTCGACTTCTACAATAACAGACAACCTGAAAATACTTTTTTAACTTATTCTTTAACAAGGGTTCCTTTCGGTGCCTAATCCTTCCAACATGTTATAATCAACTTCATGATCTGTCTCCCTCTTTTCGAAACCTACTCAAGTAACATTAACATCACAAGCTCACCTCGAAACTCATATTCCTACGCCATGGACACTTCATTCTTTCTCACCACACTACTCAAAAACGAGTTGCTACACCATCACCTTGAAGGCTTCAAGTCCTTCCTCCGGACACACCTGTCCCTAGACAACCGTACTTCTAGTTACCGAACGAGGGTGCAAACCCTCATACAACTGATACTATCATCCCATTTCTGACTCTTCCACTGTCCAAATCTCTTCTTGAACACATATATCACAACTACAAACGTCCTCCCCTGATTTGACCAACCCCTCTCCACTCTCGGAGTCCTTCCTTAGCTTAAATATAATACTCTATGACCTAGTGAGTTCATAGCCTTCATGCATGACGACGCGGTAAATAAATCATTTCGTACATTTTATCCTTTTTTTATATAAACAACATTTGGAAACAACTTGGGTACACATGACCCCATTACTATTATAACTTCAATGCCCTGCACAACGATTCGAGAATCGCTTGCATACATCTTCTCGTGAACCTCACTCTTGCTCAATCCGAACGACGTTATTACGACAGTAATATATTGCATGAAAATCTTTTCATATGACACAATTCTGAAAGAATTACCAACACAAATTAAGCCAGTCGGTTCTCACACTCATTTGTATGATATCAATAGGTCAATAAGCATTTTGGTTATAAATGAATTGCAGGTAACCATTTTCTTGACCTTTTTGTAAAAATTTAACTTATCACTAAAAGTGTGAAATACTTTGCAAATTGTTAAGCTCAAAATTTCAATGTGCAATGTGAATGAAATCACCTTTTCTTTAAACATACGCGTGCACATCCTGACTCATTTTCGATCAAAATTTATATTTACACATTCAACTTAAATCGTGAAAATTTCATGTTACACATAAGAACGCTATGCATGAGACTCTACTTACAATTGAAGGCTACTCACTCTAACAAGGTCAACCGCTTTACTTACGCAACTTATCCTTGACACTCCAACTACGACCAATGGTCACCCTCTCGGTCATGCAATAACTTGTTGAGCACGCTTTCCACATCTCACTTACTCAACCATTTCATACTATTTTCGCCTTGATCGACTATCTCACTTTCTACTTCTACATGCTTCAATTCACTATGGGTATCTTATTTCATTTACCCTGCCATTGAAAAGCTCGATTAAGAAGTCAGAGCTCCATTGATACTTTCAAGATTTTGACACAGTCTTTCCTTACCATCCTGACTGACCTATCCCATGATTTCTAGAACTGGGACTCTCCCGAAACAGGAGTCTTACTCAAACTCAAACATTCATCCTCTCCGAATTCACGAAGAGCTACCTCTAAACAACTCATAACACTCTATACAACATTTCTTCTCTATGATGTATACATACATCACATCATAAGTGACTTCTCATGAAACTTCCCCAACAAGGGGTCTCAATCTACCCCTCAGGGATCTTACTGACATTCTAAAGTACTGGAACACGACATAACCACTAGCTTCTGACAACCACTTCGGAATAATAAGGCAGGTTAATAAGGCAGGTTAAGCACATACATGTACCTGTAAGTTTGCAATTACACTGCCCAGGTGGAATCTCAAACTTACCTTACATGACAATCCTCAATACCTTATTAGTCCTATATCTACTATAGTGCCTTCCTAACGCATTTACCATATCAACAATAGTGCCCTCCTAACGCATTTCCTGATTCTCAGTTGTGATTTCTACTTCCAAGTTTAAGTTTAGGCCCGTCCGGTCACCTAAATCCCTTAAACTGTGGCTCTGATACCATTTGTAACATCCCAAAACACAACAGGACATACATAACATTAAATCGTAACATTTACTAATCTGGGTCCCGAAATCTCGTTACATCATTCATAAACTAAGGTTGGCGGAAACAACCTATACACAACTGAGAATAATCTAACTTCTACCAGAGGCACTTGTACTGTCTCTAGCTGCATCTGTACTCTATCATGCGCTTGCTCACTTATCTGAGCCTCCTACTATTTGCATACCTGAAAAGGTTTTAGTTTTGAAAACCGAGGGTTAGACCAAAAGGCCTAGTGAATTCCATCCATAAAACATTTATCATAGTAACAAAATCATTTCTTTAAACAGCTTGTACACTTCACATTCTCATCATACAAGGTTAAACACAGGGTTCAGGGATTGCATAAGCTACTTCGAGCGGGGCCTAACGGACACCCTCTCGTCTACACCGGAGCCCCAATGGACCCCCTGTTCCTTCATGTAGGAGGAAACGAATTCCAACCTACAAGCTAACCTCCATATGCCCAAGGAATTATCAAATTCCCTGGCACCCTGACCCCACCGTGTAAACCGACTTCACATAGCATACACATTACATTTCGAACTTATGTTTATGAAAACTTTAAGCATTATTTCATTCGCTGAGTAAACATGCATAAAATTTATAAAACGTTCATGCTCGTAAAAGAAACCAGATCAGTAAAACATAGTACGACATAAAAGGGTTGAGAGAACTCACCTGATGCGTTTAACATCTTGCTTTACTTTACTTCTGACTTACAGTCGGTCTACCTGAGAAATGGATGAAATACAACTGCTCAGATCCTAGCCCAACCTTTCCGGACACTTACTTTCCGGACAACTCGACTGGATAACTCAATCTTACCGGATAACTCATCTTACCGGATAACTCACCCGGTAACCTTCATCACTAGAAACTTTCCGGACGAAGTGCTGGGACGAGTTCATTAGCCGAATCCTATTCAAATCCCTTTAATCTGTACGATAATGCGATAAATAACTACATAAACATTCTATATCCATTTCTTAAACCTCTTTGCTATACAAACATGAATTTAGGGTGTTTAATCATTCCTTAGGGCATCATTTCCCACTTTTACCAAAAACCCCCAAAAACCAAACTCAGCAACAAATCAAAATAAGGATTGGGATTACCTGAAATGAATCAGTGTGGAACCATCCTCCAATTCCATTTCTTCTTCTAATTAAAAAATTGGTGATGCTCCTTCTTAAATGCACTTGATTCCCAAGAACCCCTTTCTCTTCTCTCTATTTCTCTCCTTCTCTTCTCTTGCTCAGCCACCAACAAGCCAAAAGAAATGTTCATTTAGGGTTTTGGCATCTATATATACCTTTCATAAATTGCAAAAAGGTCCTCTAACTCAAGCTTTCATTTCTTAGACTTTAGTGTAACATCCCGGAAACACTATAGGACATACATAGCATTAAAATCAAACTCTTTTCAATAAAACTGGGTCCCAACATTTCGTTACATCATTCATAAGCTAAGGTTGGCGGAAACAACCTATACACAACTGAAAATATTCTAACTCCTATGGATGGCACTTGCACTGTCTCTAGCTGCGCCTGTACTCTATCTTGCTCTTGCTCACTTACTTGAGCCTTTTACTACTTGCAATTACCTAAAAATGGTTTAGTTTTGAAAGCGAGGGTTAGACCAAAAGGTCTAATGAATTCCCTCCATAAAACGACATGTATAAACCACGTGAAATCATTTTAAAATCATTCATGAACTATCACACATATGGTACTGTACTGTATGGGGAATCACATAAACATCCGCGATCGGGGCCCAAGCAGACTCCCCTTTCGCTCTCTCGTATCGGGGCCCAAGCAGACTCCCCGATACCCGCCTAGGAGGGAAACAAATTCCAACCTACCGTCTCATCATACGCATCCAAGGGATCATCGGATCCCGAGGCTCTCTGACCCCGCAGTGCAGACCGACATCACAAAACATGCACATACGCTTCATAGGCATGAAAAATAGAATCTTTACAAATCATGCTACCTCATTTCATCATGTCAAGCTTTCTTTAAGCATAAATAAGCACGTACGTTAGAAACATGAATCTCAGTTGTAAACATTTCATGCGCTTTAAGAACCATAATCAGTAAAGAAAACGTTTAACATTTTAAGCCGTAGAAAGGGTTTAGGGAACTCACCTTGCTTGACGTACAACGCACTTCTTAAATACCTCCAAGCTGAACCACACGAACACCTAAGGTAACAGTTTCGCATCAGAAAATAGTTCACCCTTCTGTCCGGAGAACTCAATCCGGACACAGCTATTTTCCGGATACAGCCATTTTCCGGATACATCATTGTCCGGACGTAACACTTTTCCGGACACAACACTTTTCCGGACGCTAGACTTATCCGGACACTAAGCTTATCCGGAGACTTCAGCTACCCGGATACTAAGAAACACCCGGACACCCTCACGGGGCACTTACCCGGACACTTGCACATATCCGGACACCACCGAACACTGGTGTCCGGAAAACGCGGTTGTTCGAACTTAACAGGTCTAAAACCGATTTATACTTCGATTTTTGCCATTAGTTTGATTAGATAACTACAAGGGTTCATCCACTAACTCCAAATACCCAATTTAAACCATAATTACTCCCTTAAATCGATTTATTAAGACAAAACCCTCAAAACCCACTTTTAACAACAATGTGGTTGAAACTCATTGAATCATTGATTTCAGACTTGGAATCTCGACCAATAAGGATAGGAACACAAATTTTAACAAGGATTAAGAGTTACCTTACTGATTTCTTCTTTGATTCTTCTCTTCTTTGATTTCTTCCCAAAACTCTTCTCTTTTTTCCTTTTTTCTCTTAGCCACCAACCACAAAACCCAAATACTGATTTTGGAATAAATGAGGCTGCCCTAGGGTATTGAGTTCATAAATACCTTTCATAAATTGCAGGATAGTCCCTTGCCTTAACTTTCATACTTTTCACAAAGAACACTAAACTTTCATACTTGCACAAGAAACCCGGTTGTTACAACACTCCCCCCTTAAAAGAATTCCGTCCCCGGAATTCCTCATTGGAAAAGATGCGGGTGTCTTGCCCATACCAAAAACTGACACTTCCCCAAGGTAATGCCACTTCTGGCTCAGTCCATCACCTCATTAATTTCGAAACATGGAACCTTGGGTGCATTTCCTTCAGTTCTTACGGTACTCTAACTCGTAGGCTACTGTTCCTACTCGGTCGATTTTGACTACAGAAGATTTACTAAGGCTTCTCATGCATCAACACTTCCTTTAAGGAAGAGCCTGGCTAAATCCTCTACCACAACACGAGATTCATTTACCAAGTACAGACACACACTTGACCGCTTGACGCAAATCCAAACCTGAACGTCCCGACAACTCACAACCTAGAGTTCCTTCATCGAAATACAAGCAATCCTAGATCACTTCTCCCAATCCAACAATCGTCTATGCCGGAGACATTTCCCTTTTCCCGACCACCTCGACCACAGCTCATGAACCATTTCTTACATCCTCACCACTTCATCACTCCATCCTTGTACGTAACCAAGGGTAGGAACCTTCAAACCTAACGTTGAAGTGTTCACCTACTCGCATTAAACTTATCCTGAAACACATCAAATCCTCGCTGATTACCACGTTCGTTCGGTCATAAAACATAGCTCCGGTTACCCTCACACAACTAGGAGGAATAACCATGGTCACACCATACTATTATCACTAGCTTAAACACTGCACGACCAAATCGTTTAAACATTTCTCACAAAGTCACTAGCTTAACTCATTTAGTTGTCTCATCCACTTCTTCCCTGCACAAAACATACACAATCTCCTTCCTCAATATTCGTTCCAACGGTTCACATACTTATCAAAGGCAACCTACACCACACTGCACCTTTCGACATTGTTGGTGCAAGTGTACCACATCTCTATATATTTTATATATTTATTTTGATGATTACAAACACACCGTATTATTGTTTTTCTAACAATTTTATCCAAGTGTGCAGTTAATTGGACAACATGAAGATTTTATCTGAAGAGTCCAAGACTGGTGTTTACGTCATCATATATCTCATAATAATAAACACCCTAAAATAATATACCACTTGGATATTTCAAAAACCTAACCCAACACTATTTTTAAATTAAACTAAATCCTTGATTTAAATTAATTTAAGAATGTTGACTCTTTTGGAATAAGGGAAAAAGAATTCAGTTGCCTTTTTAAGCTATGGTCGCTCCTGACACTGAGACACCTTTTTCAGGCGGTATACCGCGTGGTGCTCGGCGGTATACCGCGGCTCTGTTTCGTGTGGCAGGTTCTTGCAGGTTGACCTTCCTGCTGTCAGCTATTTTTTTCAGGCGGTATACCGCGTGGTGTATGGCGGTATACCGCGTGGTGTATGGCGGTATACCGCGGCTCTGCTACACGTGTTGCAGGTTGCTTTTGCAGGTTGACTTCTTTATGTCAGCACCTTTTTCTGGGCGGTATACCGCGCCCATATAGGCGGTATACCGCGGCACCCTCTCGACCGTTGCTGCTTCAAGTATATATATCATGCAGCATTCTCAACTCCATGCAAGAATTGAATACCCATCTTTTGGAGAAACTCTCAGCTACATCCACTCATTTAAATCACTTATTCAATATATTTTTTGAGTGATCAAACCCTCAAAGATCCAAGTGTTATACTTATACAAGAGTGATTAATATTGTGAGATATATTCTCTTGTAAGTATTTGAATAGTGTGAGTGATTCACGTTCTCGAGCAAAAGCAAGAGATTTTATTATCATTGTATCAAGGTTTGTGTTCTACCATAAAGAACACTTATAGTGAATCAGTGTGTCGAGAAGTGTCTCGGCAAGTGGACTAGCCAGCCAGTTGGTGGTGAACCACTTTAAATCTCGGTGTCGGTATCAATATTCTCTACCCTTATCTCTTTATATTCCCGTTGTGCACTTAATTTTATTTGTATATTTGTTGTGCATGCAATATTTGTTGTTGATTTTGATAAGAGAATTTTTATTTGTGAAATATTTTTAAATACAACCTTTACCCCCCCTAAGGTTGTCCTAACAATTGGTATCAGAGCGGGTTGCAAGTTTCTTTAAAAATATTTGTGCTTTTTAAAAACTTGTTCTTGTATTTTAAATGGCAACCTCTGAGGGAATTATTTCTACAAAGATTCCGCAAATTGACACCGAAAATTTTGGTCTTTGGGCAAATCTTTTTGAATGCTACGTTCGTGGCAAAAGTCGAAAAATTTGGGACATTATTAAAAATGGAGATTATAAACCCACCAAAACCAAAGATGGAGTAATTAGTGAAAAACCAGTAGCGGAATGGTCCGCCGCTGAGGATGCTTGGGTTTGCTTAAATTTTGAAGCTAAAAATATTCTTTTTTCGGCACTTACTAAAGATGAGATTGAACGTGTTTATTCTTGTGAAACTGCTCACGATATTTGGGAAAATCTAAATAATACTCATAGAGGAAATTCTCAAGTCAAAAGCTCAAAAATAAATATTCTTGTACATGATTATGAAATGTTTGAGATGTTAAAAGATGAGTCAATCGACTCAATGTTTAAACGTTTTAACCTTATCATGGTGAGCTTGAAAGGTCTTGGTAGAACATATCCTAACGAAGATTACGTGCGAAAAATTCTTCGAGCGCTTCCTCCGGAGTGGATGCCGAAAATCACATCCTTGGAAGACTCCCGTGACCTCTCAATGATGAAATTAGATGATCTCATTGGAAATCTCAAAGTGCATGAAATTGCACTAAAAAGGAACAAAGATCGGGAGCATGATAAAAAGAAATCTTTGGCGCTTAAAGCTTCAACTTCAAGTGACGAGAAGGAGAAGAAGAAAAAGAAGGAGAAAGCTAGCTCCTCAAAGGATCAACCCGAACATCTTGACGATGTAGCCATGTTGGTAAGAAATTTTTCTAAACTTTTAGCTAACAAAAAGTTTTCAAGAAATGATAGGTTTCAAAGAAAAGGAGATTATCGCCGTGGTGGAGAAAACCGAAGCCGAAAGTTCCATAAACGGAACGACAAAATAAATAAAAATGGCGAATCAAGTGATGATGAAGAAGCCAAGAAAAAGAAGGGCTTTTGCTACTCATGTGGAGACAAGGATCACTATGCCAACAAGTGTCCAAAAAGAAATAAACCTAAAATCAAGAAGGAGAAAGCCTTCGTTGGAGGCGCGTGGAGCGCAAGTGAAGATGAAAATGAGTATGAAGCCATCTGTCTCATGGCGGAAAGCGACGATGAGGTAAACTCGTGTTACTCAAATTACTCTAGCGATGATGAATGTAATGATGATGATGATCTTGATATGTTAAATGATGCCTTTCAAAAAATGGTTATGCTTACAAATAATTATAAAGATGAGAACGCAAAATTAAAGGAAGAATTATTATTAAGTAAAAAGGAAATTCATGATAGCAAACAAAAAATTGCATGCGATAATGAAAAAATCATAAATTTAGAAAATAAATTAAGTGAAAAATATGTTTGCAATTCTTGTGACATTTTAAATAAAGAAATTGCATGCCTTGAGAAAAGAATAGTTGAAAATGATTTATGTGCTAATTGTGATGTGCTTAAAAAGGAAAATGCATGTTTAAAAGAAAAATGTGATAAACATGAAAAAGATAATTTGTTAGCACATGCCTTTCAAAGTAGCAGTGAGAAAGTGCTTAAAATGTTAAATATGTCAAATAGCACTAATTGTAGAAAAGGCGTTGGTTCCGATACGTGTAAAGATAAGTGCTTATGTATGCCTATCAAAAGATATTTTGAACCACCTAAAAATGTTGAAATGAGAAAACCGTATGTGCAAAAATCCTCATATATGTCCAACATAAATAATGTGAATTATAAGTCTAGGAAATCTTATGCATGCATGTATAATAGTAAATTTTCTAGACCAAAAAATAGTGTGAATATGCATGCTCCTTTTTACGTCTTTGATAAATATGATCGTAAAATTAAAATGGTACCAAAGTGGATTCCTAAAGGCTCCTTTAGTGTTGATAATCCCGGTGGCATGCCTTTATGGTTTTAAATTTTTTTTGTATATATATATTATATACATATATATATATATATATATATATTCTGTGTTTGAAAATTATGAATCAACTCCGAATAGGCTCACCTATTTGGATACGGTGTCTAGGAAAGATAAAGGCGAATTCTTCGAATTCTAATGAGGTCGGTTTTTAAAGTGCCTTCGCGCTTACCACCCTCACCGTCTTTCCTGGTCGCTTCCAAGTAGAGCTACCGAAAAGGGTTGAGTAAATAATTTTCTTGTCTGTATATTTTTTGTGAAAATATATTTATTATTATATGTGGTTTTCTATGCTAACTTTCAAAGGACCCATAAGATGTGGGGACCATAAAAGTTGTACTTTAAATGTTGTAGATAAATCTTGATATGGATTGGATTCTTGATAGTGGATGCACACGTCACATGACCGGAAACCATAATCTTTTTTCATCATATGAGTCATGTGATGGTGGACTAGTAATTTTTGGAGGAAACTCCAAAGGAAAGGTAATTGGGAAAGGTACAATTTCTTGCAACAATGTTACATTTTTAGATGTTACGCATGTTGATAATTTGAAATTTAACTTGCTAAGTGTTCGTCAACTGTGCAAAAATGGTATAATTGTTGTTTTTGAAGAAGACTCTTGCAAAATTCTGAAAAATGGTAAAGTTCTTTTGAATGGGGTTATAAAAGGAAATCTTTATGTTTGTAAAACTGATGTAAATAAAAATGTTTGTTTATCTTCCGTATATGATAATTCGACTTTGTGGCATAGACGTTTAGGTCACGCTAACCTTAGATTAATTCAAAATTTGAAAAATAAGGAGCTTGTGAGTAACCTTCCAAAATTAAAATTTGATAATCATTTTTGTGATGCATGTCGTGTCGGCAAACAAACTCATGTCTCTCATAAATCAAAAAATGTGATTTCAACTAAAAGAGTTTTAGAACTTTTACACATGGATCTTTTTGGCCCTATGGCCATTCAAAGTTTTGGAGGAAATTATTACACTCTAGTAATTGTAGATGATTTTTCCCGATATACGTGGACTTTATTTTTAAAACATAAAAATGAAGCTTTTGAAAAATTTAAGATTTTGGGAAAACGAATTCAAAACCAACAAGGTTGCACGATTGTTTCGATTCGTACGGACCATGGACGCGAATTCGATAATGAAACTCAATTTGGTGCGTTTTGCGACAAATATGGTATAACGCACAATTTTTCTGCTCCTCGCACTCCTCAATCTAATGGGGTTGTGGAGAGGAAAAATAGAACCCTACAAGAAATGAGTAGGACTATGCTCAATGAACATCAAGTTCCCCAAAAGTTTTGGTGTGATGCCGTAGCTACCGCGACCTATGTCCTCAATCGTGTGCTAATTAGGAGTATCCTAAATAAGACCCCTTATGAGATCCTACGTGGTAGAAAGCCTTCCTTAGCCCATCTTAAGGTATTTGGTTGTAAATGTTTTATTTTAGATACCAAATCTTATTTGACCAAATTTGACCCAAAAGCCTATGAGGGAGTATTCCTTGGTTATTCTTGGAATAGCAAAGCCTATAGAGTCCTTAATAAAGAGACCATGGTTATAGAAGAATCCCTAAATGTAAGCTTTGATGAAAGTCCTCCTAAACCTAGTGCACCCTTAGTAAATGATAATGGTTGTGAAGGAGATGCATTAGCCCAACATCTTAGAACCTTGGACTTAGGAACCCAATCTCTTACAAACAATGTAGAATCTAGTGATGCCCCTCCATGTTATGTTCCACAAGGAGTAGATGATCCTAACCTTAGAACATCTAGAGGCCATCCCGTAGATCAAATCATAGGTGACCTAAACCAAAGAACGACTAGATCACAAATCCATACCCTTTGTGCCTTTCACGCCTTTATCTCAGCCATAGAACCTAAAAACATAGAAGAAGCTTTAGGTGATGAGGATTGGATAATGGCCATGCAAGAAGAGTTAAACCAGTTTACTAGGAATGATGTGTGGGACTTAGTTCCTTGCCCTAGCGGTCAAACCATTATTGGCACACGATGGGTCTTTCGTAACAAGGTAGACGAAAACGGTGAAGTCACCCGAAACAAGGCACGTTTAGTTGCCAAGGGGTACAATCAACAAGAAGGTATCGATTATGATGAAACCTTTGCACCAGTTGCAAGGTTAGAGTCTATTCGAATGCTTCTCGCTTTTGCGAATGCTAAAAATTTTAAATTATATCAAATGGATGTCAAAAGTGCTTTCCTAAATGGTTTTATAAATGAGGAGGTATATGTTTCCCAACCTCCCGGCTTTGAAAATTTTGAAAATCCGACGCATGTTTATAAATTAAAAAAGGCGCTTTATGGTTTAAAGCAAGCTCCGCGTGCGTGGTATGATAGATTAAAATCCTTTTTAATTACAAGTGGTTATATTATGGGTAAAATAGATAATACTTTGTTTGTCAAATATGCTCAAAATGATATTGTGGTTGTGCAAGTGTATGTTGATGATATTATTTTTGGTTCTACAAATGAAAATCTTTGTAATGAATTTGCTACAAAAATGACTAATGAATTTGAAATGAGCATGATGGGAGAATTAAAATTCTTCTTAGGATTGCAAATAAAACAAAGTGAAAATGGTACCTTTATAAGTCAATCAAAATACTGTAAAGACATGCTGAAAAAGTTTAATTTTGAAAATGTCAAACCTGTTGAAACTCCGATGACCACTAATCTAAAATTATCTAGTGACGAAGAGGGAACCGATTTTAATGAAAAGATTTATCGTGGCATGATTGGTAGCTTAATGTATTTAACTGCTAGTAGACCTGATATCATGTATAGTGTATGTTTATGTGCTCGCTTTCAATCTTCGCCTAAACAATCTCACTATGAAGCCGTCAAGCGTATTTTTAGATATCTTAGAGGGACTACGAATCTTGGACTATGGTATCCAAAACAACCCGAGCTAGAAGTAACATGCTTCACCGATTCCGATCTTGGTGGCTCGATGGTTGATCGAAAAAGCACTAGTGGAGTATGTGCCTTTATAGGTCTCTCGCTTGTGTCTTGGTTTTCCAAGAAACAACATTCCGTAGCCTTATCCACTACCGAAGCGGAATATGTAGCC
The DNA here is from genome assembly GCA_033807775.1 of Saussurea involucrata. Lineage (NCBI taxonomy): Eukaryota > Viridiplantae > Streptophyta > Magnoliopsida > Asterales > Asteraceae > Saussurea > Saussurea involucrata. The sequence goes on along the minus strand of CM066314.1, from coordinate 50,180,292 downwards.
GCCGCGAGAGCGTGTGCTCAAGTTCTATGGATGAAGCACACACTTACCGACTTTGAGGTACGTCAATCCAAAATTCCAATTATGTGTGATAACTCAAGTGCCATAAACCTAAGTAAAAATCCCGTTTTACATTCTCGTACCAAACATATTGAGTTGCGACATCATTTTCTACGAGATAATGTTCAAAAAGGCCACATTGTGCTTGAAAAAGTTGATTCCGAAGACAACTTGGCCGATATTTTTACTAAAGCCCTAAACAAAAAATCGTTCTTTAAATTAAGACTTGGTTTAGGCATGCTTGAGTATAACCCATGAGATAATGCTACTCTCAATTATATGCATATTTTGAGGGGGAGCATCTCTCGAGGGGGAGCATAGCATCTTTCTTAACCCTTTTTGCTTCGACAAAAGGGGGAGAGAAACCGAGTATGCTCTCGTGTTTAGCGGTTGTGTTTGTCATCATCAAAAAGGGGGAGATTGTTGGTGCAAGTGTACCACATCTCTATATATTTTATATATTTATTTTGATGATTACAAACACACCGTATTATTGTTTTTCTAACAATTTTATCCAAGTGTGCAGTTAATTGGACAACATGAAGATTTTATCTGAAGAGTCCAAGACCGGTGTTTACGTCATCATATATCTCATAATAATAAACACCCTAAAATAATATACCACTTGGATATTTCAAAAACCTAACCCAACACTATTTTTAAATTAAACTAAATCCTTGATTTAAATTAATTTAAGAATGTTGACTCTTTTGGAATAAGGGAAAAAGAATTCAGTTGCCTTTTTAAGCTATGGTCGCTCCTGACACTGAGACACCTTTTTCAGGCGGTATACCGCGTGGTGCTCGGCGGTATACCGCGGCTCTGTTTCGTGTGGCAGGTTCTTGCAGGTTGACCTTCCTGCTGTCAGCTATTTTTTTCAGGCGGTATACCACGTGGTGTATGGCGGTATACCGCGGCTCTGCTACACGTGTTGCAGGTTGCTTTTGCAGGTTGACTTCTTTATGTCAGCACCTTTTTCTGGGCGGTATACCGCGCCCATATAGGCGGTATACCGCGGCACCCTCTCGACCGTTGCTGCTTCAAGTATATATATCATGCAGCATTCTCAACTCCATGCAAGAATTGAATACCCATCTTTTGGAGAAACTCTCAGCTACATCCACTCATTTAAATCACTTATTCAATATATTTTTTGAGTGATCAAACCCTCAAAGATCCAAGTGTTATACTTATACAAGAGTGATTAATATTGTGAGATATATTCTCTTGTAAGTATTTGAATAGTGTGAGTGATTCACGTTCTCGAGCAAAAGCAAGAGATTTTATTATCATTGTATCAAGGTTTGTGTTCTACCATAAAGAACACTTATAGTGAATCAGTGTGTCGAGAAGTGTCTCGGCAAGTGGACTAGCCAGCCAGTTGGTGGTGAACCACTTTAAATCTCGGTGTCGGTATCAATATTCTCTACCCTTATCTCTTTATATTCCCGTTGTGCACTTAATTTTATTTGTATATTTGTTGTGCATGCAATATTTGTTGTTGATTTTGATAAGAGAATTTTTATTTGTGAAATATTTTTAAATACAACCTTTACCCCCCCTAAGGTTGTCCTAACAGACATTATCGTCAAGTTTGCTACTTCCAATTTACTCGTTTAATCCGGCATACTATCTTCATCTCCCCACTTTAGCGTGGAGCACTGCCCTCCTAACATTACTTGCCCCTCTCTCTCCCGGCCTTTCCACATGCCGATAACACTTTCCCAAAACTTACATAACTACACAGTTGCATCAATATCCTATCTTAAGGCATTCAACCAAGTTATCTTGAAACGACACTAGTTTGACGTCGCTACTCATTCTTTGATCTCTAACCTTTACTTCCTCGGGCAATTCTTTCACACATAAGAGACAACTCACATTCTTTAAGGATTTCACATCTATTCTTCAACAATTTGACTTACACACTCATCATCTTCTTTAGGCTTCCAACGATTCCACAATATGCTTACTTAGTGACTCTTACAACTAAAAGCACTTGGTTTCTCCTTTGGATAATCACCCACCACCACTTTGTCATTCTGTCCCGAACATAATCATACCACAACGTCAACTTACACCCTATGTGCTCCAACAATCTGGTTAACAAACCGTACCCTCATCCGAAACCCTCAAAGGCTTCTACCTAACGCTTCCTCTCTCTTTAACATCATTTCACTACGACACTAGCTGGCACCATAAGCTTGACAGTTACTGTCACTACACATCCGTACACTCTTTGCCCATGACATCACACTGCAGACCAGATCTCTCATGATCATTCACACAATTCGAGCTTTCTTTCATATCCTCCCGCATACATACCCGGGTCTACCTCGTTACTCGGTCTTTTCCCAACTTGTTGAACTATAACTCACGAGTTCACTGTTAGCTCAAACGCGAACATTCTAGCTAGCTCCTTACGATCCGAGCCCTTACGTAGACAGGGCACAGTCCCTCGCTGAACGATACAATTTACACATCTGCTTCGTTCGTACTACATACCTTATTCAAAACAGCAGTCTCTCACCAACTTAACACCCCTACAAGGTGCTCGATTCGCTTTCAACATCCTGGTTCAAGTCTTCGGCCTCAGCCCCCCCCCCCTTACATAGCTGACGACTTCCAAAATCAGGAGTCAACCCGTTGATACTTTCTTAATCTATTCTTTACCATGGGATTCTTACGGATCCTGATCCTTTTAACATAACACACTCAACTTCATACTCTGCTTCCCTCATTTCAAAACCTACTCATGTATCATCAAAGATTACAAGATCACCTTATGACTCTTATTCGGCATCGAGGATGCCTCATTTCTGCCTCCACACACTACTCATAACGAGTTGCTAATACCACCCTTGAAGGCCTCAAGTCCTTCCTTCGAACGCAACCGACCCTTGACACTCGTGCTTTCAGTTTCCGAACAAGGGTGCAGACCCTCATACACCCGATACCAAGGTCTACTCCCGAATCTACCACTGTTCGTCTTTTCTCTTGAACATAATACTAATGCTACAACATTCTTTCCTGATTTGCCCGACCCTTTTCCACTCTTAGAGTTCTTCCTTAGCTTAACATGTAATATCTTATGACCTAGTGAGTTCATAGCCCCCATGCATGACATGCAGTAATTAAATCATTTTTATAAAACAGTTCACATTCTTCACATAAGCGTCAAACATGGTACTGCACTGTGTTAAGGATCACATCGCTAACCGCGATTGGGGCCCCAACAGACTCCCCTTTCGCCTCTTCTGGAGCCTACGCAGACTCCCCTTCCCGGAGCCTACGCAGACTCCCCTCTACTCGAAATAGGAGGAAACGAATTCCAACCTACCAGTCTGTCATACATATCCAAGGGGTCATTAGAACCCGAGGATCTATCTCTGATCCCACAGTGCAGACCGACTCCACATAGCATACACATAGTTCATCGTAAACATAAAACATGAACTCCGTATAACGTTTTACAATCCATATCATATTACTGGACAATCTTTTCAGTAGAACATTCTTTTCATGGGAAAACATTCGTGACAGCTTGTAAATAAATCATGCTCATAAACATACTCTGATCAGTAAAATATTAACTTTCGTTTACGTAAAAGTCAGGTAAAATAACAGCGCATATTCATAAAAATCACTTTCCTGGGAAAACACGTAAGAGCATGTATTTTAGTTAGAAAAACTCAAATACGATCTTTTAATTAAATCATTTCGTACATTCAATCAATTTAAATACACAACATTTGGAAACAACCCGGGCGCACATGACCTCATCACTCTTATAACTTCAATACCCTGCACAACGATTCGAGAATCGTTTGCATGTTTCTTCCTGTGAACCTCAATCTTGCTCAATCCGAACAATGTTATTACGACAGTAATACATTGCATGAAAATCTTTTCGTATGATACAAGTCTGAAAGAAATTACCGACACCAAGTAAACCAGTCGGTCCTCACACTCATTTGTATGATATCAACAGACCAATACTCATTTGATTGTAAAAGTTTTAATGGCAAACGTTTTCTTGACCTCTTTGTAACAATCTAACTTATCATGAAAAGTGTGAAATATTTGTAAATCGCTAAGCTCGAAATCTCAACGTACAATGTAACAAAACAAACAGTTATTTGAGTCCCGACTTCCAATGTGCAGACAGACGTTACAATTCTGTACTAGCACTAGTACTAGTACTAGTACTAGTACTTGATTGATGTCGCCCGTGTGCCTGCTCCCTTCCTCCGTATTTATCTCTCCCACGAACCAATACTTTAAACATGCACTCGCACAAGCTTACTCATTTTTTTGTTCAAAATTGACATTTACGTATTTATTTTAAATCGTGAAAATTTCATGTTACACAAAAGGACGCCATGCATGAGACTCTACTTGCAATTGAAGGCTATTCACTCTAACAAGGTCAACCGCTTTACTTACGCAACTTATCTTTGACACTCCATCTACGACCAATGGTCGTTCTTTCAGTCACGCAACAACTTGCTGAACACACTTTCCACATCTCACTTACTCAACCCTTTCATACTATTTCGTTTTGAACAACTATCTCACTTTCCACTTCTATATGCTTTCACTTCACTATAGGTATCTTATTTCATTTGCCCTGTCCTTGAAAAGCTTGAATAAGAATTCAAAGCTCCATCGACACTTTCAAGATTTCGACATCGTCCTTTCTTACCATCCCGACCGATCTATCCCATGATTTCTAGAACTGGGACCCTCCCGAAACAGGAGTCTTACTCAAACTCAACATCCAACCTCTTCGAATCCACGAAGAGTTACCTCTAGCCGACTCATAACGTTCTATACAACATTTCTTCTCTTCGACGTATACATACATCACCTCATATACGGCTTCTCATGAACCTCCCCAACAAGGGTTTCAATCTACCCCCCGGGGACCTTGCTGACATTCTAACGTGCTGGAACACGACATAACACTAGGCAGGTTAATAAGGTAGGTTAAGCACATACATGTACCTGTAAGTTCGCAATTACACTGGCCAGGTGAAATCCCAAACTTACCTTACATGACGGTCCTCAGTACCCTATTAGTCCTATCTCTATATTAGTGTCCTCCTAACGCATTCCCTGTATCTACAATAGTGCCATCCTAACGCATTTTCTGATTCTCAGTTGTGATTTCTACTCCAAAGTTTAAGTTTAGGCCCATCCGGTCACCTAAATCCCTTAAACTATGGCTCTGATACCATTTGTAACATCCCGGAAACACTATAGGACATACATAGCATTAAAATCAAACTATTTTCAATAAAACTGGGTCCCAACATTTCGTTACATCATTCATAAGCAAAGGTTGGCGGAAACAACCTATACACAACTGAGAATATTCTAACTCCTATGGATGGCACTTGCACTGTCTCTAGTTGCGCCTGTACTCTATCTTGCTCTTGCTTACTTACTTGAGCCTCTTACTACTTGCAATTACCTGAAAATGGTTTATTTTTTAAAGCGAGGGTTAGACCAAAAGGTCTAGTGAATTCCCTACATAAAACGATATGTATAAACCACGTGAAATCATTTTAAAATCATTCATGAACTATCACACATATGGTACTGTACTGTATGGGGAATCACATAAACATCCGCGATCGGGGCCCAAGCAGACTCCCCTTTCGCCCTCTCGTATCGGGGCCCAAGCAGACTCCCCAATACCCGCCTAGGAGGGAAACAAATTCCAACCTACCATCTCGTCATACGCATCCAAGGGATCATCGGATCCCGAGGCTCTCTGACCCCGCAGTTCAGACCGACATCACATAACATGCACATATGTTTCATAGGCATGAAAAATAGAATCTTTACAAATCATGCTACCTCATTTCATCATGTCAAGCTTTCTTTAAGCATAAATAAGCACGTACGTTAGAAACATGAATCTCGGTTGTAAACATTTCATGCGCTTTAAGAACCATAATCAGTAAAGAAAACGTTTAACATTTTAAGCCGTAGAAAGGGTTTAGGGAACTCACCTTGCTTGACGTACAACGCACTTCTTAAATACCTCCAAGCTGAACCACACGAACACCTAAGGTAACAGTTTCGCATCAGAAAACAGTTCACCCTTCTGTCCGGAGAACTCAATCCGGACACAACTATTTTCCGGATACAGCCATTTTTTGGATAAAGCATTGTCCGGACGTAACACTTTTCCGGACACAACACTTTTCCGGACGCTAGACTTATCTGGACACTAAGCTTATCCGGAGACTTCAGCTACCCGGATACTAAGAAACACCCGGACACCCTCACGGGGCACTTACCCGGACACTTGCACATATCCGGACACCACCGAACACTGATGTCCGGAAAACGCGGCTGTTCGAACTTAAGAGGTCTAAAACTGATTTATACTTTGATTTTTTCCATTAGTTTGATTAGATAACTACAAGGGTTCATCCACTAACTCCAAATACCCAATTTAAACCATAATTACTCCCTTAAATCGGTTTATTAAGACAAAACCCTCAAAACCCACTTTTAACAACAATGTGGTTGAAACTCATTGAATCATTGATTTCAGACTTGGAATCTCGACCAATAAGGATAGGAACACAAGATATAACAAGGATTAAGAGTTACCTTACTGATTTCTTCTTTGATTCTTCTCTTCTTTGATTTTTTCCCCAAAACTCTTCTCTTTTTCCTTTTCTCTCTTAGCCACCAACCACAAAACCCAAATACTGATTTTGGAATAAATGAGGCTGCCCTAGGGTATTGAGTTCATAAATACCTTTCATAAATTGCAGGATAGTCCCTTGCCTTAACTTTCATACTTTGCACAAAGAACACTAAACTTTCATACTTGCACAAGAAACCCGGTTGTTACATTTAGCCACCAAACCTTTACATTGTACTAGAATTTCGGGTTGTTACAAGTGAACGGTTCAAGATTACTTGTGTGAGTTCCTTAGCGGTAGGGTAAAGTCATCAATGTAAAGAATACCCTGCACTAAAATGAATATGGCCGTTTATGGTCGGATTGACTTGTGCAAGGACCATCGTAGTTTCAAGGACAAGGAAGAGTATCGAACGATACAATAGAGGTTAAATAGGAGCCTTTAAGAGTGAATTCATTTATGGGGATCAACGAGAAGTGAGCAATCTAGGTCAATAGGATCGTGTTAGGTCATGATCTTCATACAATCCAAGAACTAGTAACAAGAAGATGTAGAAGCTTTATTAGAAAAGTAAATCTAATTTAGAGAGAACACATTGTGATTAGAGAGCTACATCTTGAATTATGAAACTTGTTTTTACAAACTACATTACATGTCATATTTATAGTCTACATCACTTGTTACACTGCTTAAGCATAAGCCCTTTAACACAGCTATTGCTTTACAAAACTTTCTAATATAAAGGACAACTTCAGTGTCCTAACAGATCGTAAACCTTATTGAGGTAGTATGAGTCTCCTCAGGTTGGGAGACCATCGAGATCATGTGTCTGGAAGGTGCTTCGTTCAAATTTCATTCGGGATATTAGTGTAGCATATCGATGTGAAGTTTAGAAGCGAGTTTCAGCAAAATCGATTTGTGGAAGTTGGATAGAATCTATCAAGTTTTAGTTAGAGTTTGAACTAGGCTAAGGCCTTAAAGGCACTCTCATAGAAGAGAGTAAGTTTTTGTAGAAGTGTCGTATTTTGAAGCCTTTATCGCTAAATCGTTATTCTCTTTACGTCAAAGGCAAGATTTCGAGGACGAAATTCGTTTCAAGGAGGGGAGGATTGTAACACCCCAAATTTTCGGGTAAAATATATTCTTTGATCAAATGTTTTTAAATTGAAATTTCACCTCATTCCATATTCTTTTTATTGGTTAAGACTTAAGAGCCTCTTGTGAGTGTGTGTGTGTGTGCACGTGACCGTACTTGCATGTATGGGGTAAGAAAAATGCATGAATCCATAGTGTGCAAGTGTGGGACCATTTACTCTTAAAGTTTCTACATGAGTGCAACGTGGGTGGTTCTTAGCCATGGAAATGAAAGGCTATGAGTTTCTGCATACCACCGTGAAATGAAAGTTTCTTTCTTCTTCCTTCTCACCGACGGTACAAGTAAGGCGAGAGTGCCCCGGCGATAGTGCCTAGGTCATTCTCGCCGGAGGGCATTTTCGCGGCAGCAGTTCTGCTGGGTTCGACTTCCTCTCGGTACGTTTTCAGCGAGAGTGCCACGGCGAGAGTGCCATGGTCACTCTTGCATGCGTCATTCTCGCCAACCCTACAGCTGCTTCGATCTGAGACTTTTCGGTACATTATGGGCGAGAGTGCCCGACGAGTATGCCGGGGGCACTCTCGCTGGTGTCATTTTCGCTGGCGAGACCTGGAGGGTTTTATTAGGGCGTCGATCAGCTTTCATTTTATTGGGAAAAAGAGGAATCACATTTGGCAGCCGACTTTTCTCTCATAAATACGATTTCCTCGCATGCTCTCTCTCTCTCTCTCTACATTCATTTCACCCAAACACTTATTGTTGGAATCATTAATTCAAGATTAGGGTTACCATTCTCTTCTCTATTTAAGATCTCAAGCTTCTACAAGTATTCAAGAACTAAAGATTTCAAGTCTTCTCCTAAGGGTTTTCATCCAAAAGTCTAGGGTTTCTTTGTGAGCTCTTAGGTAAGTAGGTTGACATTTAATCCTCATTCTAGTTTATGAGTTGCGTTTATTTAGGAAGATACTCATAAAGCTTTGTTTAAAACTAGGGTTCTCTTGTGGGTTCTTAGGGTTCTTCAAGATCTAGGGTTTTCTCTTTACAAATCCTATTTGGTGAGTGTTTCTACATCTTGATTTAACTAATCTCTTGTTAATAAAATGAAGACTTACTTATGTGGTTGTGACCTTGTCTAAGAGACTAGGGTTTACTAAGTGAGGGGATTTGGTGAATACATGTATACACTCACATTGTGCTCATCTTATTGCATAAACGTGTGTTCTTGTGTAGGTAGTTATATACATATATATATATTTGTGCCCATTGTTTAGATATATATATATATATATATATATACATATATATATATATATTTGTGCTCTTGGTTATACATGTACATATATGTATGCATATTTATGTATGTATGTATAAATATATATATATATGGGTATGTTTAGATATAGTTACATATATATATATATATATATATATATATATATACATTTATATGTATATATGTGTGTATGATTATATATGCATAAATATAAGTCGATGCGTATGGATGTGCATAAATATATATGTTTGGTCGTAAATACTCGGAATCTTCATGAGGTTGAGTTTCATATGCTAAGTAATTGATATGCGAGGTTTGCCTTTGTGCCATAACTCCTTTGAATTATTTTATATGTTTCCTTTACTATGGTACGTAATTATTAGATGTCTATCTCCTTGTGCATGAGGATTTAGACCTTTATGGACTAATTGTTCATGTTATTGTTGGTCGTATTGGATCACTAGCGAGTAGGCAATGGGGGACGTTGGGGTCCTTGAGGTGTAACTCGTCTAGTTCGGATATGCAATGTGGTCCCATAAGTCCATGAGGTGTAACTCGACGGAGTAGGCACTAAAGGCATGGTACGAGATGGTTTGAGGTTGTGATGTCTATATGGCATGGGAACTAGGACCGGGAGTTGAGGTGTTATCCGATAACGTCGTGGGTGACTCCATTCCCGTGTTCTTGTCACCCCGATGGTAATGGGTCTCCCCCGTATTTTGTTGTTAAATAAATGCTTCTCGATTATATAATCATGTCCAGGTGGGAATGCTTAACGAGTTGATTTGTGGTAATTTGAGATCACACGGAGCCGGTAACATTATTTTATGTTTATTTGTCACAATCTTATAAATGCGCATTTCACGAAATCTCACTAGACTTTTGTCTAACACTTGACGTTGCATGTTTGTGGATTACAGGTTCCACCTAGCGGCGTCTAGATCATCGTGTTGCCGACCATGCTTAGGAGCTTGGGAAGGTCGGGCTTTTGGGATCGAGATGAGAGATTTCTGGAGATATAGTGATACTCGGATTAATCTAGTAGGCTATAATTCTAGATTATTAGGTTGTTATGTATTATGTCTCAAAACTCCTAAGTTTGAACATTGTCCAAACTACCCCATTGCATTTAAGGGTTTTAGTTGGCTTAGGTTTTGAAGTTTAAATTTTACCCATTTTCCGGAAATCCCCTATATTTATTGTTAAAATTTTAGGGTGTTACAGTTTTGAACCACTGCCGACCACCACTGATTTGAACTACCGTTCTGAAGCATCGCCAACCACCACCATTCTTAACCATTGTCTACCACCACTCATCTGAACCACAATAGTTGTATTTGAGTTTCAAAATTTTCAAAAAGGGTATTCGGTCATTTACTACTATTTATTTTCAATTCCAAAGTTACATTATATGAACCAAACAACAAGATTCCAATTCTTTTAACATATTCCATTTCAATGTTTGTTAACCAAACAAGTGGTCAAACTTGATAACATTTCATTCCAATTCCTTCAAAGTCGATACTTTTGATAAATATTATTCCATCGAAAAACATTATGTGAGCAAAACGTTTCCTAAATAATTTGAATTTGAAAGAATATTTTATTTTTATTATAAACCCATTCTTATTTAAATTATTTATTAATAATAAGAATTTACAACTTTTCATTCTATTTACTTTCGTTTTTTACAAATTAAAAAGTCAAAAACCAAGAATCAATTGGGATAAGTTTGTTGCGAGATGGTGAATTTTTTTAGATTGAATTACACGGATGGTCCATGTGGTTTGCTCAAATTTTGGATTTAGTCATTAAAACAAATTATCTGTCTAGGGGTGGTATCGGGTACAAACCAAATAGATTGTACAAACTGTACAAACTCATCTCCACCAATCACGTAACTTCTTTTTTTATACCCATAAGGGTATTTTAGGGCTTTTAGCATATTTTTTCATCTCCACCAATCACGTAACTTCCTTTTTTATATCTATAACTTCTTTTTTTATATCCATAAGTATATTTTAGGGCTCCACCGGAAAATATAGATTCATGAAGCCAAATTATATATTCATGAAGCCAAAATATATATTCATGGAGCCAAATTATCAGATTATCAGATTCATGAAGCTAGATTGAGTTTGTAGGGGTTTGTACAATCCATTTGGTTTGTATTTGATACCTAGCCTATCTGTCTATATTCATAAATTTAATTTTTAATTTTATAACACTAAGGTTTCTTGAGTTAACATCGTTAGTTAGCAGCCGTCAAAAAAGACAAATCGTTATTTAGGAAAACTATAGGGACCAAAAGTGGCTTTAAAACTAATTAAGGTTTACATATTTTATTTAAAAAATTGTTTTTATTCATATACTTATTTAAAAAATTATTTGCATATTTATTTTAAAAATTATTCACATATAATAATCAATTTTTTTAAGTGTACGCAAGATATTTTTACGAAAATAATTTCTTATTAAAAATTATTTATTTAAGAAATATTTTTTAATAAGAATATTATTTATTGACTTATTTATTTAAGAAATATTTTTAATTAAAAAAATTATTCATATATAGTTTAAACTATTCATATATTTATTAAGAAACTATTCACATATAATAACTAAATTTATCTTAACAGTATTTAAAATATTTTTAATAAATAAAACATGTAAATCATAATTAACTTTAAAATGAATTACACTTTTTATTCTTGTAGTTTTGTTCTTGGTAACTAACAATATTAATTCAAGAAACCTTGAATGCTATGAAACTGATTGTTATAAAATTGAAAAGTTAAGCAACATGTATATAAATAGTTATTTTAGGGTTTAAATAAAAATTTTGAGCAAACCGTAGGGACCATATGTGTGATTTATTTTTTTCTTTTTACAATAATGATGTATTATCGAGTTTTGGAAAGGATAAAAAGAAAAAAAAGGCGAGGGGTTATTTCTTGGTTTCGTCTGGTCATTAATAACTTGATTATTTGAGTCCTATTAAAACCAAGAAATATAGGCTTGCATGCCATCCACACCAGAATAAATAAAGTTTTCTGAAAAAAACCTGCTAGTGGAGGAAGACCTCCTACTCTCCTAGGGATAAGAGACACAGGGCTAAAGAGAGAGCCAAAAAAGAACCTTTCATGTATAATCCTGCATAATCTTGAATGTTCTCAGTTCCGGTACGTAGACCAAATAAGACAATTCAAGCAAAAGAGTATATGAATAACTTTATAAATATTTTTAGTTGGTTGTTCGCGGTCCGGTTTGGACGGTTTAACCCTTCAAATCACAAACCAAACCATAAGTGGCGGTTTAGTAACTTTTCAAACCGAGCGATTTGACATCAAGTGCCCAGACCGGTCAAACCGGAAGGCGGTTTAGGCTTTAAAACTTAAACTAAACAAACTTATATAATTTGTAATTTTAAAACTTCTTTGGCTTGAGTCCACACAAAAGTAAACAAAGTCGACAAAAAAGTAAACATAATCCACTTATATTTATTACTATTGTTACGGAAAATAAAAAAAATAGAAATAATAATATAATAAGTAATTACAATTTATACAAAATGTTAGTAGTAGAGAATAAAATCTTTCAAACTCCACATTTCAATTAAATCACGGATTTTCATATGCTTAACCAGACGTCTAAAAATCATATAAAGCCTTTATTTTTTATTTCTATAAAACATAGTTAACCAAACATCTACATGTCCTTTCCACAAACACCTCCAACATGTAAGTACTAATCTAAATGCTTAGTTTAAATCTAAACAATCAAATTACCTAATATGTTAATGTTGGTAAATTAAGATACCTGATATAGATTTTCTCAATTCTTTAAGAAAATGTCTAAAACTCTAACTGATATATAATATATAGAGGTGGGTTCAAACGAGAACGCTAACTATTTATGAGAATACGAGAACGGCCGCCCATGTACAAAATCACATGTGATTTTGTACTGCCGCAGCTTACAGGTCACGTGGCAAGCCGCGCGATCACATGTGATTTTGTACGTGAATCACATGTGATTTTGTACATGAGCGGCAAGTCGCGCGATCAGGTGTGAATCACATTTGATTTTGTACGTGAATCACATGTGATTTTGTACATGAGCGACCGTTCTCGTATTCTCGTAAATAGTTAGCGTTCTCGTTTGAACCTTTGTCATAATATATATATATATATATATATAAACATTGAATTTATCAAAGGCGAAAATAATTCTCTCCCAGATTTTTATCAAGAGAATTTTTATAGGGAAATGAATCAAAGAGAAGACAAAAAAATCATTGTTCAAAATTCTGAAAAGAAATTGCAGCTTTCTCCTTTCAGAGCAAATACTCCAAATACTACTCCTACTCCCTTATCATCCATTTTTCCTATACAAAATAAATTTGCTCCAATTACTCCTACCAAAGCTCAGCCTTCCTATTCTTCTTTAATACAAAAGCCAGTTATCATCTCTCCAAACCATACTCCTAAAAAATCTATCATATTGTCCAATACACAAACAATCACTCCTCAAAATCCCAAACCTCCTTCCTCAAAAGAAAAAGGCAGTTCTTACTTCCAGAACCCTAACCATTGTGAGATCAAATGGTGGGACAACCTTCCTTCAAATCAAATTCAGAAGATGACAATTCAAGGAGTTTCAGAATTTTATTCTGCAAACTATGAAGAATCAACCCCCAAGGTTATTCAAGAAGCAAAAGAAGATGAAGATGAAGATGATGTAATAAAGCAGTTTTTCGCTACTCACTCCAAAGAAGAAATCAAAGGATATATCAAATAAATTAAACAAGGTTCTCCAAGTAGCTCAAACAGGTCTCAAGAAACAAAACTATTTCAAGATTCTCAAGACCCGTATTCTGACATAAATCTTTATGATTGATGTTTGAATTATGTGAGTTTGGTGAATTGTCTTTGTAGACAATTTCCTTGATTATTCATAAGTGTTATTATTCATATGTAGAAAATACACTTTTTCGTATTTTCGACTTATACTTAACAAAATGTTTATCAAATATAAATCATTACTAACGTTTACAGATATGAAGAAAGGTGCCAAAAAGAATAGCAAGAAAGTCAAGAAAACTATGACAAGAAAGAAGACTACAAAACCATGACAAAGAAGTCAAAAAGATGGAGCTTATTTTCAACGATACCAAAAGCTTTGTCGGCCAAAAAAGTCAAAAGATTCCAAAAGCTTTGTCGACCATAATCGATGAGTCACAATAATAGAGAGACAGGCAGTTTCCGGTAAAAATTTACTCAATCATGAAGACATAGAAGACACATGCCGGTTATCCTAAGCTTCTCAAACGCCTATATAAGAAGACCAAAGAAACAAAGAAGAGTATCAGTTTTTCCTTCCTCCTTTTACAAAATTCTCTCAATATCATTAGTCTAAGAATGTTATGTCTAGAAAACCTTCTCTTAGGTTCTCAACCTCTAGATGTTCTAAGTATTTAGACTTTCAAATATTCATATCCCCAGATATCTGCAAAGATTGTCGAAGAGATAATTGTACCATTGATCATTTAATCAAAGAAGGTATTTTCTGATCATGCTTCGTGTTATTGTATTTGATAATGGTTGCCTTATTTTGCAAAATTTTGATAATATGCATTATATAAATTTATTTATTCAAAGTTATAATCCAATTAGTATTATTAATGAAGTTACAAACTTTTTTATTTTAAATCATATACTTCAATTCTTCGTCATTTATCAACAAGACTATCATTATGATCCAATTTTACAAAGGGTTTCTCATAATGTTTACCCACATGTTCATTGTAAACCTATTTAAATAAATCATGCTTAGTGTTATTATATTCAACAATGGTTGTCTTATTCAAAAAAGTTTTAATCATAATCATCATTTAAAAATGTTTATTTCAAGTAATTCTCCAAATATACTTGCTAACGATTTAACAAATTTCTTTCTAGAAAGCAATATAGATTTAGATTTTATTTGTATTCATCAAGAACAAAGAAATTATTTTTCAAGAACAAATATATTTCAAACGATCCTGAATCGATCTCACAATGGTATCAGAGCCAAAAGCGGTGGGAATTGGTAAATGAATACTAGATGAATGCTAGACTTTGTATTATTTTCCAAGGTATATTTAAAGATTGTCTTAAATTTAAGAAAATATATTCTTTTAATACAAACTGGATGTCAGTGTTGGTCAGCCTTTTTATGTCGGTGTTGGTCAGCCCAGTCGGTTGGAGTAGCGTAAGTGGCGCAGGAGGTAAGCCGCCCAGCCGTACCACGACTATCCATGGGTGGTCCCTCCGAAGGTGGTCCCTCTGATTATTCAAGAAGTATTTAAAGAAGGTATTATTCTTTAATCTTAAAACAACCATTTAAATAGATTTTGCTAAATATATAAAGTTATGAATTTATCTATGAATTTATCTATGAATTTATTCACTAAAAAACATTCTTCTGAAACTGATAACATAGAAGAAAATGATTTAAATATGAATTCCTCTGAATTACATATTTCAAACATCAAACAAAGTATAACAAATTGGACAATTCCCAAACAAGATATTAAAACAGTTTATAAAATAGGAACTTTTGATTATTTCCAAGGATATTCAATCAAAACTACAGAACAAACTGTATCAATTAATAAAGATTATAATAATCTTACCCTCTTATCCAAATCATCCATAATACAACATAGACAAAAATACAAATTTTTACACATTGGATTAGTTCAAGTTGCTATCAAACCCTTGTTTAGATTAGGAATAGATGCCCCAGTATTATTAATTCTAAGAGATGCTAGGCATACAAATTTCCAAAATTCTATACTTGCTATGGTAGAAACTAATGTTTGAAATGGTCCGATTTATTTTAATTGTTATCCTAACTTTTCTGTAGGATTATTTGATCCAAATATACTAGATACCTTAGTTCTCACTATCAAAACAAAGAATTTAGAATTCAAAGAAAATACTAAACCTGTAGCTGTAATTTACAGAGTTTGTTATAAAACCATGACTTCAACCATAGAACCAAAAACTAAGATATCAAGCCCCAAAGACGAAACATTAATATTCGAAGCCAACCCCCAACATACTAAAATGCAAATACCTAAAAGACTTAAATGGAACGAGATTACTCAATCTTGTAACTGGAATCTCCAAGATATTGGTATTCCAAAACCCATAGATAATTCAAATCACATATATAATATTATTGAACATGAAGATGGATCAGTTGATATTAATTTTAGTAATTTTGATAATCTCCGATCTGTCTCTTCAAGGTTATCTACAGGATCGATAAATAGAGCAAAAACTCCTTCTATGCAAAAATCTCAATCATTAAAATTCAAAAATGTAGATTTTAATAGATCAATTCCTCAAGCTTTTTATCAAGAAGGATCTGAAGAAACTCAAAGTTATGTTTACGAACCTACTCCTTCAGAAATTCAGTCTGAAATTAATCAATATAAAGATCAAATATGAGTGACTCAAGAATAAGTGACCCAGGTATTAATATGACGTACCTCAAAGAAGAATTTGACTATGATTATAATAAAGAAAGAAGAGATTTCTATTATTCATTTGTTAATGATTCTAAGAAAGAATTCAGACATCAACTCCTATGGAGAAAATATATCATAGAAAACAATGTTCATATAACTTTTTTTAATTGGTACGAAATGCATTGTAAAGAGCAAAACATTCCAAATCCATTTATTATTATCTATGACACCCCAAAAATAACTCAAAATTACAAAATCATGAAAAGTGATGAAACTATAACTTCAATACATCCTCCAAAAGATTCAGTTATAATAGAAAATAAATTTATAGGAACACCTTTAGCAATTTCAAAACCTGATAAAGATGAAAACTTTAAAACCATTATTTATCAAAATAATTATTCAAATGAAATTCTTAACACTATGAGCCACCAACTAAGTAGAATAGAAAATAATCAAAGTAATAACATTAGAGGAACTGAGATTCCTTCTTCCAAAGAAAAGGTTAAAGAAAACGATAAAAAACCAATTTTTATACCCTATCAAATTGATTCAAATGCCAATTTAGGTTATAATAAGAATTAGTTAATGAATTAGAACAAAAATTAAGTAATTTAAATGTGAATGTTCTAAATCAAGAATCAGATTCAGATTCAGAATCAAAAGATATATCTCAAATTCATGAACAATTTGCCAATAAATTAACTTTTAAAGGCAATTCTACTAATACTAGTCGCCCTCAAACAAGAAATTATTATAATAGACCAACTCTCCGAGATGTTCAATTTGAAGATACATCAGTTCTATTAAGGAGTTCATATGATGGTTCATCAATTTACGAATGGAATATTGACGGACTATCAGAACACCAAATTCTTAATATGGTTCAAGAAATGAATATGGCTTCAAATGTCTATATTACCAGAGATAATACTCAAAAACAAATTGCAGGCATGCTCGTTTCCGGTTTCACAGGTACTTTAAGAAACTGGTGGGACATGTACTTATCTGAAGATTCTAAACGTACTATCCGAAATACCAAGAAAACTGTAATCAAAATTGAAAACAATCAACAAATTCAAACTGAAGAAGAGGATGTAGTCGCTACTCTTATCTTTAGCATTGTAAAACACTTTATAGGAGATCCATCTCTATTCCAAGAAAAGAGTTCAGAAATACTCTTAAACCTCACTTGTAGAAAACTACAAGATTACAGATGGTATAAAGATATGTTTTTATCAAAAGTAATGATAAGACCAGACTGTAGCGAACCCTTTTGGAAAGAAAAGTTCATTGCAGGATTACCTAAACTCTTTGCTGAAAGAGTAAGAGAAAAATTAAGAGAAGAATATAATAATCAAATTCCTTATGCAGAATTAACTTATGGACAAATATTTGGTTACATTAATAAAGAAGGATTAGCTATTTGTTCAGATTTAAAACTTAAAGCCAAAATAAAGAAAGACAGAATAAATAATAGAGAAGAAATTGGTAAGTTCTATCAACAATATGGTTATGAAAATATAACTGCTCCTACATCATCAAAATCTAAAAAATATTCAAAGAAATACTCTGGCAAAAGGTTTAAAACAAAATATGATAAAAATAATAAATATGATAAAACTGATAATTATCATAAGAAAAAACCATATAAAAAATTCAAAAAAAAACCTCATAAGCAAAATGAATCAAGAGATATAATTATTTGTTATAAATGTGGTAAAACTGGACACATGGCAAAGAACTGTTATGTTAAGAAAAAGATCAATGAATTACAAATTTCTGATCAACTAAAAACTCAATGTAACAACCGGGTTTCGTTTGCAAGTATGTATAAGTTGGTGTTTAATGTGAAAGAAATGAAAGTTAGGTGAGGGACTCTTTTGCAATAAGTGAAAGGTATTTATAGACACTAATCCCTAGGGCAGTCTCCTTTGGTTGGAAATCAGTGTTTTTGGTTGCTCTTGGTGTGTTTGGCGACTAGAGAAGAAAGGAGAGAAGAAAAGAGTTTTTGGGAAGAAATCAAAGAAAGAGAAGAATCAGAGAAGAAATCAGTAAGGTAATTCGTATTCCTTGTTGTTATAGTGTTCCTTTCTTAATTTGTTTGGGTTCTTAAGTCTGATTATAAGGATTCAATGGGTTTTCAACCACATTCTTCTTAAAAGTGGGTTTTAAGGGTTTTTGGCTTTGTAAATCGATTTAATGGTAAGAAAGGGGATTAAGTGGTTGTTTAGGATTGGTGGATGGACCCTTAGGTTTGTCAAATCAAATTAATGGCAGAAAACGAGCTTAATGATCACTTTTAGATCACTTTTGTCAAACAGCCGTCGTATCCGGACACTAGCAATTCTGGTTGTTACAGTAGTTTCCGGATAGGAATGCTAGTTCCCGGGTAGAGTGTTATGGTATTTTCTGGATGGGTGTCCTTCCGGATAAGTTGAGTTACCGGGTGCGGTATCCGGAATTTGTGTGTGTCCGGAAAGTCCTAGTATCCGGGTAGTTCGGGTATCCGGGAAGTAGGGATATCCGGACAGTGCGGGTATCAAGGAAGTTAGGGTGTCTGGACAGTTGGTATCCGGAAAGCGTTCACTAATCAGTAGGTTTGAACCGTTTAATCTGATTTAAACCTAATACCCTTAGGTGCTCGATTGGATTAGCTTGGAGGTAGTAAGAAGTGCGTTCAACGTTATTGAGGTGAGTTCCCTAAACCCTTTTACGACGTACAGAGTTAAATGATTTAACTGATTATGGTTTCATTTACGAGCATGAACTGTTTATAACCGTCACGCATGTTTTTCCATGAACTACAGGTTTTACTTATGAAAGCCTATTATGATATGATGAAATGAGAATGATGATTTAATGGATTTAAAGTTGCATGTTTTATGAAAAGATGATGTGTTGTGTGGAGTCGGTCTGCACTGTGGGGTCAGAGAGTGATCCTCGAGATCTGTTGATCCCTTGGATATGTATGACAGACTGGTAGGTTGGAATTCGTTTCCTCCTATTTCGAGTAGAGGGGAGTCTGCGTAGGCTCCGGGAAGGGGAGTTAGCGTAGGCTCCGGAAGAGCCGAGAAGGGAACCTGCTGGGGCCCCGATCGCTGAATGTTTATGTGATCCAATACACAATGCAGTACCATGCTTGATGTTATGTTAAGGTTTACGATGAATCCTTTATAAAATTTGTTATACTGTATTACATGTTGTTTTCGGAGGGAATTCACTAGACCTTTTGGTCTAACCCTCGCTTTTCAAAACTAAACCATTTTCAGGTAAGCGTGTTACGGCCTCTTCTAGTAGAAACTAGGGGAGTAGCAAGAAGGATTGTGGAGATTAGCATGACTCCAAGTTTTGGCTATAATGACTATAGATAGAGCTCGGCTGTGGATTTAGAGACTTCCGCTGTCAAATTTTGTTTAAGTATACTTTATTAATGATGTAAAGACGAGTTTATTTATGTAATTTGAATGCTTATTCGATGGCATTGCATGTTATGAATTTGGGACGTTACAAATGGTATCAGAGCCTTAGTTTAAGGGATTTTGGTGACCAGTCGGGCCTAAACTTAAACTGTAAGATGAGGAACGCAGCCGAGACATAGGATTGCCTCTAGGAACGATAACTATAAATGCGCTAGGAAATAAGGTGCCAAGGACAAACGTGTAAGGTAAGTTTGGGACTACACCTGGCCAGTGTAATTACGAACTTACAGGTACATGTGCGTGCTTAAACTACCTTTTATAGCAAATTTGTTGTGTCATGTTTAGCAAGGGTCAATTATTGTTTTCTTTCAGCATTAGCGAAATGGCTGGGAGAACTTTGAGGAGTAGGTCAGTACCTGCTACACCAGCGGATCAGGAGGACGAGGTCCTAGTGGAACCGGCAAGGGAGACTACTATCCGCGGAAGGGGAAGGGGTAGGGGTCGTGGAAGGGGTCGAGGAAGGACGCCTCGCCATGCCGCCACTCAGGTGGACGGGGATGGGGAACATCCGACCCGAAGGACGACTCGTGTGACTAGAAGAACGAGGAGTGTGGAAGTCCCCGCCCATCAAGAAGATTATCTTTAGGAGAGTTCAGCTTCTGCAAGAAGGGTAACTCAGCCCAGAGGACGTGGTCGAGGCCGTGGATCTGCATTCGTCACTCGAGAGAACCTAGATGCCGAATTGGGTAAGATTCAAGAGACTTTGCAGGCCCTCCTCACTAAGAAGAATGAATCAGCCTCGGGAAGCAAAGAGGCAAGCGAGAACAAGGAAAGTGTGGAGTTGTCAAGCCCACTCGAGACTGGTATCGAGAATCACTCGAAAGCAATTTCGTTGGTGGTGAGTGAGTCAGCAGCTAAGGGGTGTAGTTACAAGGCCTTTGCCTCATGCAAGCCCCCTACTTTCAAGGGCGAGTGTGACCCGGTGTTGGCAATGAAAGGGGTGAAGAAAATGGAACTGGTATTTGATACGTGCAAGTGTGGCGACGGAGATAGGGTGATGTTTGCCCTATCCATGTTGAAATCTGATGCAGTTTACTGGTGGATGCTGAAACTGGGGGAAAGGGTTCGGCAATGGCTAAGGGGATGATGTGGGAAATGTTTGTAGACCGGTTTAAAGCTCAGTTATGTCCGCTCGCGGCAGTGAAAAGGTTGGAAGAAGAGTTTCTGGGTTTGGAACATGGTGAAATGACGGTACGAGAATATACTTCAAGGTTTATCGAGAAGTCTCGTTTTGCTGACTTGTATGTGCCAACAGAGGAGCGACGAGTAGAATGCTTCATCCATGGGTTGAAAAGTAGCGTGCGAGAGCTAGTTCTGACAAGAAACCCCACTACCTTTCAGGCGGCCATCACGGCCGAGCTGATTGAGAAAGAGAAGAATCGCCAAACCTCTGAGAAAGGCGGTGAGAAACGCAAGTGGGATGGATCGGGAAGTGACTCGAGAAAAGGGAAAGTGTTCCGAACAGACAACCGTGTTAACAGGAATGCCGGTAGGAGATCGTGTATGAAGTGTAACAAGGTGCACTGGGGAGAGTGCATGGCAGGTTCAAACTCATGCTACTGGGGTGGCTTGCCCGGTCACTTGTCAAGGGATTGTCCGGGAACTGGAAAATATTGTTACCAATGTGGGGCTACCGGCCACATGCGTAATGATTGCCCACAGCTGAAGAAAGGGGGATCAACCCAGTTTGGTGAACGACAAGGAGGGAGAGGTAATGATAAGGGAGCAGAACCGGCGCGTCCAAAGGGACGTGCGTTCCGCATGACTGCGGAAGAGGCGGAGGAAGTTCCTGATGTTGTGGCAGGTACATTTCTAGTGAACTCTTTGTGTGCCAAAGTGTTATTTGATTCAGGAGCAAATCGCTCTTTTGTATCACATGCTTTTATGAAATGTTTGGGGGTGAGGCCTAGACGTTTGGAGAGAGCACTCGAGGTGGAAACTGCCAATGATAGTCGGGTGTACGTTAAGGAGGTGGTAGAGGATTGTGTCATAGATATAGAAGGGAGATTGGTGCCTATGAAATTATACCCCATGGCAATGGGGAGTTTGATGTGGTGTTGGGTATGGACTGGTTAGCCGCGAATGATGCGAATATCGTTTGCAACAAAAAGCTGATCAGGATTCAGTTACCTGATGGGGATCCCGTAGTGATTTATGGGAACCGCCGTGATAGAAATAATAGCCTTATCTCTATGATCAAGGCTACTAAGTGTCTAAAGAAGGGGTGTCATGGATTTTTGGCGTACGTGTTGGATGCCAAGAAAGAGAAGCGTGGGGTGGGTGACGTGCGAGTAGTAAACGAGTACCCAGATGTATTTCCGGATGACTTGACAAGTCTACCTCCGGATTGTCAGATCGAGTTCAGAATTGATTTGATGCCCGGAGCTGCACCAATTGCCCGCGCACCTTATAGGTTGGCGCCGTCCGAAATGAAGGAAATGATGACTCAGTTGCAGGAGTTGTTAGACAAGGGATTCATTAGGCCAAGTACATCTCTGTGGGGAGCACCCGTGCTCTTCGTGAAGAAGAAGGACGGTACTATGCGGATGTGCATAGACTACCAAGAACTCAACAAGGTCACGATCAAGAATAAATACCCGATACCGAGGATTGACGACCTGTTCGATCAGCTACAGGGAGCCAATTACTTCTCCATGAGAAACTTGAGGTAAGGTTATCACCAACTCAAGGTAAGGGAGGATGATGTGCCAAAGACTGCTTTCAGAACCAGATATGGACACTACGAATTCTTGGTGATGCCGTTCGGGTTAACCAACGCCCCAGCAGCATTCATGGACCTAATGAATAGGGTGTGCCAACCTTATTTAGACAAGTTCGTGATAGTGTTCATAGATGATATCCTGATATTTTCAAGATCGGAAGAGGAGCACGAAAACCACCTTCGAACAATTCTCGAGCTACTGAAGCGAGAGAAGCTGTATGCGAAGTTTTCTAAATGTGAGTTCTGGCTAAGGGAGGTGAAGTTTCTCGGACACGTGGTGTCTGAGAAAGGAATCATGATAGACCCGTCTAAGATCGAAGCCATCCGAGATTGGGAGCAGCCTAAGAACCCGTCAGACGTGCGGAGTTTCCTCGGGCTGGCAGGTTACTACCGGAAGTTCATAAAGGACTTTTCGCTTATCGCCACGCCGCTAACGTCTTTAACCAAGAAGAATGTTAAGTTTGCCTGGTCAGAGAATCAAGAAGAAGCTTTTCAAAGACTGCAAGATATGCTGAGCAGCGCTCCGGTGTTGTCGTTACCGGACGGTTCTGATGATTTCGTGGTGTTCAGTAACGCATCGAAGCTCGGCTTGGGTTGCGTACTCATGCAATGAGGGAAGGTGATCTCTTATGCCTCCCGACAGTTAAAGGATCACGAAGTTCGATACCCCACCCACGATTTAGAATTGGCAGCGGTGGTTTTCGCTCTGAAGATTTGGCGGCATTACCTTTACGGGACGAAGTGCCAGATCTTCACGGACCACAAAAGCTTATGTCATCTCTTCGACCAAAAAGAGTTGAATATGCGTCAAAGAAGATGGATTGAGTTATTGACCGACCACGACTGTAAGATTGAATACCATCCGGGTAAGGCCAACGTAGTGGCGGACGCTTTGAGCCGTAAGGAACGAAGTGAAACCCCCAGTATTGTGGCTATGGGGGCCGAGGTGACGTTCAATTTGTTGGAAGAGATAAAGAAATGTCAAGAAGAGGCGCTCGGAGAGGAAAATCTCAAAAAGGAAAGAGTGGTGGGACAGACGCCCTCACTAGTGGAAGACGGTCGAGTGGTGAAGTGTCTGAGTGGGAGAATCTGGGTTCCGAAACTCGGCGAGCTCCGAAGGCTGATTCTAGAGGAAGCTCACAAATCAAAGTACACTATTCACCCCGGGACTAACAATATGTATGGAGATCTACGTCGAGACTATTGGTGGCCTGGAATGAAAAAGGACGTAGCTCATTTTGTAGAGACGTGTTTGACGTGTTCGCGAGTAAAGATTGAGCATCAACGACCGTATGGGAAGCTTCAGTCATTAGAGATACCAATGTGGAAGTGGGACCAGATCACGATGGATTTCGTGACCCATTTACCTAGAACTCCGAAGGGTTATGACGCCATTTGGGTAATTGTAGATTGACTCACGAAGTCGGCACACTTCTTACCTATACGAGAGTCTTACTCGTTGGAATGGCTAGCAAAGTTGTATATCGACGAGATCATAACCCGTCATGGTGTGCCATCGTCGATAATATCTGACTGAGATAGCAGGTTTACCTCCACGTTTTGGAGGAGTTTCCAAAGAAAAATGGGATCGCGGATTAAGATGAGTACGGCTTTTCATCCTCAGACTGACGGCCAGAGTGAACGAACGATCCAGACGTTGGAGGATATGTTAAGAGCGTGTGCTTTAGATTTCCAAGGCTCTTGGGAAAAGCACCTACCCTTGATCGAGTTCGCTTACAATAATAGCTATCACTCGAGCATCAAGGCAGCGCCGTTTGAGGCTCTCTATGGTAGGAAATGTCGGACTCCATTATGTTGGAACGAAGTCGGAGAAAGGCAGTTGGCCGGGCCAGAGTTAGTGCAACTGACTTCGGACAAGATAGTCCAAGTGCATGAAAGGCTGAAGGTCGCTCGCGACCGACAGAAAAGTTACGCGGATAAGAGACGAAAAGATATAGAATTTCAGGTCGGATATCATGTTTTGCTAAAGGTGTCTCCTTGGAAGGGAGTGGTACGATTTGGAAAACGTGGGAAGCTAAGCCCACGTTACATCGGGCCATTCAAGATTACGGAACGAATTGGGGAAGTGGCGTATAGGTTGGACCTACCGGAAGAATTGCATATCATCCACAATGCGTTCCATGTATCCAACCTGAGGAAATGTCTAGCCGACGTGACCAAAGCGGTGCCGTTGAATGATATAAAGGTGGATGAGAAATTGAGTTTTGTAGAGGAACCTGAAGAAATCACAAATGTTAAGGTAAGGAAGACACGGAACAAGGAGACTAAGCTGGTTAAAGTACAGTGGCGACACCACAAGGGTCCAGAGGCGACCTGGGAGTTGGAGTCGGAAATGAAATAAAGATACCCGCATCTTTTCCAATAAGGAATTCGGGGACGGAATTCTTTTAAGGGGGGGAGTGTTGTAACAACCGGGTTTCGTTTGCAAGTATGTATAAGTTGGTGTTTAATGTGAAGGAAATGAAAGTTAGGTGAGAGACTCTTTTGCAATAAGTGAAAGGTATTTATAGACACTAATCCCTAGGGCAGCCTCCTTTGGTTGGAAATCAGTGTTTTTGGTTGCTCTTGGTGTGTTTGGCGACTAGAGAAGAAAGGAGAGAAGAAAAGAGTTTTTGGGAAGAAATCAAAGAAAGAGAAGAATCAGAGAAGAAATCAGTAAGGTAATTCGTACTCCTTGTTGTTATAGTGTTCCTTTCTTAATTTGTTTGGGTTCTTAAGTCTGATTATAAGGATTCAATGGGTTTTCAACCACATTCTTCTTAAAAGTGGGTTTTAAGGGTTGTTGGTTTTGTAAATCGATTTAATGGTAAGAAAGGGGAATAAGTGGTTGTTTAGGATTGGTAGATGGACCCTTAGGTTTGTCAAATCAAATTAATTGCAGAAAACGAGCTTAATGATCACTTTTATCAAAGAGCCGTCGTATTCAGACACTAGCAATTCTGGTTGTTACAGTAGTTTCCGGATGGGTGTCCTTTCGGATAAGTTGAGTTACCGGGTGCGGTATCCGGAATTTGTGTGTGTCCGGAAAGTCCTAGTATCCGGGTAGTTCGGGTATCCGGGAAGTATGGATATTCGGACAGTGCGGGTATCCGGGAAGTTAGGGTGTCCGGACAGTTGGTATCCGGAAAGCGTTCACTAATCAGTAGGTTTGAACCGTTTAATCTGATTTAAACCTAATACCCTTACGTGCTCGATTGGATTAGCTTGGAGGTAGTAAGAAGTGCGTTCAACGTTATTGAGGTGAGTTCCCTAAACCCTTTTACGACGTACAGAGTTAAATGATTTAACTGATTATGGTTTCATTTACGAGCATGAACTGTTTATAACCGTCACGCATGTTTTTCCATGAACTACAGGTTTTACTTATGAAAGCTTATTATGATATGATGAAATGAGAATGATGATTTAAAGGATTTAAAGTTGCATGTTTTATGAAAAGAATGATGTGCTATGTGGAGTCGGTCTGCACTGTAGGGTCAGAGAGTGATCCTCGGGATATGTTGATCCCTTGGATATGTATGACAGACTGGTAGGTTGGAATTCGTTTCCTCCTATTTCGAGTAGAGGGGAGTCTGCGTAGGCTCCGGGAAGGGGAGTCAGCGTAGGCTCCGGAAGAGCCGAGAAGGGAACCTGCTGGGGCCCCGATCGCTGAATGTTTATGTGATCCAATACACAATGCAGTACCATGCTTGATGTTATGTTAAGGTTTACGATGAATCCTTTATAAAAGTTGTTATACTGTTTTACATGTTGTTTTCGGAGGGAATTCACTAGACCTTTTGGTCTAACCCTCGCTTTTCAAAACTAAACTATTTTCAGGTAAGCGTGTTACGGGCTCTTCTAGTAGAAACTAGGGGAGTAGCAAGAAGGATTGTGGAGATTAGCATGACTCCAAGTTTTGGCTATAATGACTATAGATAGAGCTCGATTGTGGATTTAGAGACTTCCGCTGTCAAATTTTGTTTAAGTATACTTTATTAATGATGTAAAGACGAGTTTATTTATGTAATTTGAATGCTTATTGGATGGTATTGCATGTAATGAATTTGGGACATTACACTCAAATAAGCAAATTAATTCTCAATAGTGATTATTCAAGCTCAGAATATGAATCTAGTATATCAGATTATGATAATAATGACTTGAATGATTTAGAGCAATGTTCAACTACCAATTCAGATTCTGAAACATGTGACTGTTTAGGAAACTGTACTTGTAACAAAATTAATGTTATAACAAAAGAAGACAGAGAGATTCTTGAATTATTAGATAAAGTTCTAGATCAAACTATTAAGGATGAAGCTACAAAAAAGTTTCTCAATTATAATCCTAAAATAGAAACAAATAATTCAAAGACTACCGAGTTATTAAATCTTCAAGAAGTTTTTAACAGGTTCTCCCAAACGACTAAACCAATATCTACTCAAGAACTTCAAGAAGAATTAACTTTATTTAAAACAAGGATTATCAAAGAACGCCTCTCAAAAATCGAAAAGGATAAAAATAATATTCAACATGTAATCCCTAAAGTCACAATCATTGCAAATGAAGATTCAAATATTAATAAAATTAGAATCCCTAAAAATATTTCATATCAAAGATGGCATACAAGTATTAATCTTTGTATAGAAAATGAATTTAAAATAACTGTCATTGCTCTTATTGATAGTGGCGCTGATATGAATGTTATCCAAGAAGGAATCATTCCTACAATTTATTATGAGAAAACTTCAAATCGATTATCATCAGCTAGTGGATCAAAACTTGACATTTCCTACAAAGTTTCTAATGTTCATATTTGTAAAGATGATTATTGTTATAAAACATCTTTAATCCTTGTCAAAAACTTAACCTCAACTTTAATTTTAGGATCACCTTTTATTTATCAACTTTACCCAATTACTGTAACTGAAGAAGGTATTTGTACAAAAAATTTAAATAAAGAAATAATATTTAAATTTACAGACCCAATTATCCATACAGAACTAAATACCTTAAGCAACAAAGTTAATCAAGCGAAATATTTAATCAATGAAATTAGCTATAAAAGAATTCTTGATAATCTACAAGATCCAAATATTCAAAATAGAATTAAAAAGACAAAAGAAAGATTTGAAGATAATGTCTGTTCTACTTTTCCTAATGCTTTTTGGAAAAGAAAACAACATACTGTTAAATTACCCTATATAAAAGATTTTAATGAAAAATATATTCCTTCAAAATCAAAGGCTATTCACATGTCAAATGAATGGCAAAATCACTATAGAAAAGAAATTCAAGATTTACTAAACAAAAAACTCATAAGACCATCCAAATCACCTTGGTCTTGTTCAGCGTTTTATGTCATGAACGCAGCTGAATTAGAAAGAGGTTCTCCAAGACTTGTTATTAATTACAAACCCTTAAACAAAGTTTTAGAATGGATTCGATATCCAATACCAAATAAAAGAGATTTATTAAAAAGATTATATGATGCAAAAATACTTTCAAAATTCGACATGAAATCTGGATTTTGGCAAATACAAATCCATGAACAAGATAAATATAAAACAGGTTTTAATGTTCCTTTTGGTCATTATGAATGGAACGTCATGCCTTTTGGTCTCAAAAACGCTCCTTCAGAATTCCAAAATATCATGAATGACATTATTATCCCTATAAGCAATTTTGCTATTGTTTATATTGATGATGTGTTAATTTTTTCAAAATCTTTGGAACAACATTTTAAACATTTAAACATATTTTATGATCTAGTTCTCAACAATGGACTAGTCATTTCTTCCACAAAATGGAGCTTATTTCAAACTAATATTAGATTCTTAGGACATGATATTGTTCAAGGAACTATCAAACCAATACAAAGAAGCTTAGAATTTGCTAATAAATTTCTAGATGAAATAAAAGACAAGACTCAACTTCAAAGATTTTTAGGATGTTTAAATTATGTCCATGACTTTTTTAAAGATTTAGGTGTTATTTGCAAACCCTTATATCAAAGATTAAAAAAGAATCCACCACCATGGACTCAAGAACATACCAATGTTATTAAACATATTAAAGAAAAGGTTAAATACTTGCCTTGTCTTAGTATACCACAACCAAATGCTAGTATCATTGTTGAAACTGATGCTAGTGATTTAGGATTTGGTGGAATATTAAAACAAAAAATTAACAAAGAACCAAATGAAGAATTAGTAAGATTCTTTTCAGGATCATGGAATGATACTCAAAAAAATTATTCAACTGCTAAAAAAGAAATTTTAAGTATTGTTTTATGCATCAAAAAATTTAAAGATGATCTATATATGAAACCCTTTTTATTACGAATAGATTGTCAATCTGCAAAACCTATTCTAGAAAATGACATAAAAAACGTTATTTCAAAACAAATTTTTGCAAGATGGCAAGCATTATTAAGCAATTTCGATTTCAACATTGAATTTATCAAAGGCGAAAATAATTCTCTCCCAGATTTTTATCAAGAGAATTTTTACAGGGGAAATGAATCAAAGAGAAGACAAAAAGATCATTGTTCAAAATTCTGAAAAGAAATTGCAGCTTTCTCCTTTCAGAGCAAATACTCCAAATACTACTCCTACTCCCTTGTCATCCATTTTTCCTATACAAAATAAATTTGCTCCAATTACTCCTACCAAAGCTCAGCCTTCCTATTCTTCTTTAATACAAAAGCCAATTATCATCTCTCCAAACCATACTCCCAAAAAATCTATCATATTGTCCAATACACAAACAATCACTCCTCAAAATCCCAAACCTCCTTCCTCAAAAGAAAAAGGCAGTTCTTACTTCCAGAACCCTAACCAACAACTTGTCAAGATCCTTAAAGAACATAAAGTTCAACTCCACAACCAAGGATTTCATTCTCTTACAGATTTCCTCTTTCCCAAAAACTCCCTGGAGGCAGTCTAAAAACAAGAGATTATTATCAAACAATTTTAGAAGATACAGGTTCTATCAAAGTTACTCATAATTCTAATCCTACTGATAGAACCACTATTGTTTATAGCAAGGTTCATATCTTTCATATTTTATCTATTCAAGATTGGAAAGCCCGTCCTTACACCGAAAAAACCCTCCCAAACTATCCAAAACACCCTCATTACAATTACTATGATTACCAAGATGCTTGGTACAACCTCTTTTATCTCAAAAGCTACTCACATTCATGGTTCATATTTTTCGATAAAAATTTCGAGTGCTCATACCCAAAATGGTTCGTTCGATGGTTCAAATTTTTAGGAAATATTTCAGATACTCTCCCTAATCCTGTTTTAAAAGGTTTCCACAAATACAAAGAAATCTTTTATCAAGACATTCCTGAGTTTGAATATCTCCTTCAATTCACCATCTTATTCAAAATTCCATGGATTATTTCTTGGACTTTTAGTGTGACATCTGCAATTGGTATAAATCCAAGTCTTCTACAAAGAGTGGTTAGAGTCAAATGGTGGGACAACCTTCCTTCAAATCAAAGTCAGAAGATGACAATTCAAGGAGTTTGTGTAATAACCCCAAATTTATTATTGGGTTTTAAATGGAAGTTAAGGGGGCATATGTGCTGATTGTGAAAAGGTAGGAGGGTAAAATATGAAAATTGGGGAATTAATTCCCTTTCTTTTGGAGCACCGTTTTATCATTAGAATAGGAAAACACTTTTGTTTTAGGGTTTGGTTGTGGCTGCTACTACGCCGAGAGAGAGAAGGGAGGAGAAAGAAAATGCCAAGGGAGGCATGTGTGCTTCTCGTGAGGAGAAATCAGAGAGAAAGAAAAGATGGTCTTGTGTGTGCGTCTGGTGTGTGTGTGTGCCGAGATGAACCAGCGAGCGAGAGAAAGAGACATCGAGAGATGGAGATAGCAAGGATAGAGGCGACGAGGGAGAAGCTGAGAGAGAGAGAGAGACTGCGAGAGAGAGATAGACGACGAGAGAGAAGGGACAGCAAGAGAGAGACGACGAGGAGAAGGAGGTGGTGGTCGCCGGTGGTTGGCTGTCGGTGGTGATCGCCGGCGATGGCGAGGTTTGGCAGCAGCTTTTCGTTTCGTGAGGTTTTATTCTGGTAAGGAACCTTTCCCTTGCGTTTTCTCCTTTGCAAGTAATGCTAGATTTGTAGGTTTCTAGTTGTTCTCGGTTTTGTAAGTGAGAAATCCATTAAGGATATTAATAGGGTTTTGATTCAAATTCTTACTGTCAAAGTTAAATTAAATGTTTATAAGGGTTCTTGGTTGGGGAAACAGTAGTATCTTTTATTAAAAGAAGGGTTGTCATCAAAATCGTGTAAAGTTACATCAATATTGTTGTGGGTTGTTTGTTAGGGAATAAATTTGTGGTGTTAGAGGTTGGCGCAAAAAACCAGGTTGGCGCAAAAAGCCAGGTTTGGCGCAAACCAGGTTTGGCGCAAACCAGGTTTGGCGCAAACCAGGTTTGGCGCAAACCAGGTTTGGCGCAAACCAGGTTTGGCGCAAACCAGGTTTGGCGCAAACCAGGTTTGGCGCAAACTTCACTGATTTAGTTTTGGGATGTTTTAGTAGTTGGGCCGATTTGAGTGTTGGGCCGAAAGAATTCTTAAGTCGTTTTGGGCTTATTTTATTATTAAAGTCTATAATTATTTTAAAGGGGCCTAGTATGTAATTGATAGTCTATTTATTATTTGGGTCATATTATTATTATTATGATCCGGTATCGATATTTAGAATCCATTGTTATCGCTATTGTATTGAGAATCTAGAGTTGGGAAAATTAATGGATCCAGTATAGTATTTCACATGGACGAGAAAGCAAGGACCATTAATTATGATTTTGAACTAGAAGCGTAATTTACCAACTTAGATAAGTTTGGGCTGAGTTCGGGATTTAACTCGGGTAATAAATGAACGAATTATGACGTACGTTATTAATATAATTGGTGTTCCACCTAGAGATCGGAAGTGTAAGTGAGGAGCTTTGGAGCGAGCAAGCCAGGTGAGTTCCCTAAACCTTTTTACGACGCAAAGTGTTAAATGTTTTAACTGAATTTGGTTTCATTGACGAGCATGAACTGTTTGTAACAATCACGCATGTTTACCCAGGAACCCCATATTCTACTTGAGAAAGCTTATTATGTATGATGAAATGAGAATGATGATTTAAAGGATTTAAAGGTGCATGTTTTATGAAAATGAATGATGTGCTATGTGGAGTCGGCCTGCACTGTGGGATCAGAGAGGGATCCTCGGGGTCTGATGATCCCTTGGATATGTATGATAGACCGGTAGGTTGGAATTCGTTTCCTTCCTATCCGGTAGAGGGGAGTCCGTGTGGGCTCCAAAGAGGGCGAGAGGGGAGTCTGCTTGGGCCCCGATCGCAGAATGTTTATGTGATCCTATACACAGTGCAGTGCCATGCTTGATGTATGTTAAGGTTTACATTGAATCTTTTATAAATGTCTTTATATTGGTTACATGTTGTTTTCAGAGGGAATTCACTAGACCTTTTGGTCTAACCCTCGTTTTTCAAAAACTAAACCATTTTCAGGTAAGCATGTAGAAAGAGGCTCAAGTAAGTGAGCAAGAGCAAGATAGTGTACCGGTGCAGCTTGAGATAGTGCATGTGCCTCTTGTAGAAGTTAGAATGTTCTCAGTTGTGTTTAGGTTGTTTCCGCCAACCTTAGTTTGTGATTACTATAAAAAGGAAGTTTTGGGACTCAGATTTGTAATTGTTATGGTTTAATGCTAAGATTGTTCTACTATATTTTTGGGATGTTACAAATGGTATCAGAGCCATAGTTTAAGGGATTTAGGTGACCGGACGGGCCTAAACTTAAACTTTGGAGTAGAAATCACAACTGAGAATCAGGAAATGCGCTAGGAGGGCACTATTGTAGATACAGGAAATGCGTTAGGAGGACACTATTATAGAGGTAGGACTTATGGGGTACTGAGGACTGTCATGTAAGGTAAGTTTGAAATTCCACCTGGCTAGTGTAATTACGAACTTACAGGTACATGTATGTGCTTAATCTGCCTTATTATTCCGAAGTGATCGTTAGAAGCTAATGTTTATGTCAGGTTTCTGTAACCTAGAATGTCAGCAAGACCCTGATGGGGAAGCATCGTAAGAGATCATTTAAGATGTGATGTATGTATACATCGTAACGAAGAAATGTTGTATAGAATGTTATGAAGTATCTAGAAGTAACTCTTCGTAGATTCGGAGAGGATAAATGATTGATTTTGAGTAAGACTCCTGTTTCTGGAAAATCTCTGTCCCAGAACTCGTGTGATAAGACCCGCTAGTTGGTAAGGATTATCAGTGTTGAAATCTTGAATGTATCAATAGAACCCTGACTTCTTAGTCGAGCTTTTCAAAGGCAGGGTAAGTGAAATAAGATACCTATAGTGAAATGAAAGCATGTAGAAGTAGAAAATGAGATAGTGATTAAAACGAAATAGTATGAAAGGGGTTGAGTAAGTGAGATGTGGAAAGTGTGTTCGGTAAGTTGTTGCATGACCGAGAGGGTGTTTGGACAATAAATGTCCTACATATTTGAAAGATATATAAATAATTAATTAGTGCTTAATTAGTTTAATTATAGAGGTTAATTATTGTAAAAACCTTAATTGTGATTAATTGGGCTTAGTTTGTTTTATGGGCTTGGGCCTTGTTTAGTTAAGGCCTAAGTATATAAGGTTAATGTTAACCTTGAATTAGGTTAGACGATTCATTAGTATTCATGAAAGCTTAGTTGTTTAGAGAGAGATAGTTGTGTGTTTCATTCAAACCTTTTGTAACTATCTTGATTATTGAATATGAGAGGGATGATAGCTTGAAATCATTATCTGTTCTTGTTATTCCTCATTGAATCGTTGTTACCTGATCAATCTAGGACTAACAATTGGTATCAGAGCCGAATCGGTGATTTGAAGATACGAAAGGAATCGAACGAAAGAAAGAAAAAGCAAGAATTTTCGCAGAAAATTTTCTGGAAAATCACAGCCGGCCGTTTCGCCTATTCCCAGAGATTGAACCGTCGGATCGTCGCGAATTTCGGACAGCAGCTTCGGGACACCTTGTTTTACACTCTGACCGGTTGGATTGGTCGTTCGACGTCCAGAAAGCTCCCAGAATTTTTTCGAACTACAACATATTTTTGAAGTAAAAGTGCAGTTTTTCTTTGTCAAAAATCGTTCTTCAATCGGGTTAGAAAAGCTTTTCGTTGATTTTTTAATTTGTCTGTTTGATCTCGATTGTTTACTTGCTTTTTTCTGTGTTATCTGCGTTTACATCAATTCTCAAAGTTTTAATCTTGCAAATTAAAAATCAAATCTTGAGTTTTTGGTGTTCTTGAATTTTGTGGTGATTATTGAAAAATAGGATATATTTTGCTCAGAAATCGATTTGGGTGTGTTTGTTTTTGTGTTTTTGTTCAAAATCTAACCCTACAGGAGTGAAATCAAGCAACCCTATCGATCCCAGATCCGATTTGCAAAACCCAGCCGCAGTGTCCGGATAAAACATCAAGTTATCGGGTAAGTTTCCTATTTCTCATCAAGTTACCGGGTAATTTTTTTTAAAAGTGTCCGGATACTTTTTTTTGTCACTTTCCGAATGAAACCAAGTTTCCGGATGAAACTTGTTTAGTGAATTAATTTTCAAGTTTCCGGATAAAATTCTTACATTCACTTTCCGGATAGTTTTTCTTTTAAGGTTAGCAATGAAATTTCTTTCCGGATGACACCACTATGTCCGGACAGCACCATCTTCCCGGATAAGTATTTCCTTTCAAACCACCGTTTGTCGACTTGTTTTTTTTCTTAAAGTTTGACCCAATTTCATTCACGTAATTGGAAGATGATCACACAGTGAGGCATTAAATTAATTCCACATAGAATTCCTTTTATGTTTCCATCACTGTTGAAAAATTGCACACGTTGACCATACGCAATACATACATATTTTGGTTATTAATCTTTTGTGTTTTGTGTTGACCGTCAAATTTTTTTTTTCCGGTAAACCAATTTTATCCGGTAAGCATCACATCATCCGATATCTTCGTATCAGGTAAGTATTTGTTTATCTCTTATCCGGTAACCTCATCTAATCCGGAAAGTACACCACATCCGGAAAGTAACATCCCGTCATCAGGTACGTTGTGTTTGGTAATTATTGATTGGTTTCACTCTCGAAGTTGATTTCGTTCGTTCCGATAATAATCAGTTTTTAAATTTTAAAACGAATTTATTTTATAAATTTGTTTTTCAAATTTAATTTTTGATTTTCTTCCGCAATTTTTATTCTTCAAAACAACACCGATTAACGATCATAATTTTTCAGGTAACAAATGTCTTATTCATCTCAGTATGAAGCAAATTGTCAGGACGAAGATGAGGTGATGGAGATTCTGAGCGAAAAGAAGTTTGCGTCCAAGTCACCTGCGGGAAAAGAAGACAGTGATTCTGATGATGAATTCACAGCCCTTCAGAAATCAGTGGCTCAGCTCTCCAGATCTTTCCAGCAGCATTGCCAGAAGAAGGTAGATGAGCACAAGCAGCCTGATAAGAAGGAGAAGATTGAAGAAGAGCAAACAATACTATATGAAACGCATATCGAGAAGAAAGAGGATTTGATCTACAAGTACATCAAAGAATTGAAGCAACATAAATCTCAAATCTGGAATTATTCTCAGAAGCTCGCCAAATCTGAAGAAAAGGCAACAGCCTTAGAGTCAGAAAACACAGCGCTGAAAAGGAAGTTTTCTGAATTGCCATCACCAGACGAGATAAAGGCACTTGAAAAGAAAGCACATCAAAGACTTTCTGAAAAGAATATCCAGCAAGCAGATGATTTGTGCAGCAAGTACATAAAAGAACTGAAGGAGCTCAAATCTCAAATCTGGAAGAGCTCTGAGAAGCTTGCTGAAGAAGAAGAGAAAGGTAAGCTCCTCAACTGTGAAAACCTTGAGCTTAAACGCAAACTCACTTCTCTTGAAAAGACTCTTGAAAAGGAAAAGGAAAGTTTTGAAAAAGAAAGACAAGTGCTTAATCAAAAGCAATTTGGGCTTTCAACCAAATCTCTTGAAGAGAAGAAGAGACTTGAGCTTATGTGCTTAAAACTTTCAAAACAAATCTCAGATTTTGAAAAAGTTTTGATTTCAGAAAGAGAGAAGTTTGAATTAGAACGCAAATCTTTCTCCAAAAAGAATGGAGAACTTTCTTTGAAAATATCCGATTTGGAGAAAGAATTAGACGTTCTAATCAAAGAGTCCGAGAAAGCGAAAGTTGAGGGCTTTAGAGCTAAATGCTTGCAAGATTATTTTCAAAAAGAGAGAAAGATCTTTCAAACTGAGATTTCTAAACTTACTCAGAAATTATCTGGATTAGCAACCGAGATTTTGAAGGAACAATTGGTCAAATCTAATTTACAAAAGAAATTTGATTTAATTCTCGAAGAACGAAATGCCTTAGAAAGCAAGATCAAAGGTGTTCAACCTTCTTATGCTTCAAGTTCATTTTCGACAATTCGTTCTTCAAAGAATTTTGTCAAATCAAAGGATTTTTCAAAAGATCAGATTCGACCTTCCAATTTTTTCTATAATTCTCGTGTTGATAATAAAGATAATCAAACCTTCAAGAAAGTAAAAATGGAGTGGAGAGTTAAAGGAACCACTTCTGCTCCAAAGCCATTTGTCCCTGTAAAGAATGCCAAGAATAACATAGCTTTCCATGCTAAACCTTTTATGAAAACTGATCATGTTTACTCTGTCAATAAACTGATCAGCTTATCTACACAAAGGTTGTGTTGTTCTTATTGTGGAACAAATGACTTTGTGAAGAAAGACCATTCTAACTATTGGTATGGTACTTATAGTATCCCCAGTCCTCACTATAATAGGGCATCTAACCGTCAAGGATCCATCCCAAGATGGTTACCCAAATCCCTCTAATATGTTTTGCAGGAACGTCATGTACATTTAAATTAGAAGATTCTTTTCACATGACGAGCATTCAAAGGTTAGGCCAATTTTGAGGGGGAGTACTATCGTATGCAAGGTATGTGAACTTCAACTAAATTCAAAGACCGTGGGAATTCATTATGGATAACTTACTTGTGTTTGTTATTCTCCATGTTTAAATTCCATGATTGCCACGTGTCATTTTTCTTGAATTAGTTATTTCCATGTCTCACATATTTGTAGATTTTTCGATGGAAATACACTCGTTTGAATTCCTAGTTGTTTTTCAAGTTCGCTATTTCTTGCAAAATGATTCCATTCTTATTTGATATAATAATTGTGACTTGTTCTTCACAATTATACTTTATGATCATTGTCTCATTTTTTGCAAACACTGTGCTTGCTGAGTCAATCTGTTTTGCGCTTGATCTTGTTTATTGAAACTCTGGTATTTCAAATACGACTTCTGATTACCTCAGATCAGAACTCGGACTTACTCTTTAAGACTTCTGAATACTTCAGTTCAGAACTCGTTCTTAAAAGTATGACTTCTGATCAACTCAGATCAGGACTCGTTCTTAAATGCGTTGACTTCTAAACATTTCAGTTTAGAACTCGTACTTCACTGTTTTTCGAAACTGCTATACTCGATGCATGGAAGGAGTGTTAGGTCTTACAATGTTTCTATGGTCAAGCCAGAACCGGAAGGACCTACCCAAGAAACACATCCTTTATAGACAATAGTGAGGGGTCTAGATGATAGATGAGTTTGGAGAGAAAAGAATATGGTGAGGCTGTGACAGGACTTAAAAGAATTATTGGTCCTTACCAAACCGAGTCAGTTATCCGGGTAACCACACAATCTATTCATTCTCGTTCTTTGGAGATGAGTATTGAAACAGACATGGACCCAGTGTCGATAACTCGTGTCACCCCACCCAGCCACTCAAGTATCTCTCAACAGATGCTTGTTTCAAATATTCACGGAGGTTTAGCACATACTCTATCTATTCCTCACTCGGAGGTCTTAGATATTGAAACAGGAAGACATCAGCTCCGGTCTCCGAACTTCATATTCTTATCACTGTGTAAATTAATTTTAACTTGCGTCCCAGGTTAAGTCAATCTTTGAGCCTAATAGATAGAATTTATTCTTTCACACATGCACGAGTCTTTGTGATTCCCATCGCATATCTTTGTGATATTGCCGGAACAGTTTGAGAAGTAATTTTAAAGTTTTACTTCAGTGATAACTGGAAGTCCTATCAGAGATACCCCCTTGCCAGCTCTGAACATAGGCCACACAATTTTTTAAATTGTTGTGATAACAGTTACTTCTGTGTTTCTGTGTTAGCTGATTACCCTGGTTACTATAATGCTTTATCTGGATTGTTTGCTACTCGTTACTATTGTCTTTGAACATGCATGATGCTCCGGATGCTCCTACTCATCATGAGGGGGAGAAAGGGTACATATTCAAAGACACAGATTATCAAGTTGAGGAGGAGTTAGCAAAAGCCGAGGGGGAGTAAAGAAGTCCTTATGCAAAAGTCGAGGGGGAGTATCAGCCGAGGGGGAGTAACAGTTCCGAAAAGAGCTCAAAGCGAAAAGAGTTCAAAGTGCATATAAGTGGTAAATTTTCTCATCCTTCATCAAGTGGTGTTCGCTACAAATCTCTATTTCCTCCATCGAGCATATTGGTTCTATAAACTGAAGCTGAAAGCAAAGTCAACTCGCGGTTCAATGACAAATTCATTGTTCACCGAATCCGTTTACAAAGTTGAAGATATGAAGACCAAGAGCTTTATTCAAGGGGGAGCGCTGAAAAGACATGAAGTCAAGCAACACCGAAGTTTTTCAAAAGATTCAAGAAGAAGAGAAGATCAAGACCTGAAGGTTTCAAGTCCAATTTTTATTTATATATCTTTAGGGGAAGATTGTTAGGACAATAAATGTCCTACATATTTGAAAGATATATAAATAATTAATTAGTGCTTAATTAGTTTAATTATAGAGGTTAATTATTGTAAAAGCCTTAATTGTGATTAATTGGGCTTAGTTTGTTTTATGGGCTTGGGCCTTGTTTAGTTAAGGCCTAAGTATATAAGGTTAATGTTAACCTTGAATTAGGTTACACGATTCATTAGTATTCATGAGAGCTTAGTTGTTTAGAGAGAGATAGTTGTGTTTTTCATTCAAACCTTTTGTAACTATCTTGATTATTGAATATGAGAGGGATGACAGCTTGAAATCATTATCTGTTCTTGTTATTCCTCATTGAAGCGTTGTTACCTAATCAATCTAGGACTAACAGAGGGCGACCACTGGTCGTAGGTAAAGTGTCAAGAGTAGACTGTGGAAGTAAAGAGATTGACCTTAGTTGAGAGAGTAGCCTTCAATTGCAAGTAGAGTCTCATGCATGGTGTTCTTTATTGTAACCCAAATTTTTCACGAGTTAAGTTAAATGGGTAAATATAAATTTTAATCGAAAACGAGTCAGAAAGCGCACTCGTATGTTTAAAGAAAAGGTGGTTTCATCCACGTTGCACATTGAAGTTTGAGTCTAACGAACTGCAAAGTATTCCACATTTTTATGATAAGTTAAATTGTAACAAAAAGGTCGGGAAAACGTTTGCCAACCAAAATTTTACAATCAAATACCTGTTGATTTATTGATATCATACAAATGAGTGTGAGAACCGAATGATTTACTTTGTGTCGGTAATTCTTTCAGAATTGTGTCAAATGAAAAGATTTTCGGGCAATATATTACTGTCGTAATAACATCGTTCGGACGGAGCAAGATTGATTCTTACGGATAGATGCATGTACACGATTCTTGAAATTGTTGTGCAGGTCATTGAGGTTATGAGGATGATGGGGTCGTGGGTACCCAAGCTAGTTGCGAAGGTGGTTTATTAAAATGATAAAGTGTGCGAAATGATTTATTTAATGCGTTGTCATGCATGAAGGCTACTAACTCACTAGGTTGGGAGAAATATTATATTCTAAGATAAAGTAAGATTCCAAGAGTGGAAAGGTGTTGGACAAATCAGGGGAGGACGTATGTAGTTTTAGTACACGTGTTCAAGAGGAAAGGGGGACAGTGAAAGAGTCAGAAGTGAATCATAGTGTCGACTGTATGAGGGTCTGTACCCTTGTTCGGTATCTGGAGGTACGGTTGTCGAGGGACGGTTGGGTCCAGGGGAAGGACTAGACGTCATCAAGATGTTGATTTTAGCAACTCGTAAAG
The DNA here is from genome assembly GCA_033807775.1 of Saussurea involucrata. NCBI lineage: Eukaryota > Viridiplantae > Streptophyta > Magnoliopsida > Asterales > Asteraceae > Saussurea > Saussurea involucrata. Next base: position 50,140,258 of record CM066314.1, on the reverse strand, counting down.
AGTAGTGTTGAAAGACAGAAGCGAAACGTCCACGGTGTTGGGTATGAGTTTCGAGGTGAGCTTGTATTATTATTGTTATTGCAGGAGTAAGTACATAATAGAGGGAGACGTATTATGGAAGTGATAGGGATATGTTGGGAGGATTAGGTTCCGTAAGGAACCCTTGTAAAAGAATAAGTTAAGAAAGTAGTTACAGATTGTCTGTTGTTGTAGAAGTCGATAGCCAAGTAAGATGGTCGAGGCCGAAGACGTGAACCAGAAGGTGGAAAGTTGATAGAACACCTTGTCGGGGTGTTAAGAGGATGAGAAGTTTTCGATCTGGATAAGAGTTCTATATACGAGGTATGGAAGGATATGTAGAATGAGGAAGCATATGGCCCAATCGAAGCGAGTGTGTAGATTTCATCAGTCGGTAAGAGATGTGTTGTGTCTATGTAAGGGCTCGGATCGTAAAGAGCTAGCTAGAATGGTTGTGTTGAATTAATTGAGAACTCGTGAGTGAGAAATGTACAGTTATGTAATGGCATTAGTTGCCAAGTTAAATGTATCAGCTAGTATCGTAGTGAGGTGATGTAGAGAAGGAGAAAACATCAGATAGAAGTTTTTGGGGTTACGGATGAGATGTACGATCTATTAACCAGATTGTTGGAGCACATAGGGTGTAAGTTGACTTTATGGCATGTTTATGTTCGAGATAGAAGGACGGAGTAGTGGTGGGAGTTTACCCAAAAGAGAAACCAAGTGTTTTGGTTGTAAGAGTCGCTAAGCAGGTGTATGTTGGGACCATTGGAAGTTTAAAGAGAATGATGAGTGTGTTAGTCAAAATGTGCTATAGTAAATGCTAAATCTCTAAAGAGCATGAATTGTTTCTTATGTGTGAGGGAATGATCCTAGTAGGAGACAGTTAGAAATTTGGTTATGTATAGAGAATGACAAGATGATGATTATGGGTCGGAGTGGTAGTATGATCATTAGTTGATTTGAAACGGCGTGAATGATGTATAAGCCTTTGCTTGATTGATTAAAATTTTATGGATTGGTTAAGTAATGAATGTAATTGGTATTACAGGATGTGTTACAATCTTACCGAGATTCTTATTAAGAACTGATAAGGGATATTCGATATGCTAAAGTGAGAAGTTAATAATAGTATGATGGAATATGTAATTTTCAAATTATTTTGTAAATGGTGAATGGTTGGGTTACTCAGTGGAGTTGTTAGTTAAGAAATCAGTTTTGACTGATGGATTTTGTGAATACCAGCATAACGAGATGTTGATGCTAAGTTATTATATATGATAATTTATGGTGGATAGAAAGAAATGAATTGCATCTCAATTGGAGTTTATCTTTTGAAATAAGTTGATAATTATAATTGAAATGAGTTGGTCAAGTTAAAGTTGCTAGTGATAAAGAGAAGGAATTGTTTTGTTTTGTAGGGTAAGGATCAGTGGTTATATTACACTAGCCAGGAGAGACAGTTGAGTTCGGAAATTGTTAGTGTGGTCGTGATGGGGATAAGAATAATTAGGGAGTGGTAAGTATTGAGATACTTACAACTTGTGTTCACATGTTATGATTTATAAGATGGAATTTCGAGAGTTCGTGGGAAAGTGTTATTGAGAATTTGAGATTTACACTGATCGTTAAGGAATTATTTAAGGTAAATCTAAATAAGGGAGTCGGGATGACTTTTTACGTGTCTGTCTGATCTTATGGTCGTTGTGGTTAATCGAAAGAAGGATAGAATCCGAGATTCGTGGCATTCCTGCAGTAATAGATTCGACTGAAAGATGAAAAATAAGATAATTGCATGTTTTGGTTATGAATAGAGATTGTGAGTTGAATCAGAGTTGCACAACAAAGGCGTGAAAGTAGGTTGTTATTGTTTTGTTATTAGAAAGTTTTATTCTGAGAGTTAGAGATCTTAACTTTGTTAATAAATTTTGCCGGTTATCTTTGGAGTGAATTCCGGGACGGAATTCTTTTAAGGAGGGGAGATTGTAATAACCCCAAGTTTATTATTGGGTTTTAAATAGAAGTTAAGGGGGCATATGTGCTGATTGTGAAAAGGTAGGAGGGTAAAATATGAAAATTGGGGAATTAATTCCCTTTCTCTTGGAGCACCGTTTTATCATTAGAATAGGAAAACAATTTTGTTTTAGGGTTTGGTTGTGGCTGCTACTTCACCGAAAGAGAGAAGGGAGGAGAAAGAAAATGCCAAGGGAGGCATGTGTGCTTCTCGTGAGGAGAAATCAGAGAGAGGGAAAAGATGGTCTTGTATGTGCGTCTTGTGTGTGTGTGCCGAGATGAACCAGCGAGCGAGAGAAAGAGACATCGAGAGATGGAGATAACAAGGATAGAGGCGACGAGGGAGAAGCTGAGAGAGAGAGACTGTGAGAGAGAGATAGACGACGAGAGAGAAGGGACAGCGAGAGAGAGACGACGGGGAGAAGGAGATGGTGGTCGCCGGCGGTTGGCTGCCGGTGGTGGTCGCCGGTGGTTGGCTGTCGGTGGTGATCGCCGGCGGTGGCGAGGTTTGGCATCAACTTTCCGTTTCGTGAGGTTTTATTCTGGTAAGGAACCTTTCCCTTGCGTTATCTCCTTTGCAAGTAATGCTAGATTTGTAGGTTTCTAGTTGTTCTCGGTTTTGTAAGTGAGAAATCCATTAAGGATATTAATAGGGTTTTGATTCAAATTCTTACTGTCAAAGTTAAATTAAATGTTTATAAGGGTTCTTGGTTGGGGAAACAATAGTATCTTTTATTAAATGAAGGGTTGTCATCAAAATCGTGTAAAGTTACATCAATATTGTTGTGGGTTGTTCGTTAGGGAATAAATTTGTATCGGTAATAAAAGAAGAATTTCTGTCGAAATCGTGTGGTGTTAAAGGTTGGCGCAAAAAGGCTGGTTGGCGCAAACCGGGTTTGGCGCAACCGGGTTTGGCGCAAACCGGTTTGGCGCAAACTTCACTGATTTAGTTTTGGGCTGTTTTAGTAGTTGGGCCGATTTGAGTGTTGGGCCGAAAGAATTCTTAAGTCGTTTTGGGCTTAGTTTATTATTAAAGTCTATAATTATTTTAAAGGGGCCTAGTATGTAATTGATAGTCTATTTATTATTTGGGTCATATTATTATTATTATGATCCGGTATCGATATTTAGAATCCAGTGTTATCACTATTGTGTTGAGAATCTAGAGTTGGGAAAATTAATGGATCCAGTATAGTATTTCACTTGGACGAGAAAGCAATGACCATTAAATATGATTTTAAACTAGAAGCGTAATTTACCAACTTAGATAAGTTTGGGTTGAGTTCGGGATTTAACTTGGGTAATAAATGAACGAATTATGACGTACGTTATTAATATAATAGGTGTTCCACCTAGAGATCGAAAGTGTAAGTGAGGAGCTTTGGAGCGAGCAAGCTAGGTGAGTTCCCTAAACCTTTTTACGACGCAAAGTGTTAAATGTTTTAACTGAATTTGGTTTCATTGCCGAGCATGAACTGTTTGTAACAATCACGCATGTTTACCCAGGAACCCCATATTCTACTTGAGAAAGCTTATTATGTATGATGAAATGAGAATGATGATTTAAAGGATTTAAAGGTGCATGTTTTATGAAAATGAATGATGTGCTATGTGGAGTCGGCCTAAACTGTGGGATCAGAGAGGGATCCTCGGCGTCTGATGATCCCTTGGATATGTATGATAGACCGGTAGGTTGGAATTCGTTTCCTTCCTATCCGGTAGAGGGGAGTCCGTGTGGGCTCCAAAGAGGGCGAGAGGGGTGTCTGCTTGGGCCCCGATCGCAGAATGTTTATGTGATCCTATACACAGTGCAGTGCCATGCTTGATGTATGTTAAGGTTTACGTTGAATCTTTTATAAATGTCTTTATACTGGTTACATGTTGTTTTCGGAGGGAATTCACTAGACCTTTTGGTCTAACCCTCGCTTTTCAAAAACTAAACCATTTTCAGGTAAGCATGTAGAAAGAGGCTCAAGTAAGTGAGCAAGAGCAAGATAGTGTACCGGTGCAGCTTGAGATAGTGTAAGTGCCTCTTGTAGAAGTTAGAATGTTCTCAGTTGTGTTTAGGTTGTTTCCGCCAACCTTAGTTTGTGATTACTGTAAAAAGGATGTTTTGGGACTCAGATTTGTAATTGTTATGGTTTAATGCTAGGATTGTTCTATTGTATTTTTGGGATGTTACAGTTTGAATAAATATCATAAGAAAAAACCATATATAAAATTCAACAAAAAACCTCATAAGCAAAATGAATCAAGAGATATAATTATTTGTTATAAATGTGGTAAAACTGGACACATGGCAAAGAACTGTTATGTTAAGAAAAAGATCAATGAATTACAAATTTCTGATCAACTAAAAACTCAAATAAGCAAATTAATTCTCAATAGTGATTATTCAAGCTCAGAATATGAATCTAGTATATCAGATTATGATAATAAATTGTAGGAATGTTTTCTTTGCAATGATTGTGACTTTAGGGATTTCATGTTGAATATTATTTTTATCCTTTTCGATTTTTGTGAGGCGTTCTTTGATAATCCTTATTTTTGTTTTAACTAAAGTTAATTCTTCTTGAAGTTCTTGAGTAGATATTGGCTTAGTCGTTTGGGAGAACCTGTTAAAAACTTCTTGAAGATTTAATAACTCGGTTGTCTTTGAATTATTTGTTTCTATTTTAGGATTATAATTGAGAAACTTTTTTGTAGCTTCATCCTTAATAGTTTGATCTGGAATTTTATCTAATAATTCAAGAATCTCTCTATCTTATTTTGTTATAACATTAATTTTGTTACAAGTACAGTTTCCTAAACATTCACATGTTTCAGAATCTGAATTGGTAGTTGAACATTGCTCTAAAATATTCAAGTCATTATTATCATAATCTGATATACTAGATTCATATTCTGAGCTTGAATAATCACTATTGAGAATTAATTTGCTTATTTGAGTTTTTAGTTGATCAGAAATTTGTAATTCATTGATCTTTTTCTTAACATAACAGTTCTTTGCCATGTGTCCAGTTTTACCACATTTATAACAAATAATTATATCTCTTGATTCATTTTGCTTATGAAGTTTTTTGTTGAATTTTTTATATGGTTTTTTCTTATGATAATTATCAGTTTTATCATATTTATTATTTTTATCATACTTTGTTTTAAACCTTTTGCCAGAGTATTTCTTTGAATATTTTTTAGATTTTGATGATGTAGGAGCAGTTATATTTTCATAACCATATTGTTGACAGAAATTACCAAGTTCTTCTCTATTATTTATTCTGTCTTTCTTTATTTTGGCTTTAAGTTTTAAATCTGAACATATAGCTAATCCTTCTTTATTAACGTAACCAGATATTTGTCCATAAGTTAATTCTGCATAAGGAATTTGATTATTATATTCTTCTCTTAATTTTTCTCTTACTCTTTCAGCAAAGAGTTTAGGTAATCCTGCAATTAACTTTTCTTTCCAAAAGGGTTCGCTATAGTCTGGTCTTATCATTACTTTTGATAAAAACATATCTTTATACCATCTGTAATCTTGTAGTTTTCTACAAGTGAGGTTTAAGAGTATTTCTGAACTCTTTTCTTAGAATAGAGATGGATCTCCTATAAAGTGTTTTACAATGCTAAAGATAAGAGTAGCGACTACATCCTCTTCTTCAGTTTGGATTTGTTGATTGTTTTCAATTTTGATTATAGTTTTCTTGGCATTTCGGATAGTACGTTTAGAATCTTCAGATAAGTACATGTCCCACCAGTTTCTTAAAGTACCTATAAAACCGGAAACGAGCATGCCTGCAATTTGTTTTTGAGTATTATCTCTGGTAATATAGGCATTTGAAGCCATATTCATTTCTTGAACAATATTAAGAATTTGGTGTTCTGATAGTCCGTCAATATTCCATTCGTAAATTAATAAACCATCATATGAACTCCTTAATAGAACCGATGTATCTTCAAATTGAACATCTGGGAGAGTTGGTCTATTATAATAATTTCTTGTTTGAGGGCGACTAGTATTAGTAGAATTGCCTTTAAAAGTTAATTTATTGGCAAATTGTTCATGAATTTGAGATATATCTTTTGATTCTGAATCTGAATCTGATTCTAGATTTAGAACATTCACATTTAAATTACTTAATTTTTGTTCTAATTCATTAACTAATTTCTTATTATAACCTAAATTGGCATTTGAATCAATTTGATAGGGTATAAAAATTGGATTTTTATCGTTTTCTTTAACCTTTTCTTTGGAAGAAGGAATCCCAGTTCCTCTAATGTTATTACTTTGATTATTTTCTATTCTACTTAGTTGGTGGCTCATAGTGTTAAGAATTTCATTTGAATAATTATTTTGATAAATAATGGTTTTAAAGTTTTCATCTTTATCAGGTTTTGAAATTGCTAAAGGTGTTCCTATAAATTTATTTTCTATTATAACTGAATCTTTTGGAGGATGTATTGAAGTTATAGTTTCATCACTTTTCATGATTTTGTAATTTTGAGTTATTTTTGGGGTGTCATAGATATTAATAAATGGATTTGGAATGTTTTGCTCTTTACAATGCATTTCGTACCAATTAAAAAAAGTTATATGAACATTGTTTTCTATGATATATTTTCTCCGTAGGAGTTGATGTCTGAATTCTTTCTTAGAATCGTTAACAAATGAATAGTAGAAATCTCTTCTTTCTTTATTATAATCTTAGTCAAATTCTTCTTTGAGGTACGTCATATTAATACCTGGGTCACTTATTCTTGAGTCACTCATATTTGATCTTTATATTGATTAATTTCAGACTGAATTTCTGAAGGAGTAGGTTCGTAAACATAACTTTGAGTTTCTTTAGATCCTTCTTGATAAAAAGCTTGAGGAATTGATCTATTAAAATCTACATTTTTGAATTTTAATGATTGAGATTTTTGCATAGAAGGAGTTTTTGCTCTATTTATCAATCCTGTAGATAACCTTGAAGAGACAGATCGGAGATTATCAGAATTACTAAAATTAATATCAACTGATCCATCTTCATGTTCAATAATATTAGATATGTGATTTGAATTATCTATGGGTTTTGGAATACCAATATCTTGGAGATTCCAGTTACAAGATTGAGTAATCTCGTTCCATTTAAGTGTTTTAGGTATTTGCATTTTAGTATGTTGGGGGTTGGCTTCGAATATTAATGTTTCGTCTTTGGGGCTTGATATCTTAGTTTTTGGTTCTATGGTTGAAGTCATGGTTTTATAACAAACTCTGTAAATTACAGCTACAGGTTTAGTATTTTTTTTGAATTCTAAATTCTTTGTTTTGATAGTGAGAACTAAGGTATCTAGTATATTTGGATCAAATAATCCTACAGAAAAGTTAGGATAACAATTAAAATAAATCGGACCATTTGAAACATTAGTTTCTGCCATAGCAAGTATAGAATTTTGAAATTTGTATGCCTAACATCTCTTAGAATTAATAATACTGGGGCATCTATTCCTAATCTAAACAAGGGTTTGATAGCAACTTGAACTAATCCAACGTGTAAAAATTTGTATTTTGTCTATGTTGTATTATGGACGATTTGGATAAGAGGGTAAGATTATTATAATCTTTATTAATTGATACATTTTGTTCTCTAGTTTTGTTTGAATATCCTTGGAAATAATCAAAAGTTCCTATTTTATAAACTGTTTTAATATCTTGTTTGGGAATTGTCCAATTTGTTAGACTTTGTTCGATGTTTGAAATATGTAATTCAGAGGAATTCATATTTAAATCATTTTCTTCTATGTTATAAGTTTCAGAAGAATGTTTTTTAGTGAATAAATTCATAGATAAATTCATAGATAAATTCATAAGTTTATATATTTAGCAAAATCTATTTAAATGGTTGTTTTAAGATTAAAGAATAATACCTTCTTTAAATACTTCTTGAATAATCAGAGGGACCACCTTCGGAGGGACCACCCATGGATAGTCGTGGTACGGTTGGGCGGCTTACCTCCTACGCCACTTACGCTACTCCAACCGACTGGGCTGACCAACACCGACATAAAAAGGCTGACCAACACTAACATCCAGTTTGTATTAAAAGAATATATTTTCTTAAATTTTAGACAATCTTTAAATATACCGTGGAAAATAATACAAAGTCTAGCATTCATCTAGTATTCATTTACCAATTCCCACCGCTTCTGGCTCTGATACCATTGTGAGATCGATTCAGGATCGTTTGAAATATATTATACCATTGTGAGATCGATTCAGGATCGTTTGAAATATATTTGTTCTTGAAAAATAATTTCAAACGATCATGAATCGATCTCACAATGGTATAATATATTTCAAACGATCCTGAATCGATCTCACAATGGTATCAGAGCCAGAAGCGGTGAGAATTGGTAAATGAATACTAGATGAATGCTAGACTTTGTATTATTTTCCAAGGTATATTTAAAGATTGTCTTAAATTTAAGAAAATATATTCTTTTAATACAAACTGGATGTCAGCGTTGGTCAGCCTTTTTATGTCGGTGTTGGTCAGCCCAGTCGGTTGGAGTAGCGTAAGTGGCGCAGGAGGTAAGCCGCCCAGCCGTACCACGACTATCCATGGGTGGTCCCTCCGAAGCTGGTCCCGCTAATTATTCAAGAAGTATTTAAAGAAGGTATTATTCTTCAATCTTAAAACAACCATTTAAATAGATTTTGCTAAATATATAAAGTTATGAATTTATCTATGAATTTATTCACTAAAAAACATTCTTCTGAAACTGATAACATAGAAGAAAATGATTTAAATATGAATTCCTCTGAATTACATATTTCAAACATCGAACAAAGTCTAACAAATTGGACAATTCCCAAACAAGATATTAAAACAGTTTATAAAATAGGAACTTTTGATTATTTCCAAGGATATTCAATCAAAACTACAGAACAAACTGTATTTATTAATAAAGATTATAATAATCTTACCCTCTTATCCAAATCATCCATAATACAACATAGACAAAAATACAAATTTTTACACATTGGATTAGTTCAAGTTGCTATCAAACCCTTGTTTAGATTAGTAATAGATGCCCCAGTATTATTAATTCTAAGAGATGCTAGGCATACAAATTTCCAAAATTCTATACTTGCTATGGCAGAAACTAATGTTTCAAATGGTCCGATTTATTTTAATTGTTATCCTAACTTTTCTGTAGGATTATTTGATCCAAATATACTAGATACCTTAGTTCTCACTATCAAAACAAAGAATTTAGAATTCAAAGAAAATACTAAACCTGTAGCTGTAATTTACAGAGTTTGTTATAAAACCATGACTTCAACCATAGAACCAAAAACTAAGATATCAAGCCCCAAAGACGAAACATTAATATTCGAAGCCAACCCCCAACATACTAAAATGCAAATACCTAAAACACTTAAATGGAACGAGATTACTCAATCTTGTAACTGGAATCTCCAAGATATTGGTATTCCAAAACCCATAGATAATTCAAATCACATATCTAATATTATTGAACATGAAGATGGATCAGTTGATATTAATTTTAGTAATTTTGATAATCTCCGATCTGTCTCTTCAAGGTTATCTACAGGATCGATAAATAGAGCAAAAACTCCTTCTATGCAAAAATCTCAATCATTAAAATTCAAAAATGTAGATTTTAATAGATCAATTCCTCAAGCTTTTTATCAAGAAGGATCTGAAGAAACTCAAAGTTATGTTTACGAACCTACTCCTTCAGAAATTCAGTCTGAAATTAATCAATATAAAGATCAAATATGAGTGACTCAAGAATAAGTGACCCAGGTATTAATATGACGTACCTCAAAGAAGAATCTGACTATGATTATAATAAAGAAAGAAGAGATTTCTATTATTCATTTGTTAATGATTCTAAGAAAGAATTCAGACATCAACTCCTATGGAGAAAATATATCATAGAAAACAATGTTCATATAACTTTTTTAATTGGTGCGCAATGCATTGTAAAGAGCAAAACATTCCAAATCCATTTATTAATATCTATGACACCCCAAAAATAACTCAAAATTACAAAATCATGAAAAGTGATGAAACTATAACTTCAATACATCCTCCAAAAGATTCAGTTATAATAGAAAATAAATTTATAGGAACACCTTTAGCAGTTTCAAAACCTGATAAAGATGAAAACTTTAAAACCATTATTTATCAAAATAATTATTCAAATGAAATTCTTAACACTATGAGCCACCAACAAAGTAGAATAGAATTAATCAAAGTAATAACATTAGAGGAACTGAGATTCCTTCTTCCAAAGAAAAGGTTAAAGAAAACGATAAAAATCCAATTTTTATACCCTATCAAATTGATTCAAATGCCAATTTAGGTTATAATAAGAAATTTGTTAATGAATTAGAACAAAAATTAAGTAATTTAAATGTGAATGTTCTAAATCAAGAATCAGATTCAGATTCAGAATCAAAAGATATATCTCAAATTCATGAACAATTTGCCAATAAATTAACTTTTAAAGGCAATTCTACTAATACTAGTCTCCCTCAAACAAGAAATTATTATAATAGACCAACTCTCCCAGATGTTCAATTTGAAGATACATCGGTTCTATTAAGGAGTTCATATGATGGTTCATCAATTTACGAATGGAATATTGACGGACTATCAGAACACCAAATTCTTAATATGGTTCAAGAAATGAATATGGCTTCAAATGCCTATATTACCAGAGATAATACTCAAAAACAAATTGCAGGCATGCTCGTTTCCGGTTTAACAGGTACTTTAAGAAACTGGTGGGACATGTACTTATCTGAAGATTCTAAACGTACTATCCGAAATGCCAAGAAAAATGTAATCAAAATTGAAAACAATCAACAAATCCAAACAGAAGAAGAGGATGTAGTCGCTACTCTTATCTTTAGCATTGTAAAACACTTTATAGGAGATCCATCTCTATTCCAAAAAAAGAGTTCAGAAATACTCTTAAACCTCACTTGTAGAAAACTACAAGATTACAGATGGTATAAAGATATGTTTTTATCAAAAGTAATGATAAGATCAGACTGTAGCGAACCCTTTTGTTGGTCCCGAATGGCTATACAAGTTTGTAGAAGGGGGGTTGAATACAAACACACAGATTTTACTTTTCTAAATTGTTTATAGATAAATCATTAACAATTTACAGCTTGTTGCGGAACAAGATTAAGGATAAACCTAAATCTAAACAAGTTGGAACACTAAGTTTCTTGCACTAAGAAAGAGAAGGAAATTACTAATAATAACCTATCTCAAGATAAGAAAGATGACTTGACCAGAGTTAGCAAGTGCTTCAAAAATGAAGCTGGAGTCCTTCTTATATACTGCATGCATTTAATGCATAGCAGTTTATACTTTACACGTGGCAGCAGCTCATTGGTTGTAGGATCTGACTTGAGTAGACAACCTTAGTAGCCGCATGGTGAACAGTGTAGCATCAGAGTGGTTGTACGATTTCAGACAATAAGGAGGTTCTTTTCTGACATATCGTACGGAGTCGTGCAAGGGTGGTTAAGACAAAAGTACTTTGTACGGAGGACTTTATGACCATCTTATGTTGATTCAGGGCTTTATCATTCTATATGTTGACATCAGCGAATCAAGTTTATTCAGAGAGAAAATGATAGAATGGGTTATACAAGTTGGTTTTATCCTGTCGCTGATCAAATGTGAACCGCTGAAGATTTTACTCTTCAAAGTTCAGCATTCCAAGCTCCCTGATGAGAAAGTTGAATCTTGTCTCATCAAGAGGCTTAGTGAACAGATCAGCTAACTGATAGTCAGTTGGGATAAAATGAAGTTCTATATCACCATTCATCACATGATCTCTGATAAAATGATACCTGATTTCGATGTGTTTTGTCTTTGAGTGTAGCACTGGATTGTTGGCTATAGCGATGGCACTTGTGCTGTCGCAATAGATTGGAATTTTCGAGAACTGAAGGTCATAGTCTAGTAGTTGATTTCTCATCCACAAGACCTGAGAACAACAGCTTCCAGCGGCTACATACTCAGCTTCAGCTGTGAAGGTGGACACTGAGTTTTGCTTTTTACTTGTCCAACTCACCAGCTTTCCACCCAGGAGCTGACAGCCTCCTGTGGTGCTTTTCCTATCCAATTTGCAACCTGCAAAATCACTATCTGAATAGGCGATTAGATCAAACCCTGAGTCTTTGGGATACCAAAGACCTAGGTTTACAGCGATCATATGAGATTCCTTAGGTTCAGCTTGATATCGTGCACACAAACAGGTTGCGTACATAATATCGGGTCGGCTAGCTGTAAGATACAAGAGAGAGCCGATCATCCCACGGTACAGCGTGACATTAGCAGGTATTCCATTTGAATCATTGTCTAGTGTCAGCGGTGGTGCCATAGGGGTTTTCATAGCTGAACTCTGAGTTAAATCGAATTTCTTCAGCATATCTTTAACATACTTTCCCTGATTAATGAAAGTTCCTTTTTCATTTTGTTTTATCTGAAGACCAAGGAAATATGTTAGCTCACCCATCATGCTCATTTTATACTCTTCTTTCATTCTATCAGCGAAACGAGTACAAAGGTCAGGGTTAGTAGAACTAAATATAATGTCATCAACATATATCTGAACAAGAATAATATGACCTTTTACTTTCCTGAAGAATAGAGTCTTATCGATTTTACCACGCTCATATTTTTCAATATGGAGATAAGTAGAGAGAGTGTCATACCATGCACGAGGAGCTTGCTTTAAGCCATAAAGTGCCTTATCCAGTTTATAAACGTAACCTGGACGCTTAGGATCTGAGAATCCTGGAGGTTGTTCCACATAGACTTCTTCATTCAGCTTTCCATTTAGAAACGTTGATTTAACATCCATCTGATATACTTTGAAGTCTTTGTGTGCAGCGTATGCTAAGAATAGACGAATAGATTCTAGTCTTGCTACTGGAGCAAATGTTTCGTCGTAATCTATGCCTTCCTCTTGTCTGTATCCCTGAGCAACAAGTCGAGCCTTGTTGCGGGTTACAGTTCCATGTTCGTCCAACTTGTTTCGATAGACCCATTTAGTTCCTATCACTGTTTTGTCAGTTGGTCTTCGAACAAGTTTCCAAACTTTGTTTCTTTCGAATTCAGTCAGCTCTTCTTGCATGGCGCTGACCCAGTTTCGATCTTTGAGGGCATCATCTACTTTCTTTGGTTCAATCAGAGAAATAAAGTTAACAAATAAACAAATATTACCTGCACTTCGTCGAGTCTGAACACCAGCATTTGGATCACCAAGAATTTGATCAATTGGGTGATTTACAGTCCATCGCTGAGCAGGAGCATAAGTCGCTGACTCAAACTGAACTGGGGGAGCTGAAGATGAAGCTTCAGCAACTTCTGGAATATCAGCCAAGAGAGGAGTAGGTGCAGATGTCATTTCATTCACTGATTGCTGAGAAGTAGATGGAATGTCTGAGACATTTGGTTCAAAAGCAGGTATAGTGTTTAAAGGAACTGCTGAGACCCATGATGTTTCAGCTTCACTATTCTGCATGCTTGGGATGATAGTAGGACTATCATCTTCAACTGTATGAGTATGAGTGGGAATATCTTCTGAATCACCAAGATGAGAAAAATCCATTGATTCAGTTCTTCAGTATCAGCAGACGGTTTATAGTTTGTTGAACGGGATTCGTCAAAAGTGACGTGAATAGTTTCTTCAACAGTTTGTCTTCTTCGATTGAAGACTCTGAAGGCTTTGGAAATTGAAGAATATCCAAGAAAGATTCCATCATCAGCCTTAGGATCAAACTTTCCAAGGGCATCTCTGTTGTTCAGTATGAAACACTGACATCCAAAGATGTGAAGACAGCTTATTGAAGGCTTTCTCCCATGAAAAAGTTCATAGGCTGTCTTATTGAATCTTTTGACTATCAGCGACCTGTTTTGCGTAAAACAAGCAGTGTTGACAGCTTCTGTCCAAAACTGAGTAGGCAGGTGAGAATCGCTGAGCATTGAACGTGCAGCTTCAATAATTGTTCTATTTCTTCTTTCAGCGACTCCGTTTTGTTGCGGTGTTCTCACTGAAGAAAAGTTGTGAGAAATACCCTTACTCTCAAAGAAGGAATCAAGAGAACTGTTTTTGAATTCAGTCCCATGATCACTCCTTATTGAGCGAATGGTCAAGTTGTTCAGGGTTTCCATCTTCCGAACAAAGGTGATGAGTTCTTCAGGGGTGTCACTCTTAGAACGGAGAAACATAACCCATGTATAGCGAGAGAATTAATCAACTATGACCAGCGTATATTTCTTTCCAGTGATGGATTGTTTGTTAACAGGGCCAAACAAATCCATATGGAGAAGTTGTAGAGGAGATGACACTGAGGAGACTTGCTTTGACTTAAAGCTTGCTTTGGTCTGCTTGCCTTTCTCACACGCTGAACATAAAGACTCTTTGGCGTATGAGTGCTGAGGTAGACCAGTGACTAACTTTTTTGAAGAAAGAGTGTTCAGTGTCTTGAAGTTTAGATGAGAGAGCCTCTTATGCCACAGCCAGTTTACATCAGATGAGGCTTTTGAGAAGAAACAGGAGTTCTCAGTGGTTGTTGAGTCCATGTTTATTACATAAACATTTTCCAAACGATAACCGCTGAGAGTTATCTTCTCCTTTTTGTCAGCGACAAAGCAGGATTCCTTAGTAAAGATTACTTTGTTATCCATGTCGCAAAGCTGACTGATGCTTAGAAGATTATGCTTCAGCCCTTCAACATATGCGACTCTTCTGAAGGTTGTTGTACCATTAGATAGTACACCAAACCCTCGGGTATGTCCTTTTCCATTTCCACCGAAAGTTACAGAGGGACCCTTCTCTTCCTTGTATTCAGCGAGCAGGCTTTTCTTTCCAGTCATGTGTCTAGAGCATCCGCTATTGAGATACCAGATACCCTTCTTAACCTGCATTACAAAGGAAGATTAGTTTTTCTTGGGTACCCACTTAACCATGTGTACACATTTGTCAGTGGAAGTAGTTGGAATGGAAGGTTCAGCAGTCTTCGCAGCATTTGAAGATTCAGCTTTGTCATTCTTCACTTTGGTTAATTTCTTAACCTCAGAGGTCTTCTTTGCCTTGGAAGCAATGATCTTCACCTTAGCTATCTTTTTAGCTTTGGTGGTTGTGGGGCACTTACTAGCAATATGATTTGTAAGTCCACAATGATAACATTTCCTATAACCAAAAGTAGTTCTAGGACCATTTGCATGCTGAGCTTTAGATTTTGAATTAGAAGGACCAGCATCAAGTACACCTTTGGTATTGGAAATAGGAGGAACTATCAGTTCTTTAGATTTCTTACCAGTAACATCCACTTTGATTCTGGGAGTAGATCGTTGAATATATCCACGCTGAACATATCCAGTGTTCTTGTTCCCTGAACCAGATGGATGAATCGCTAAAGCTTTAGAAGCATTCAGCTAAGGTATAAAGATACCCTTCTGAGGATTTTGATTAAAAGCAATTCCTTTACCTTTATCTTTAAAGACAGAGGTAGGTTTTGGATGAACCATTTTCTCTTTACCTTTTGAAGAGGTAAAGATTTCCTCAGGGATAGGCGGGTTAGAAGAGGAACACTGAGAGGATGAAGTATCAGCGACTGAGGATACGAAAGTTCCAAATAAGAGCATGGAACGATCAGTGGTTGGTTCTAGAGTATCAGCTTTGTAACCAAGACCACGTTTATCACTCAGGGGAATCTGAGACTTAATTATCTCAGTGATCTTTGTTGAGGAATTATACCATCCATCAACAGTAGCTTTTTCAGCTTTTAATGCAGCGATAGTTTCTTCGCGCTCGATTTTGACTAGCTGATTCAGGTGAACTTGATCTTTAAAATCTTCTTCCATTTTAGAAAGATTTTCTATTTGAAGGTGATAGTTTTTAAGCTGTTCAGCGAGATCAAGGTTTTGATTTTCAACTACAGTTTTGCAATTCATGGCTTCATATAAACTTCTAGTCAAGAGATCGATCTTTCGAAGACTATCAACTTCATCAATATTTGCAATATTGGTAAAGAAAAAGGTGATACCTGAGTAGCAGAGGTTGAAGTAGAGGGAATGTCAGAGTTGTCTTCCTCATCTTCAAGTTTGTCCATGAGACATAGATTGGCTTCATCATCTTCAGAGTCAGATGATGATTCTTCTTCATCAGAGGCAGCCCAATCATAGTCAGCCATTAGACCTTTGCCTTTCTTCTTAAAGCTTTTCAGCTTCGCATACCTTTCTTTTAGCTTGGCGTATTTGTCATCTCTAGACCTGAGGTTAGAGAATTTCTTGGGAAACGCCGAGTTTCTAGAAACTTTCTTTGACCTGCACTCGTTAGCGAAATGTCCTATCTTTTCACAGTTAAAACAAGTAGCAGTAGCTTTATCAACAGGAGCTGATGATCTTGGCTTGTCAGTAATGGAAAGAGGTTTGTTCTTTCTGAACATTTTCTTTTTGGCGAATCTCCTGAACTTTTTAGTGAGGAGAGCCAAAGATTCATCAAGATCTGAAGAGTCAGAATTTGATGACCTTTCAGAGTTACTCTCCAACTCAGTGACAGTGACCGAGGGTCGCTGAGTGGAAGGTTCCTCTGAGATTAAAGCAACAGGGGTGCTTTTGGAATCTTTTACAAGATTCTTCTTAAGATGACTCGATTGCTCATGATTCAGCATCGTGCCATATAAGGTAGAAATGGTCATTGATTTTAGATCCTTTGACAGCTTGAGACACATAGAATAACTGTCCCAGCTTTCAGGTAAACATTCTAAGAACTTTGTCAGCACTTCAAAGTTAGAATATTCCTTACCAACAGTTTTCATATCTATTATTAAACAGTTAAAACGTTGGTGTACTTCAGAGAGAGATTCATTCTTACCACAAATGAAGCTTTCATACTTTCTTACCAGGTTGATCTTTCGAGAGTCATGGACTTCAGAAGTACCTTCATACTGAACACAGATTGTGTCCCACATAGCTTTTGAGGTTTTCAGGTTCATGACGGAATGGTAGACTTCGTCAGGAAGAGCCATGGAGAGTATGGATCTGGCTTTGGTGTCGATAGCCACTTTCTTCTTATCTTCATCAGTCCACATATGAATTTCCTTAGGAATCAGCCTTTCTGGAATAGCAGGTCTATTCTCAGCGGCTGGAACTGCAGCATAAATTCTTATAGGAATTTATGGGCCGTTTTCAAGATAGTAAGGCATAGTAGGGTCTACACCTTCTAAGAAGAGAATCATCCTATTTTTCCATAGATTAAAATTATCTCTGGAGAATCTAGGGGGTTTTGCAAGAGAACCGTTGTCAATATAGTTTGTGTTTGTGTTGGTAGCCATTTTCAGAAATAGCAAGGAAGAGAAATCTTAGTATAGATTAGATCTTGTTTATGAGATTAAACAAATCTGCTCTGATACCACTTATTGGTCCCGAAGGGCTATACAAGTTTGTAGAAGGGGGGGGGGGGGGGGGGTTGAATACAAACACACAGATTTTACTTTTCTAAATTGTTTATTGATAAATTATTAACAATTTACAGCTTGTTGCGGAACAAGATTAAGGATAAACCTAAATCTAAACAAGTTGGAACACTAAGTTTCTTGCACTAAGAAAGAGAAGGAAATTACTAATAATAACCTATCTCAAGATAAGAAAGATGACTTGACCAGAGTTAGCAAGTGCTTCAAAAATGAAGCTGGAGTCCTTCTTATATACTGCATGCATTTAATGCATAGCAGTTTATACTTTACACGTGGCAGCAGCTCATTGGTTGTAGGATCTGACTTGAGTAGACAACCTTAGTAGCCGCATGGTGAACAGTGTAGCATCAGAGTGGTTGTACGATTTCAGACAATAAGGAGGTTCTTTTCTGACATATCGTACGGAGTCGTGCAAGGGTGGTTAAGACAAAAGTACTTTGTACGGAGGACTTTATGACCAGCTTATGTTGATTCAGGGCTTTATCATTCTATATGTTGACATCAGCGAATCAAGTTTATTCAGAGAGAAAATGATAGAATGGGTTATACAAGTTGGTTTTATCCTGTCGCTGATCAAATGTGAACCGCTGAAGATTTTACTCTTCAAAGTTCAGCATTCCAAGCTCGCTGATGAGAAAGTTGAATCTTGTCTCATCAAGAGGCTTAGTGAACAGATCAGCTAACTGATAGTCAGTTGGGATAAAATGAAGTTCTATATCACCATTCATCACATGATCTCTGATAAAATGATACCTGATTTCGATGTGTTTTGTCTTTGAGTGTAGCACTGGATTGTTGGCTATAGCGATTTCAGACAACCTTAGTAGCCGCATGGTGAACAGTGTAGCATCAGAGTGGTTGTACGATTTCAGACAATAAGGAGGTTCTTTTCTGACATATCGTACTGAGTCGTGCAAGGGTGGTTAAGACAAAAGTACTTTGTACGGAGGACTTCATGATCAGCTTATGTTGATTCAGGGCTTTATCATTCTATATCAGTGAATGACAAAGTTCAGTGATAGCTGAAGTCTTGTACTTGATACTTCACGTTGAGTGGACAAATCTGAGTCTTCGCTGATCCGCATCAGTTCATTAGGAGACTTGTCGCTGGTTCTTGAGCTTGATCTTCGACTTCAGCGTAGAACCTATGTTCAAAATCTAAAAAATATTCAAAGAAATACTCTGGCAAAAGGTTTAAAACAAAATATGATAAAAATAAAAAATATGATAAAACTGATAATTATCATAAGAAAAAACCATATAAAAAATTCAACAAAAAACCTCATAAGCAAAATGAATCAAGAGATATAATTATTTGTTATAAATGTGGTAAAACTGGACACATGGCAAAGAACTGTTATGTTAAGAAAAAGATCAATGAATTACAAATTTCTGATCAACTAAAAACTCAAATAAGCAAATTAATTCTCAATAGTGATTATTCAAGCTCAGAATATGAATCTAGTATATCAGATTATGATAATAATGACTTGAATGTTTTAGAGCAATGTTCAACTACCGGTTCAGATTCTGAAACATGTGAATGTTTAGGAAACTGTACTTGTAACAAAATTAATGTTATAACAAAAGAAGACAGAGAGAGTCTTGAATTATTACATAAAATTCCAGATCAAACTATTAAGGATGAAGCTACAAAAAAGTTTCTCAATTATAATCCTAAAATAGAAACAAATAATTCAAAGACTACCGAGTTATTAAATCTTCAAGAAGTTTTTAACAGGTTCTCCCAAACGACTAAACCAATATCTACTCAAGAACTTCAAGAAGAATTAACTTTAGTTAAAACAGAAATAAGGATTATCAAAGAACGCCTCGTAAAAATCGAAAAGGATAAAAATAATATTCAACATGAAATCCCTAAAGTCACAATCATTGCAAATAAAAATTCAAATATTAATAAAATTAGAATCCCTAAAAATATTTCATATCAAAGATGGCATACAAGTATTAATCTTTGTATAGAAAATAAATTTAAAATAACTGTCATTGCCCTTATTGATAGTGGCGCTGATATGAATGGTATCCAAGAAGGAAGCATTCCTACAATTTATTATGAGAAAACTTCAAATCGATTATCATCAGCCAGTGGATCAAAACTTGACATTTCCTACAAAGTTTCTAATGTTCATATTTGTAAAGATGATTATTGTTATAAAACATCTTTAATCCTTGTCAAAAACGTAACCTCAACTTTAATTTTAGGATCACCTTTTATTTATCAACTTTACCCAATTACTGTAGACGAAGAAGGAATTAGTACAAAAGTTTTAAATAAAGAAATAAAATTTAAATTTACAGACCCAATCATTCATACAGAATTAAATGTTTTAAACAACAAAGTTAATCAAGCAAGATATTTAGTCAATGAAATAAGCTATAAAAGAATTCTTGACAATCTCCAAGATCTAAATATTCAAAATAGAATCATAAAGACAAAAGAAAGATTTGAAAATAATGTTTGTTCTACTTTTCCTAATGCCTTTTGGAAAAGAAAACAACACACTGTTAAATTACCCTACATAAAAGATTTCAATGACAAAGACATTCCTTCAAAATCTAAAGCTATTCATATGTC
The DNA here is from genome assembly GCA_033807775.1 of Saussurea involucrata. Taxonomy (NCBI): domain Eukaryota; kingdom Viridiplantae; phylum Streptophyta; class Magnoliopsida; order Asterales; family Asteraceae; genus Saussurea; species Saussurea involucrata. The sequence continues at coordinate 50,120,105 of CM066314.1, read as the reverse complement.
AAATGAATTACAAGATCACTGTAAGAAAGAAATTCAAGATTTATTAAACAAAAAACTCATAAGACCTTCAAAATCACCTTGGTCTTGTTCAGCTTTTTATGTCATGAACGCAGCTGAATTAGAAAGAGGTACTCCAAGACTTGTTATTAATTACAAACCTTTAAACAAAGTTTTAGAATGGATTCGATATCCAATACCAAATAAAAGAGACTTATTAAAAAGACTTTATGATGCAAAAATATTTTCAAAAATCGATATGAAGTCAGGATTCTGGCAAATACAAATTCATGAACAAGACAAATATAAAACAGGTTTTAATGTTCCTTTTGGTCATTATGAATGGAACGTCATGCCTTTTGGTCTAAAAAACGCTTCTTCAGAATTCCAAAATATCATGAATGACATTTTTATCCCTATAAGCAATTTTGCTATTGTTTATATTGATGATGTGTTAATTTTTTCAAAATCTTTGGAACAACATTTTAAACATTTAAACATATTTTATGATCTAGTTCTCAACAATGGACTAGTCATTTCTTCCACAAAAATGAGCTTATTTCAAACTAATATTAGATTCTTAGGACATGGTATTGTTCAAGGAACTATCAAACCAATACAAAGAAGCTTAGAATTTGCTAATAAATTTCCAGATGAAATAAAAGACAAGACTCAACTTCAAAGATTTTTAGGATGTTTAAATTATGTCCATGACTTTTTTAAAGATTTAGGTGTTATTTGCAAACCCTTATATCAAAGATTAAAAAAGAATCCACCACCATGGACTCAAGAACATACCAATGTTATTAAACATATTAAAGAAAAGGTTAAATACTTGCCTTGTCTTAGTATACCACAACCAAATGCTAGTATCATTGTTGAAACTGATGCTAGTGATTTAGGATTTGGTGGAATATTAAAACAAAAAATTAACAAAGAATCAAATGAAGAATTAGTAAGATTCTTTTCAGGAGCATGGAATGATACTCAAAAAAATTATTCAACTGTTAAAAAAGAAATTTTAAGTATTGTTTTATGCATCAAAAAATTTGAAGATGATCTATATATCCTTTTTATTACGAATAGATTGTCAATCTGCAAAACCTATTCTAGAAAATGACATAAAAAACGTTATTTCAAAACAAAATTTTGCAAGATGGCAAGCATTATTAAGCAATTTCGATTTCAACATTGAATTTATCAAAGGCGAAAATAATTCACTCCCAGATTTTTTATCAAGAGAATTTTTACAGGGGAAATGAATCAAAGAGAAGACAAAAAGATCATTGTTCAAAATTCTGAAAAGAAATTGCAGCTTTCTCCTTTCAGAGCAAATACTCCAAATACTACTCCTACTCCCTTATCATCCATTTTTCGTATACAAAATAAATTTGCTCCAATTACTCCTACCAAAGCTCAGCCTTCCTATGATTCTTTAATACAAAAGCCAGTTATCATCTCTCCAAACCATACTCCCAAAAAATCTATCATATTGTCCAATACACAAACAATCACTCCTCAAAATCCCAAACCTCCTTCCTCAAAAGAAAAAGGCAGTTCTTACTTCCAGAACCCTAACCAACAACTTGTCAAGATCCTTGAAGAACATGAAGTTCTACTCCACAACTAAGGATTTCATTCTCTTACAGATTTCCTCTTTCCCAAAAACTCCCTGTTCATAGGAGGCAGTCTAACAACAAGAGATTATTATCAAGCAATTTTAGAAGATACAGGTTCTATCAAAGTTACTCATAATTCTAATCCTACTGATAGAACCACTATAGCTTATAGCAAGGTTCATATCTTTCATATTCTCTCTTTTCAAGATTGGAAAGCCCGTCCTTACATCAAAAAAACCTTCTCAAACTATCCAAAACACCCTCATTACAATTACTAAGATTACCAAGATGCTTGGTACAACCTCTTTTATCTCAAAAGCTACTCACATTCATGGTTCATATTTTTCGATAAAAATTTCGAGTGCTCATACCCAAATTGGTTCGTTCGATGGTTCAAATTTTTAAGAAATATTCCAGATACTCTCCCTAATCCTGTTTTAAAAGGTTTCCACAAATACAAAGAAATCTTTTATCAAGACATTCCTGAGTTTGAATATCTCCTTCAATTCACCATCTTATTCAAAATTCCATGGATTATTTCTTGGACTTTTAGTGTGACATCTGCAATTGGTATAAATCCAAGTCTTCTACAAAGAGTGGTTAGAGTCAAATGGTGGGACAACCTTCCTTCAAATCAAATTCAGAAGATGACAATTCAAGGAGTTTCAGAATTTTATTCTGCAAACTATGAAGAATCAACCCCCAAGGTTATTCAAGAAGCAAAAGAAGAAGAAGATAAAGATGATGTAATAAAGCAGTTTTTTGCTACTCACTCCAAAGAAGAAATCAAACGATATATCAAAGAAATTAAACAAGGTTCTCCAAATAGCTCAAACAGGTCTCAAGAAACAGAACTATTTCAAGATTCTCAAGACCCGTATTCTGACATAAATCTTTATGATTGATGTTTGAATTGTGTGAGTTTGGTGAATTGTCTTTGTAGACAATTTCCTTGATTATTCATAAGTGTTATTATTCATATGTAGAAAATACACTTCTTCGTATTTTCGACTTATACTTATCAAAAAGTTTATCAAATATAAATCATTACTAACGTTTACAGATATGAAGAAAGGTGCCAAAAAGAATAGCAAGAAAGTCAAGAAAACTATGACAAGAAAGAAGACTACAAAACCATGACAAAGAAGTCAAAAAGATGGAGCTTATTTTCAACGATAGCAAAAGCTTTGTCGGCCAAAAAAGTCAAAAGATTCCAAAAGCTTTGTCGACCATAATCGATGAGTCACAATAATAGAGAGACAGGCAGTTGCCGGTAAAAATTTACATGAAGACATAGAAGACACATGCCGGTTATCCTAAGCTTCTCAAACGCCTATATAAGAAGACCAAAGAAACAAAGAAGAGAATCAGTTTTTCCTTCCTCCTTTTACAAAATTCTCTCAATATCATTAGTCTAAGAATGTTATGTCTAGAAAACCTTCTCTTAGGTTCTCAACCTCTAGATGTTCTAAGTCTTTAGACTTTCAAATATTCATATCCCCAGATATCTGCAAAGATTGTCGAAGAGATAATTATACCATTGATCATTTAATCAAAGAAGGTATTTTCTGATCATGCTTCGTGTTATTGTATTTGATAATGGTTGCCTTATTTTGCAAAATTTTGATAATATACATTATATAAATTTATTTATTCAAAGTTATAATCCAATTAGTATTATTAATGAAGTTACAAACTTTTTTGTTTTAAATCATATACTTCAATTCTTCGTCATTTATCAACAAGACTATCATTATGATCCAATTTTACAAAGGGCTTCTCATAATGTTTACCCACATGTTCATTATAAACCTATTTAAATAAATCATTCTTAGTGTTATTATATTCAACAATGGTTGTCTTATTCAAAAAAGATTTAATCATAATCATCATTTAAAAATGTTTATTTCAAGTAATTCTCCAAATATACTTGCTGACGATTTAACAAACTTCTTTCTAGAAAGCAATATAGATTTAGATTTTATTTGTATTCATCAAGAACAAAGAAATTATTTTTCAAGAACAAATATATTTCAAACGATCCTGAATGGTAACTGTTGTTGTAGGCAAATTCAATCAACGGTAAATGCTTATCCCATGATCCCCCAAAATCAACAATGCAAGCTCGTAACATATCTTCCAAAGTCTGAATCGTCCGTTCACTCTAACCGTCAGTTTGAGGATGATATGTTGTACTTAACTTTATCTGCGTTCCCATTTCCTTTTGAAAACTTCTCCAAAATCTTGAGGTAAAACGGCTGTCACGATCAGAGATAATCGAAATTGGAACTCCATGTCGTGTTACTATTTCGTTGATGTACAACTTGGCTAATCGTTCCAACGAATCAGTTTCTTTTATTGGTAGGAAGTGAGCAGACTTCGTCAATCTGTCAACAATCACCCAAATGGCATCAAATCCCTTTGGAGTCCTTGGTAGCTTCGTGATACAATCTGTAGTAATCTGATCCCATTTCCACATAGGTATTTCTAACCGTTGCAACTGACCAAACGACTTTTGATGTTCAATGTTTACCTTCTTACAAGTAGTACAACCTTCCACATGCTGAGCAATGCTTCTTTTTATTCCCGGCCACCAATAAAATTGTTTCAGATCTTTGTACATCTTATTCGTACCTGGATGAATAGAAAATTGAGATTGATGAGCTTCTTGTAGTATACAATCACGTAAACCACCCAAACGAGGCACCCAAATTCTGTTCCCCAGACACAACAACCCACGATCATCTTTTACAAGCAATGCGGATAACCCCGCTAACCGTTCTGATTTCAAATGTTCTTCCCGATAGGCTTCTACTTGACACTTCTTCAGTTCGTCGAAGATGTTAGGTAAAAGCTCAGTTCGTAGTGCAATAGCTTTTATTGTTCCACTTCTTTCTTGACGACTCAATGCATCGGCTACTACGTTCGCCTTTCCCGGATGATAAAGGATTTCACAGTCGTAATCATTCACTAATTCAAGCCATCTTCTTTGCCTCATATTTAGTTCCTTCTGATCGAAGAGGTGTTAGAGACTCTTATGATCGGTATAAATTTGACATTTAGAGCCATAAAGATAATGTCTCCAAATCTTCAATGCGAAGACAACTGCTGCAAGCTCTATGTCATGCGTAGGGTACTGTCTTTCATGATCCTTTAACTGACGAGAAGCATAAGCAATAACCTTTCCACGCTGCATAAGTACACAACCCAACCCCAGTTTGGAAGCATCACTATAAACGACAAAGTCTTCAGAGCCTTCGGGTAATGACAAAATCGGCGCGCTGCAAAGTTTCTCTTTTAATATTCGGAATGCTTCATCCTGTTCTGCTTTCCATTCAAACTTCAGATTCTTTCGAGTCAGCTTAGTCAAAGGCGTCGCGATACGAGAGAAGTCTTTTATAAACTTTCGATAGTAGCCGGCTAGACCCAGAAAACTACGTACTTCAGTTGGCGTTCTCGGCGGTTCCCACTTTTCAACTGCTTCCACTTTCATCGAATCAACTTGTATAACCTTTTTGGAAACTACATGCCCCAGAAACTGAACTTCTCGTAGCCAGAATTCACATTTCAAAAATTTAGCGTACAACTTTTCCTTCTTCAGTAGCTCCAGAATCAAACGAAGATGTTGAGCGTGCTCTTCCTTGGATCGGGAATAGATAAGTATATCATCGATAAATACAATCACGAATTTATCAAGATACGGCTTACATACCCGATTCATTAAATCCATAAAGGCAGCTGGAGCATTCGTCAAACCAAACGGCATCACTAAGAATTCATAATGACCATACCTTGTGCGAAAAGCAGTTTTTAGAACGTCTTCTTCTTTAACCTTCAACTGGTGATAACCGAATCTTAGATCAATCTTGGAGAAATAACAAGCTCCAACTAACTGATCGAAGAGGTCATCAATTCTGGGTAGCGGATACTTGTTCTTGATCGTACGCTTATTCAGTTCCCGGTAGTCGATACACATTCTCATCGAACCATCCTTCTTTTTCACAAACAAAACTGGTGTTCCCCATGGCGAAGAACTTGGTCTGATGAAACCTTTATCGGATAGGTCTTGCAGTTGTGCCATCATTTCCTACATCTCTGGAGGTGCCAGACGATAAGGTGCATAAGCTACAGGAGCGGCTCCAGGAATCAGATCTATACCAAACTCTACTTGTCTAACGGGCGGAAGACTATTCAAGTCTTCGGGGAAAACTTCTGGAAATTCACTAACAATTGGAATATCTTCCAACTTACTCTTCTCTAGCTTAGTATCTATCACATAAGCTAAGTAACTCGGGCAACCTTTATTAACACACCTACTGGCTTTTGTCATAGATATAAGGCAAGACTGATGATTTCTACGATCACCATAAATCACTACCGGCCCCTTCTCAAGTAAGACAACATTTATTAACTTCTTATCACAAACTGTGTTAGCTTGATTCTCAGCTAACCAATCCATCCCCACTACCACATCGAATTCGATCAAAGCTATAGGAAATAATTGTATCGGTACTCCACACCCTTCTATATTTATCACACAGCTATCAAAGACTTCTTTAACCGACACTTGATTATCATTTGCAGTATCTACCATTAAAGCATGATCTAACACTTTGGGCTTTAAATGCATATAAGCAGCAAATGCAGGAGACACAAACGATCGGTTTGCACCAGAGTCAAATAACACTTTAGCACGTGTAGAGTTTATTAAGAATGTACCTGTAACCACGTCCGGGGCTTCCTCCGCTTCTTTTGCTGTCATCTGAAATGAACGACCTCTTGTTCTTACTGGTTCTAGTCTCGGTACTACTAGTCTGACAACCGCTGGTTTCCCTGACGTACCCCCTTGTTGTATTCTTCCCCTCGGACAATCAGACTGTATGTGATCCGAAGAATTACCTGAAAAACAGAACCGTGTAACACGACAATCCTTAACAACATGCCCAGTCTTCCCACACCTATAACAAACCCGCGAGTCAACCTGACAATTCCCTTGGTGGACACAGTTGCATTTCAGACAAGGTCTTTTCGTTGGTCGGAAAGGTGGACGGTTATCGTATCTCTGAAACCTGAACTTCTTTCGGATCGTGTTGTGGTCCTTCCCACTTCCTTTTTCCTGTACCTTTGTCGCTAGTATTTCTTCCTTTATCCTGTTCCACGGTTTCCGCGGCATCTAATGCAGCGGAGAAAGTTTCGGGTCCTTTAGCAATTACCAAACTCCTGACTTCTGCATTCAACCCGAAGATAAACCTTTCAATCTTCATGGCCTCCGTGGCAACATAATATTCTAATAAACGAGATTTTTCCAGAAAACGAGCAATATAGTCCCGAACAGATAAATTTCCTTGTTGCAAGTTCATAAACTAACCCTCTAGTTGTTTAACCGCTGCATGAGGACAGAACTGCTTCCTGAAAGCTATAACAAATTCTTCCCACGAGAAGGTAGAATATATATCAGAACCTCCCGAAGAAATATGAGCTTCCCACCAGTATAGGGCATCGCCTTTCAACATTGCAGCTCCATAGAGTACTCTATCCTCTTCAGCGCATTTACTAGTCTTAAAGATAGCTTCTAGTTCCTTCAGCCATCGCATAGCTTTTACTAGATCCCGGTCTCCTGAATAGGTTGGAGGCTTACAACTGAGAAACATTTTATAATTACACTTTTTCATTACTGGTACAACAGTAGGAGTAATAGGCATTTCTTCTTCATGTGTAGGATCTAGTCTTTCGGTTTCAGTATTATGAGTCTGGTTAAACATAGCCTGGATATTTGCCTGTAATCTTCCCATTTCGGCTGCTAAGTCGTCTCGCGTAACAAATTCCGTACCGCGCCCCTGAACTCTGCCCCCAGTTCTGCCTCTGCCTCTTTCTCCCCCTCTTCCCCTTCCTCCGGCTGTTGGATTGGTTCTATTCGGGTTTCCTCCTCCTTCCCGATTTGTTTGTCTCGTACCACTTGCCATTATGTTGATTCAGACAAGTTTAATATACACATAAGCACATACCCCATATAACAAGGTATTCTAGTTCAAACATGTACCTGTAAGATCACAATTACACTGGCTAGGTGTAAAATGAAATTACCTTACATGATGTTCCTTCTACCTTTTTATATTTAACACCCCAAGGTTCTACAATAATAGGGACATCCTACTTCACATGCAGTTTAAGTCTAGGTACAGATACTAATACCTAAATCCCTTAAACTAGGGCTCTGATACCATCTGTAACGACCCGAATTTCCGTACATAGTTCAAATAGCATACATTGCATAACGTCGTTAAATATCAAGATACATCATATATCAATTAAGGTCCCTTAGTCTTTACAATCCAAAATAAGATAATTCATTACAAACTTTTTCCTATTTACATTACATCATAACTACAAAACATGCCATGATCTTCAAAAATTATACGCCTTCTCCAAAGCTATTCACCGATTACCCTGCTTACTTGCCCTTACTTGATCCACAACCTGGAATACATATTTTTAAAACAAAATGAGGGTTAGACCTGATGGTCTAAGTGAGAAAATCCCTGCCATTTTTAAAAACCATTTTCACAATACCATATATATCACAAAGACAATTATCAATCATAAGTCACTCATCGCGTAGTTCCCTGTCTCCTTCCCATGGCCATATTAGTTGGTTACAAGCCAACTAATAAACAACGCTGTACAACATCTACAGCCAACAACACTGTACAACAACTACACCCAACACACCGGTCCTATGCCCGGCCAACGTATTATAATATAATATAATATAATACTCACGTAATTACAATATCTCAATATATTATAATTCAAACATAAACATAGTCACACCATTTATCACATAACCAATACACACATATATGTATTCCAGTTGAAAACGTTTTGAAGTAAAACTCACCTGATTGCTTATCAACACGTTTCCAAGCCTTCTAAACAGGTTCAGTCCTTTACCCAGAATTCACAGGATCTGTAACAAATAGATACAGATATCTCTTTACCACATAAAACACATAAGTCTTACTAAGGCTAAGAACTCTAAAGAACTCAAATCCTCAAATGTTGCCCCCAAACTCGTACTCAAGTCAAGACCACAGAATAGTCAGTTCTCATTCATTCCCTATCTAAGGGTTAACAAAATACAGGTTACTGGATACTCGACAGCATCTAAACTCTCAATATTGGCCAAACAACAAAAGTATCCGGATACCATAAGTTATCCGGACAACACTACTTTTCCGGACAGCATGACTTTTCCGGACAGCATGACTTTTCCGGACGTCATCCGGACACCAAAGTAATCCGGACAGCATCCGGCATCCTTACTCATCCGGAAACTATAGAAAAAGAGACTTACCCGGATATTAGACTTGTCCGGACACCTTTAAAACATCATCCGGACACCACCATCTAATTTACCCGGACACTACCAACAAACCACCCGGACACATTCATGGTGTCCGGAAACCTCTGTCGGTTTGGTGTTTTTTACCCAGAAAACCGACTGAACTATCCCCAGAAGTGAAATCGTTTATTCTACTCTGATAGAAACTACCTAATAGCAATTACACACATAAATTGTAAAGAAAACATACCTGAAATCACTTCCAAGTACCCAATTGATGCCTTGACCTAGCTTTCTCTTCTTTTCTCTTCTTACTCTCAAAACACACACTACACACACAGCTAAATCTGATATTTTCTATTTCTGGAAATATCTGAAATCTGAAGGAGATAATATCAACCCAAAGTTACCATCTAGACCTTGAACTTCTCAATAATGACCCAACATACCCTAAACTTATAAATTAACCCAAATTTACCCTAAACATTAATTGTAAAGTTAATTTTATTTAACGGGATGAGATTTTAACTAACGAACTTACCCGGGATATTACATGGGATCAGAGAGGAATCCTCGGGGTCTGAGGATCCCTTGGATATGTATGACAGGCCGGTAGGTTGGAGTTTTTTTCCCTCCTATCCGGTAGAGGGGAGTCCGTGTGGGCTCCAAGGAGGGCGAGAAGGGAGTCTGCTGGGGCCCTGATCGCAATATGTTATGTGATCCATTACACAGTGCAGTACCATGATTGATGAAATGTTATGATTTACTTATAGATCATTTTTAAATGTTTCCAACTGTTTACAAGTTGTTTTCGGAGGGAATTCACTAGACCTTTTGGTCTAACCCTCGCTTTCAAAACTAAACCATTTTCAAGTAAGCAAGTAGTAGAAGGCTCAGGTTAGTGAGCAAGAGCAAGATTGAGTACAGATGCAGCTAGAGGCAGTGCAAGTGCCACTTGTAGTAGTTAGATTATTCTCAGTTATGTATAGGTTGTTTCCGCCAACCTAAGTTTTAAATGAATGTAATGATATATTGGGACCCAGAATTGTAAATGTTATGACTTAATGTTATGCTTGTTCTATTGTGTAAATGGGGTCGTTACAAATGGTATCAGAGCCTTAGTTTAAGGGATTTAGGTGACCGGACGTGCCTAAACTTAAACTTGGGAGTAGAAATGACAACTGAGAATCAGGAAATGCGTTAAGAGGGCACTAATGTAGATACAGGAAATGCGTTAGGAGGACATTGTTGTAGAGATAGGACTAATAGGGTACTGAGGACTGTCATGTAAGGTAAGTTTGAGATTTCACCTGGCCAGTGTAATTGCGAACTTACAGGTACATGTATGTGCTTAACCTACCTTATTAACCTACCTAGTGGTTATGTAGTATTCCAGTACGTTAGAACGTCAACAAGATCCCTGGGGGATAGACTAAGGCCCCTTGATGGGAAAGTTTCACGAGAAGTCACTTTTGATGTGATGAATGTATGCATCGTAGGGAAGGAATGTTGTATAGAATGTTATGAATCGTCTAGAGGTAGCTCTTCGTGGATTCGGGGAGGATGAATGTTTGAGTTCAAGTAGGGCTCCTGGTGCAAGAGAGAGTCCCAGTCCTAGAAATCTTGGAATAGATCAGTCAGGATGATAAGGAAAGACAGTGTCGAAATCTTGGAAGTATCAATAGAGCTCTGGATTTTTGTCGAACTTTTCAATGGTAGGATAAATGAAATAAGATGCTTAGAGTGAAATGAAACTATGTAGAAGTGGCAAGTGAGATAGTTGATTAAAATGAAATAGTATGAAAGGGTTGAGTAAGTGAGATGTGGAAAACGTGTTCAGTAAAGTGTTGCATGACCGAGAGGGCGACCATTGGTCGTAGGTAAGGTGTCAAGGGTAAGCTGCATGAGTAAAGCGGTCGACCTTGTTAGAGTGAGTAGCCTTCAAATGCAAGTAGAGTCTCATGCATGGTGTCCTTTTATGTAACATGAAATTTTCATGATTTAAGTCAAATGGATAAATATAACTTTTGATCGAAAATGAGTCAGAATGTGCACGTGTATGTTTAAAGAAAAGGGTGATTTCATTCACCTTACACATTGAAACCTTGAGCTTAACGAATTGCAAAATATCCCACTCTTTTAATGATAAGTCAAATTTGTTCCAAGAGGTCAAGAAAATGGTTACCTACAATTCTTTCATAACCAAAATGCTTTTTGATCCATCGATATCATACAAATAAGTGTGAGAACCGACATGTTTACTTGGTGTCAGCATTTTTCTTTCAGAATTGTGTCATATGAAAAGATTTTCATGCAGTTAATTACTGTCATAGTAACATCGTTCGGAGTGAGTAAGATTAAGGATTCGCGGAAGATGCATGCAAGCGATTCACTAATCGTTGTGCAGGGCATTGAAGTTATAAGAGTAATGGGGTCAGGTGTACCCAAGATGTTTCCAAGTGTTGCTTATTTTAAAATGATAAAATGTACGAAACGATTTATCTATTGCGTTGTCATGCATGAAGGCTATGAACTCACTAGGTCGTAGGATGTTGTATGTTAAGCTAAGGAAGAACTTCAAGAGTGGTGAAGTGTCAGTCAAATCAGGAAAGAATGTTGTAGCCTTAGTATTTGTGTTCAAGAGGGAAGGTGAACAGTGGTAGAGTCGGAAGTGGATTTTAGTATCGGTTGTTTGAGGATTTGTACCCTTGTCCGATAACAGGAAGTACGGTGGTCAAGGGACAGTTGTGTCCGGAGGAAGGGCTTGAAGCCTTCAAGGTAATGGTTTTTGCAACTCGTTATGAGTAGTGTGGAGAGGAAAAACGAAATGTCTATGGCGTAGGAATATGAGTTTCGAGGTGAGCTTGTAATGTTGATGTTACGTGTGTAGGTTTCGAAAAGAGGGAGACATATCATGAAGTTGATTATAATATGTTGAAAGTATTAGGTTCCATAAGGAACCCTTGTTAAAGAATGAGTTAAGAAAGTAGTTACTGTTAGTCCCAGATGGCTATAACAAGTATTGTAGAAGGGGGGGGGGGGGGGGTTGAATACAATACTCAAAATTTTCACAATTTTAATTCTTTTATTGAAAATCTTTCAACAAGAATTACACATAGAAAACTTAAGACTGTTGCGGAAAAGAACAGATAAACTATTCTAACAATCTTACACAAAGTATACAACAAAATAACTAAGAACACTTAGAACAAAGCTATAAAGTTTTTCAAGCAAACTGGAAATTCTTGCACTTAGAGAATTCTTCCAGTTTGCGTAGAATATCAAGAGCTCACAGTAATCTTCAAAGTCTCTCAAGATGTGTATTTTTTCTGTATGGAGAGCTCTTCCTTTTATAGTGACAAGGAGTGTGCAAGCATTGAATGCTTGGGACACTTGTCATCTTCACACTTGCTGAGGATGTTGACTTCTGGAAAGTTGTGAAGTCCTTGTCACCTTTTACAAGGTACAGTCAGAAGAGCTCATGCATGAGAAAAGAGCTTTGCATGGAAATGGATAATAAGACAGAATGTCACTTTATCCATGTAGAAAATATCTTCTCAATTTGTCTTCTTATGTCTCTCATTTTTGTCTTCTTTTGCTTCTCAAAATCTCTTTCAACAAATGCACCACCGAAGAAAGGTTGTAAGATTTCTTCCAAGACAAAATGAATTTGCTTCTCATTTTGTCTTATTATGTCTCTCATTTTTGTCTTCTTTTGCTTTTCAGATTTTCTTTCAAGAAAAGCACCACCGATGGAAACTTGGGATATGTGACACATCTTTGGAGAAAACATCTTTGAAGCTTCTTTGAGGTCCCACCGAAATGTCATTTGGGATATGTGACACATCTTTGAGATATGTGACATCATCTTTGAGATATATGACATCATCTTTGGGAAAAGCTTCTTTGAGACTTGGCCGAAATAGAGAGAAGTTTCGGTGGAGATACCACCGAAATTGTGAGAACAATTTCGGTGAACAATGACTTGTATGTTTGAGAAAAGATCTTTCACTTCCACAATGAGAGAATCTTTAATCTTGACTTTGGTTAATCTTTGACTTCACCAAACATTTGATATCTTGTACAAGCCATTACAAAGAACCATGCATCCAAAATTTCTCTAAGTATAAAATGTTTTTCAAAGTATAAAAGGAGATCATGAGGTCATCTTCAAATCTTGATGACCCAACAATCTCCCCCTATTTGATGATGACATCCATACTTAGAAAAACATGAGTAAGACAGTGAATAATGCAAGTTGACCCTTCTTTACTCTTTTGGGTTCTTTTTCACACAGTTCATTTTTTTTTTTTTGTGTATGTATATATGATATTTACATATAAGAAAAAATAAAAAGGTATAGCTGTACAAATAATCGAAAGGAAAAGGAAAGAAGTATAAACAGTATAAACAGAATGAATATTACTTGCATCTTTGGAGGGGCGAGTTGAAACTTGTGTCTGGCTTGAGGATTCTTCATTTTGATCAGCAGCCTTAGGATACTTCTGCCCAACTGTTGCATCTTGGCATCTTTTCATGTTTAGCATCAGCATCCTTTGTCTTTGTTTTGCTCCCCCTCAGTTAGATCAGACGGTCTTTGTGTTTCTCCCCCTCAGTTAGATCCGCCCGGACTGAAGTGCTCCCCCTTGACCGGTCCGTCGATTTCCTCATTTTTTCAAGTTGGTCGCGGTATATGAGTACTGAGGGTTTATGTTGCTCCCCCTCAGATGAATTCTCCCCCTCAGCGGCCGACGTAGGAAAAACACCAAGAGAAAATGAAAAGATCGGCCAGAACCAAGACCATTTTTTTTTTTTTTTTTTTTGGCTTTCCACCGAAAATTGAGGAAAATCCACCGAAAATTGGCTATTTTCGGTGGAAAATCAGTGTATTTTTTTTTTTTTTTTTTACCTTTCCACCGAAAATTGAGGAAAATCCACCGAAAATAGGCTATTTTCGGTAGGATTTTCGGTGGAAAATCGGTAGGATTTGTTTTTTTTTTTTTACCTTTCCACCGAAAATTGAGCAAAATCCACCGAAAATAGGCTATTTTCGGTAGGATTTTCGGTGGAAAATCGGTAGGATATATATATATATATATATTTTTTTTTTACCTTTACCTTTCCACCGAAAATTGAGGAAAATCCACCGAAAATAGGCTATTTTCGGTGGAAAATCGGTAGGATTTTTTTTTTTTTTTTTTGCTTTTCCACCGAAAATGAAGGAGAATCCACCGAAAATTGGCTATTTTCGGTAGGATTTTCGGTGGAAAATCAGTAGTAAAACTTCTAAGACATTATGGAGAAAATCTTCAAAGTGAAGAAAAGATTGGAATTTCATCTTCCAATTTGATGACCCAAAAAGATTGAGTTTGAGGATTTGGGGTGACATCTGTAGAAGAGTTTGTATTGGGTGGATTGGTGGAGGGATTTGAGGTGGTGGATCGGTGGAGATTCGGTGTGGAATCGGTGTGGGTCGGTGTAGACTCGGTGGTGGATCGGTGTGAGGATTCCACCGAGGAGTTTGAAGGATTGTACCGAATTTAGAAGGGTTTCACCACCGAATTTGAAGGGTTCCACCGAATTTGAGGGGTACCACCGATCGAGGAGGCAAAACATATGATGGGAAGTAAAGTATGGTGGGATATGGTTTTGGTTTGGTGGTTAAGGAAAATTTCGGTGGTGAGGTTTAGAAAAGAAATGGAATTTTAAGAGATTGGAGATGGTGATGTCATGAGAATGACATCAACATGCTTATGATGTCATGAGAGTAAAGAATTCTAAGGTTTTTTTAACTTTCTCACTTGCTCACATAGATCCATCTGCCCAGCTCAAAATCTGCAATCACAAAGAATTTAATTTCCAGGTACCCATTTTGAAGGTGGGTCCTTTTGGGTTAGAAGAAAAAGAATGAAAAGAATTTATATCACTCAGAATAATTCTTTATTTCACACAGTCTTTGGCAAAATGAGAAATATCACCACAGATATAGCATTTTCTATAAAGAGAGTTCCTTTTAGAAACTTGACATTTTTCCTAACTTTTGCTCAAAGATTTTGAAGAGATAACAAAGAATGGGGGTGCATCACATAGAATTCATATTTCAAAAATTGGGAGTACATAAATCCTTTCTTTTGAATTGGACATTTTGAAACTCACAGATTTAAGAAGAAAAACGGTATGAGAAGTCATAAAGTTATTTTTGGAAAAAATTTGGAGGATTTCTTTTTAAGAAAGAAACAACACCCAGAGACTAGCCAAATAAAATTTCCAAAATTTATGTTTTCAGATGTGATGGCAGAAATTATGGACACATAGCAAAAGAGTTTGAAATAAGAGAATTCATAAAAGATAGATAAAACACATAGTATGTACCTGTGAAGAGTAGAAGAAGCACTTAGCTGATACAAGAGCAGTTGAGGAGTCATTCGCTTTCAGATGTGGGTTCATCTGCCAAATCATAAGATTTAGCAGGCAGACCCTTTCCTCTTCTGATAAGTCTTTCATTTCTTTCCTTTTCTCTCTTGTATTTTTCCTTGTATCTTTCAGCCCGGTCAAAATTTGCAGAAGAGAGGTGTTGGCTGAACTTTTGGGAATCATATTTGGATCTTTCCGATTTTGAGGAAAATCGGCCTGAGGAAGCAGTTCTGAGTCTTTCAAACTGTTTACTCTTACACTCAGAAGCAAAATGACCCTTTTTACCACAGTTAAAACATTCCTCATTAGATTTATCCAAAGGAGAGTGTTTGGAGAGAGAAGAGGACGAATTTCTATCAAACTTAGATTTTCCAGAAGAGAGATGAGATTTGGATTTAGAGTACCCATCCAACATGGCCATTTCATCAGATAATTTATCAACTGAAGTTTCCTCACATTCATCCTTAGCATCACTAAGATATGCTTCTGAATGATCATTGGGATCTTCTTGACTATCATGGTCAGAATCAGATGGGTAGGTGATTTTTGGAAAACACTTAGTCTTTTTGGAAGAGTCACTTAGGAGAGCTGGAGAAGAGTTCTTTATAAACTTATGCAGTTTCGTCTGCTCATAGTTGAAAAGAGTTCCATAAAGAACAGTCAAGGGCATGAACTCAAGGTCCTTGGTAGTTTTGATGCAAGTACATATATTTTCCCAAAAATCTGGAAGACAATCCATGAACTTGCACAAGACTTCCTCATTATCATAGACTCTGCCCAACAACTTAAGATCATTTAAAAGAGAGTTGAAGCGATTATAGAAGCTAGGAAGAGATTCTCCTTTTTCAAAAGCAAAGAGTTCATAATTTCTAACAAGAGCAATCTTTCTGCTCTTTTTAACTTCATTTGTACCTTCGTACAAGACACACAGAGTGGACCACATCTCTTTGGCAGTAGAGAGATTTACCAGAGAGTGGTACACTTCATCAGGAAGAGAGAGAGCAATGATAGTTCTAACTTTAGAATCAAGAGACACAAGTCGTTTTTCCTCATCAGTATATTTCTTAGGATTTTTAAGAATGTAACGACCAGTAGCAGCAGATTTTTCTTCATCAGACGAATCATCAGAATTATCTTTTTCCATGGTTTCTTTACCAGGCCTCTGCGTTTCATAGCGAGCCCAAACTCTGGGGATAAAGGGTCCCTCTTGGAGAATGGTTGGATATCTAGTATCCACTCCTTCCATGAACAGCATCATGCGGCTTTTCCACAAAGAGAAGTTGTTAGCATTGAACTTAGGAGGTTTTGAAATGGAGCCATTTTCTGAAAAGTTATTTTGAAAAGAGTTTTCAACAGTAGAAGAAGAAGAGGCAGCCATCGCAGATCAAGTTTATGGAATTAAACTTTCTGCTCTGATACCACTTGTTAGTCCCAGATGGCTATAACAAGTATTGTAGAAGGGGGGGGGGGGGGGGGTTGAATACAATACTCAAAATTTTCACAATTTTAATTCTTTTATTGAAAATCTTTCAACAAGAATTACACATAGAAAACTTAAGACTGTTGCGGAAAAGAACAGATAAACTATTCTAACAATCTTACACAAAGTATACAACAAAATAACTAAGAACACTTAGAACAAAGCTATAAAGTTTTTCAAGCAAACTGGAAATTCTTGCACTTAGAGAATTCTTCCAGTTTGCGTAGAATATCAAGAGCTCACAGTAATCTTCAAAGTCTCTCAAGATGTGTATTTTTTCTGTATGGAGAGCTCTTCCTTTTATAGTGACAAGGAGTGTGCAAGCATTGAATGCTTGGGACACTTGTCATCTTCACACTTGCTGAGGATGTTGACTTCTGGAAAGTTGTGAAGTCCTTGTCACCTTTTACAAGGTACAGTCAGAAGAGCTCATGCATGAGAAAAGAGCTTTGCATGGAAATGGATAATAAGACAGAATGTCACTTTATCCATGTAGAAAATATCTTCTCAATTTGTCTTCTTATGTCTCTCATTTTTGTCTTCTTTTGCTTCTCAAAATCTCTTTCAACAAATGCACCACCGAAAAAGGTTGTAAGATTTCTTCCAAGACAAAATGAATTTGCTTCTCATTTTGTCTTATTATGTCTCTCATTTTTGTCTTCTTTTGCTTTTCAGATTTTCTTTCAAGAAAAGCACCACCGATGGAAACTTGGGATATGTGACACATCTTTGGAGAAAACATCTTTGAAGCTTCTTTGAGGTCCCACCGAAATGTCATTTGGGATATGTGACACATCTTTGAGATATGTGACATCATCTTTGAGATATATGACATCATCTTTGGGAAAAGCTTCTTTGAGACTTGGCCGAAATAGAGAGAAGTTTCGGTGGAGATACCACCGAAATTGTGAGAACAATTTCGGTGAACAATGACTTGTATGTTTGAGAAAAGATCTTTCACTTCCACAATGAGAGAATCTTTAATCTTGACTTTGGTTAATCTTTGACTTCACCAAACATTTGATATCTTGTACAAGCCATTACAAAGAACCATGCATCCAAAATTTCTCTAAGTATAAAATGTTTTTCAAAGTATAAAAGGAGATCATGAGGTCATCTTCAAATCTTGATGACCCAACAGTTACAGGTTACCAGTTGACGTAGAAGTCAACAGTTGCGTAAGAGGGCCGAGGCCGAAGACTTGAACCAGAAGGTTGAAAGTTGATAGAACACCTTGTAGGGGTGCTAAGAGGGTGAGAAATTATTGTTTTGAGTAAGCGTCCTATTTACGAAGTATGGAGGGTTGTAGAATGATGAGGTATGTAACACGAGCAAAGCGAGTGTGTAGATTTTATCGTCCAGTGAGGGACTGTGTATAGCTTATGTAAAGGCTCGGATCGTAAAGAGCGAGCAAGAATGATTACATTTGAGCTAATTGGGGACTAGAGAGTTATAGTTCAACTAGAGTGAGGAAGGAAAAAGTAGCGAGATAGACTCGATTGTGTATGCGAGAAAATGTGAAGACGAGTACGAATTGTGTAAGAATGGCCATGAGAGATTTTGTTTGCAGTATGATGTGATGAGTGAGGAATGTACAGATATGTAATGACATTAATTGCCAAGTTAAAAGTACCAGCTAGTGTCCTAGTGATGTGATGTTAGAGAGAAAGAAAGCATCAAATAGAAGGCTTTTTGGAGGTTTTGTATGAGATGTACGATTTGTTAACCAATTTGTTGGGGCACGTAGGTGTAAGTTGACATTGTGGTGTGATCATGTTCGAAATAGAATGACGGAGTGGTGGTGGGTGGTTACCCAAAGGAGAAACCAAGTGTTTTTAATTGTAAGAGTCGCTAAGTAAGCATATTTTGGGATCATTGGAAGTTTAAAGGAGATGAGGGGTGTTAGTCAGAATGTAGTGGAATAGATGTGAAATCCTTAAGGAATGTAAGATGTTGCTTTGTGTGAAAGAATTGTCTGAGAAAGTAAATATGGGAGATTTAAGAATGTGTAGTGACGTCGGACACTGGTGTCATTTCAAGACGACTTGGTTGAATGTCTTAAGTTAGGATCTTGGTACAACTGTTTAGTTATGAAAGTAAGGAGAAAGTGATGTAAGCATGTAGAAAGGTCGAAAGAGAGGGCAAGTAATGTTTGATGGGCAGTGCTCTACACTAACGTGGGGAGGTGAAGATAGCATGTCGGATTAAGTAAGTAAACTTGTCATTAATGCTGAAAGGTGCAGCGTTATGTAGTTTGTCACTAATGGGTGTGCGAACCGTTGGAAAGAGTATTGAGGAAGGAAATCGGGTATGATTTATGCAGGAAAGGAGTGGATAGGACAGCTGAATGAGTTAAGTTAGTGACCTTGTGAGAAATGTTTAAATGTTTTGGTCATGCAGTGTAAGCTAGTGAGAATAGCATGATGTGACCCTGGTTACCCCTCCCACCTGGGTGAGGATAACCGGAGTTATGTTTCTATGACTAAACGAATGTGGCATTCGGTGAGGGATCGATGTGTTTCAGGATAAGTTAATTTGAGTAGGTGAACCCTTCAACGACGGGTTTGGAGGTTCCTACCCTTAGTTACGTATGAGTATGGAATGATGAGGCGGTGAGGATGCGGGAGATGAGTGACGAGCTGTGGGCGAGGTAGTGGTCAAGGTAGTCTGAGGAAGGGTAAAGTATATGCGCAGACGATTATTGGTTAGGAGAAGTAAATCTAGAATTGCTTGTATAAGATGAAGGAAACTCAGGGTTGGCCCTGTGCCAAGTTGCCTAGTGAGTGCTTGTTTCTTGGTAAAAGAATCTCATGTTGTGACGCGGAATGTAGCCAAGTTCCTCCTTAAAGGAATTATAGACGCGTGTGAAGCCTTAGTTATTTTTCTGTTGTCAAGACAGATTGAGTAGGAGCAATAGCCTACGAGTTAGGGTACCGTAAGAACTGAAGGGAATATACCCAATGTTCCACGTTGCAAATTTGGGTTGGTTGATTGAGTCAAGGGAGGCTTTACCTTGGGTATGTGTCAGTATTGTTTTAGGCAGGATACCCACATCTTTTCCCAATGAGGAATTCCGGGGACGGAATTCTTTTAAGGGGGGAGTGTTGTAACAACCCAATTTTCTAGTTAATGTTAAAAGTTTGGTGGCCAAAGTGAGGAGGTTGGAACTTTAGTGATCAAGGGTGAAATGAGAGAGTTTAAATAAGATGTAGCCCTAAATTCTTCATTTCTTTGGGTTTTGTTCATCTGGACCGAGAGAAGAAGGGAGGAGAAGGGGTTAGAGAGCCAAAAACTCTGTTTTGGTGTATGGAAGAAGGATGGCATCAAAGATTTCAGTTATCATCTTCAAGGTATAATCTCTCATTCTTCTTCTTCTTCCTCTCTATGTATGGCTAGGTTATCATATGGTGTGTGGATTGGATAATCATTTGATACTTGAGTTTTAATCCATAAGGTAGAAGGCAAATAATGTTGGGATTGATTCCCTATGAGTTTTGATCAATCAGTAAGATGCTTCATCTTGATTTCTTGGTAATCTCCATTTTTCCATGGATAGAGTTTTTGAGTTTTTGAGGATAAATGTGGTGAATCATTAGATGGATTTAATGGATTAGATGTTGTTTTAAATGTTGGTTTTTGGTTCTTAATGTTTATTATATCTAAAATGTTGAGTTGGGAAGCTTAGAACCGATTTGCAGAATTTGGGGAATGAGAAACCTTTGAGTTTTGGGGGAGAAATTCGTGCAGGAAATCAGGACCAGAGGTCCGCGCCGATTGCGGCACCGATGGACTGGCGCCACCATTGGCGCCAGAATCTGTCCCTTTTTCCTCCTTTGTCCGTTTCGTTGTTCGTTCGGGTCTAGGATCGAGGCGTCGTTCGGAGGGTTGTTTTGGGGGTTTGTTAAGGATGTTTTGGGAGGTACTTAGATAGTTTAGCACCACTCTTATGATGTTAAATTCAGGTGTTCGGTTTGAACTAAAGTGTGTCCCGAAGCGTGTGTCGAGGTGCTAAGGCTAAGGTGAGTTCCCTAAACCCTTTTTCGACACAAAGTGATAAATGTTTTAACTGAATATGGTTTATCGAGCATGAAATGTTATGAACTGCTTTGCATGATTTTCACGAACGTATATGTTTTTATAAGAAGAAATGTTTGGCATGAGGAAATGAAAAACATGACTTATGAATGTTTTCACTGACATGTTTTATGAAACGTATGTGCATGCTATGTGGAGTCGGTCTGCACTGTGGGATCAGAGAGGAATCCTCGGGGTCTGAGGATCCCTTGGATATGTATGACAGGCCGGTAGGTTGGAATTTGTTTCCCTCCTATCCGGTAGAGGGGAGTCCGTGTGGGCTCCAAGGAGGGCGAGAAGGGAGTCTGTTGGGGCCCTGATCGCAATATGTTATGTGATCCATTACACAGTGCAGTACCATGATTGATGAAATGTTATGATGTACTTATAGATCGATTTTAAATGTTTCCAACTGTTTACAAGTTGTTTTCGGAGGGAATTCACTAAACCTTTTGGTCTAACCCTCGCTTTCAAAACTAAACCATTTTCAGGTAAGCAAGTAGTAGAAGGCTCAGGTTAGTGAGCAAGAGCAAGATGGAGTACAGATGCAGCTAGAGGCAGTGCAAGTGCCACTTGTAGTAGTTAGATTATTCTCAGTTGTGTATAGGTTGTTTCCGCCAACCTTAGTTTTAAATGAATGTAATGATATATTGGGACCCAGAATTGTAAATGTTATGACTTAATGTTATGCTTGTTCTATTGTGTAAATGGGGTCGTTACATGATTCCTTCTTGGATAACATTCATATCAGCGCCACTATCAATAAGGGCAATGACAGTTATTTTAAATTTATTTTCTATACAAAGATTAATACTTGTATGCCATCTTTGATATGAAATATTTTTAGGGATTCTAATTTTATTAATATTTGAATCTTTATTTGCAATTGTAATACCCCGGGTAAGTTCGTTAGTTAAAAGTTAGTTCCGTTAAAATTATTTGACTTTATAATTAATGTTTAGGGTGAATTTGGGTTAAATTAGGAGTTAAGGGTATTTTGGGTCATTAAGGGATAGCTTAGGGTTTAAAGGGTTGGGTTAGATATTATCCCTTAGTTAATCTGATATTTCAAAAACATCAGATATTATCTAGAAAAGTAAGTTGGTGTGTGTGTGTGTTTTGGGAGAAAAGAAGAAAGGAAGAAAAGCTAGCTTAAGGCATCATTTGGTGTATTTGGAAGAGATTACAGGTATGTTTCCTTTACAATTTATGTTTGTAATTGCTAATAGGAAGTTTCTGTCGGATTAAAATCATCAAAATCGATCTGGTATAAATCACAGTCGGATTCTGGGTAGAAATAGGGCAAACCGTCAGAGATGTCCGGACACTATGAATGTGTCCGGGTGATTTTGTTGGTGGTGTCCGGATAGTGTTCTACAGGTGTCCGGACGAGTTCTTCATCCGGGTAAGTTCTATTTTCCTATGTTTTCCGGATAGAATTAGATACCGGATGGTATCCGGATTACTTTGGTGTCCGGATGACGTCCGGATTGTTTAGGTTGTCCGGATTAATGGTGTTGTCCGGAAAAGTTATGTTGTCCGGAAAAGTAGTGTTGTCCGAATAAACTGTGGTTTCCGGATACTTTGGCTGATTGGTCTAATTGATGAGTTTAGATGCTTTTAAGTGTCCAGTAGCCTGTGTCTGGTTAATTCATGGATAGGGAATGAATAAGGATCGAAAGTACTGTGGACTTGACTTAAGTTCGGGTTGGGGAAGACATTTAAGGATAAGAGTTAGATAGAGTTATCTAAAGCTCTTAGTCCTAGCAAGTTCTATGTGTTCAAAGTGGTAAAACAATATTTGTACATGATTGTTTCAGATACTGTGAATCGAAGGTGAAAGCAGAATTCTTTGTGGAGGACTAAAAAGTGTGTAATAATCAAAACAGGTGAGTTTTACTTTAAAAGCGTTTTTAACTGGAATACATATATGTATGGTTTGGGAATGTGATAATTGGTGATTATGTGTTGATATGTGAATTATAATATATTGAGGTATTATATTTACATGAGTATTATAATGTGTTATAATACTTTGGCCGGGCTTAGGACCGGTGTGTTTGGCTATAGAATTCGTATAGCGTTGTTTGGCTGTAGATGTTGTACAGCGTCGTAAATTATTAGTTGGCTTGCAACCAACTAATATGGCCAGGAGGAATGAGAAGGGAAGGTACATGACATGTGAGCTCAATTGGATATATGTGATTGTGTTGCGTGATTTACATGAATGAAGTTATATAAATGGTTTCAAACTAACAGGGATTTTCTCATTTAGACCATCGTGTCTAACCCTCATTTTTGTTTTAAAAATATGTATTCCAGGTGGTGGATCGCGTAAGAGCAAGTAATTAGAGTAATCGATGGATGGCTTTTGTGAAGGATTATATGACGAAGATTTTGGCATGTTTAGCAGTTGTATTATAATGATTAAATGTTATGTATGTATTTAGTAAGAAGTTTGTAGTAGAATGGCTTCTTCTGATTGTAAAAGACTAAGGGACCGTACTTGTTATATGATGTTTCGTTTGTTATATCAATGTTATGTTACATTGTGTGATTTATTGTGTATAAGGGATTGGGGGTTGTTACAGCAATGATTGTGACTTTAGGGATTTCATGTTGAATATTATTTTTATCCTTTTCGATTTTTGAGAGGCGTTCTTTGATAATCCTTATTTCTGTTTTAACTAAAGTTAATTCTTCTTGAAGTTCTTGAGTAGATATTGGTTTAGTCGTTTGGGAGAACCTGTTAAAAACTTCTTGAAGATTTAATAACTCGGTAGTCTTTGAATTATTTGTTTCTATTTTAGGATTATAATTGAGAAACATTTTTGTAGCTTCATCCTTAATAGTTTGATCTGGAATTTTATCTAATAATTCAAGAATCTCTCTGTCTTCTTTTGTTATAACATTAATTTTGTTACAAGTACAGTTTCCTAAACATTCACATGTTTCAGAATCTGAACGGGTAGTTGAACATTGCTCTAAAACATTCAAGTCATTATTATCATAATCTGATATACTAGATTCATATTCTGAGCTTGAATAATCACTATTGAGAATTAATTTGCTTATTTGAGTTTTTAGTTGATCAGAAATTTGTAATTCATTGATCTTTTTCTTAACATAACAATTCTTTGCCATGTGTCCAGTTTTACCACATTTATAACAAATAATTATATCTTTTGATTCATTTTGCTTATGAGGCTTTTTGTTGAATTTTTTATATGGTTTTTCCTTATGATAATTATCAGTTTTATCATATTTTTTATTTTTATCATATTTTGTTTTACACCTTTTGCCAGAGTATTTCTTTGAATATTTTTTAGATTTTGATGATGTAGGAGCAGTTATATTTTCATAACCATATTGTTGACAGAAATTACCAAGTTCTTCTCTATTATTTATTCTGTCTTTCTTTATTTTGGCTTTAAGTTTTAAATCTGAACAGATAGCTAATCCTTCTTTATTAATGTAACCAGTTATTTGTCCATAAGTTAATTCTGAATGAGGAATTTGATTATTATATTTTTCTCTTACTCTTTCTGCAAAGAGTTTAGGTAATCCTGCAATGAACTTTTCTTTCCAAAAGGGTTCGCTACAGTCTGGTCTTATCATTACTTTTGATAAAAACATATCTTTATACCATCTGTAATCTTGTAGTTTTCTACAAGTGAGGTTTAAGAGTATTTCTGAACTCTTTTCTTCGAATAGAGATGGATCTCCTATAAAGTGTTTTACAATGCTAAAGATAAGAGTAGCGACTACATCCTCTTCTTCAGTTTGGATTTGTTGATTGTTTTCAATTTTGATTACAGTTTTCTTGGCATTTCGGATAGTACGTTTAGAATCTTCAGATAAGTACATGTCCCACCAGTTTCTTAAAGTACATGTGAAACCGGAAACGAGCATGCCTGCAATTTGTTTTTGAGTATTATCTCCGGTAATATAGGCATTTGAAGCCATATTCATTTCTTGAACCATATTAAGAATTTGGTGTTCTGATAGTCCGTCAATATTCCAATCGTAAATTGATGAACCATCATATGAACTCCTTAATAGAACCGATGTATCTTCAAATTGAACATATGGGAGAGTTGGTCTATTATAATAATTTCTTGTTTGAGGGCGACTAGTATTAGTAGAATTGCCTTTAAAAGTTAATTTATTGGCAAATTGTTCATGAATTTGAGATATATCTTTCGATTCTGAATCTGAATCTGATTCTTGATTTAGAACATTCACATTTAAATTACTTTATTTTTGTTCTAATTCATCAACTAATTTTTTATTATAACCAAAATTGGCATTTGAATCAATTTGATAGGGTATAAAAAATGCATTTTTATCGTTTTCTTTAACCTTTTCTTTGGAAGAAGGAATCTCAGTTCCTCTAATGTTATTACTTTGATTATTTTCTATTTTACTTAGTTGGTGGCTCATAGTGTTAAGAATTTCATTTGAATAATTATTTTGATAAATAATGGTTTTAAAGTTTTCATCTTTATCAGGTTTTGAAATTGCTAAAGGTGTTCCTATAAATTTATTTTCTATTATAATTGAATCTTTTGGAGGATGTATTGAAGTTATAGTTTCATCACTTTTCATGATTTTGTAATTTTGAGTTATTTTTGGGGTGTCATAGATATTAATAAATGGATTTGGAATGTTTGGCTCTTTACAATGCATTTCGTACCATTTAAAAAAAGTTATATGAACATTGTTTTCTATGATATATTTTCTCCATAGGAGTTGATGTCTGAATTCTTTCTTAGAATCATTAACAAATGAATAATAGAAATCTCTTCTTTCTTTATTATAATCATAGTCAAATTCTTCTTTGAGGTACGTCATATTAATACCTGGGTCACTTATTCTTGAGTCACTCATATTTGATCTTTATATTGATTAATTTCAGACTGAATTTCTGAAGGAGTAGGTTTGTAAACATAACTTTGAGTTTATTCAGATCCTTCTTGATAAAAAGCTTGAGGAATTGATCTATTAAAATCTACATTTTTGAATTTTAATGATTGAGATTTTTGCATAGAAGGAGTTTTTGCTCTATTTATCGATCCTGTAGATAACCTTGAAGAGACAGATCGGAGATTATCAAAATTACTAAAATTAATATCAACTGATCCATCTTCATGTTCAATAATATTAGATATGTGATTTGAATTATCTATGGGTTTTGGAATACCAATATCTTGGAGATTCCAGTTACAATATTGAGTAATCTCGTTCCATTTAAGTCTTTTAGGTATTTGCATTTTAGTATGTTGGGGGTTGGCTTCGAATATTAATGTTTCGTCTTTGGGGCTTGATATCTTAGTTTTTGGTTCTATGGTTGAAGTCATGGTTTTATAACAAACTCTGTAAATTACAGCTACAGGTTTAGTATTTTCTTTGAATTCTAAATTCTTTGTTTTGATAGTGAGAACTAAGATATCTAGTATATTTGGATCAAATAATCCTACAGAAAAGTTAGGATAACAATTAAAATAAATCGGACCATTTGAAACATTAGTTTCTGCCATAGCAAGTATAGAATTTTGGAAATTTGTATGCCTAGCATCTCTTAGAATTAATAATACTGGGGCATCTATTCCTAATCTAAACAAGGGTTTGATAGCAACTTGAACTAATCCAACGTGTAAAAATTTGTATTTTTGTCTATGTTGTATTATGGATGATTTGGATAAGAGGGTAAGATTATTATAATCTTTATTAATTTATATAGTTTGTTCTGTAGTTTTGATTGAATATCCTTGGAAATAATCAAAAGTTCCTATTTTATAAATTGTTTTAATATCCTGTTTGGGAATTGTCCAATTTGTTAGACTTTGTTCGATGTTTGAAATATGTAATTCAGAGGAATTCATATTTAAATCATTTTCTTCTATGTTATCAGTTTCAGAAGAATGTTTTTTAGTGAATAAATTCATAGATAAATTCATAACTTTATATATTTAGCAAAATCTATTTAAATGGTTGTTTTAAGATTAAAGAATAATACCTTCTTTAAATACTTCTTGAATAATCAGAGGGACCACCTTCGGAGGGACCACCCATGGATATTCGTGGTACGGCTGGGCGGCTTACCTCTTGCGCCACTTACGCTACTCCAACCGACTGGGCTGACCAACACCGACATAAAAAGGCTGACCAACACTGACATCCAGTTTGTATTAAAAGAATATATTTTCTTAAATTTAAGACAATCTTTAAATATACCTTGGAAAATAATACAAAGTCTAGCATTCATCTAGTATTCATTTATCAATTCCCACCGCTTCTGGCTCTGATACCATTGTGAGATCGATTCAGGATCGTTTGAAATATATTTGTTCTTGAAAAATAATTTCTTTGTTCTTGATGAATACAAATAAAATCTAAATCTATATTGCTTTCTAGAAAGAAGTTTGTTAAATCGTCAGCAAGTATATTTGGAGAATTACTTGAAATAAACATTTTTAAATGATGATTATGATTAAAACTTTTTTGAATAAGACAACCATTGTTGAATATAATAACACTAAGCATGATTTATTTAAATAGGTTTATAATGAACATGTGGGTAAACATTATGAGAAGCCCTTTGTAAAATTGGATCATAATGATAGTCTTGTTGATAAATGACGAACAATTGAAGTATATGATTTAAAATAAAAAAATTTGAAACTTCATTCATAATACTAATTGGATTATAACTTTGAATAAATAAATTTATATAATGCATATTATCAAAATTTTGCAAAATAAGGCAACCATTATCAAATACAATAACACTGGCAAAAGGTTTAAAACAAAATATGAAAAAAATAATAAATATGATAAAACTGATAATTATCATAAGAAAAAACCATATAAAAAATTCAACAAAAAACCTCATAAGCAAAATGAATTAAGAGATATAATTATTTGTTATAAATGTGGTAAAACTGGACACATGGCAAAGAACTGTTATGTTAAGAAAAAGATCAATGAATTACAAATTTCTGATCAACTAAAAACTCAAATAAGCAAATTAATCCTCAATAGTGATTATTCAAGTTCAGAATATGAATCTAGTATATCAGATTATGATAATAATGACTTGAATGTTTTAGAGCAATGTTCAACTACCAATTCAGATTCTGAAACATGTGAATGTTTAGGAAACTGTACTTGTAACAAAATTAATGTTATAACAAAAGAAGACAGATAGATTCTTGAATCATTAGATAAAATTCCTGATCAAACTATTAAGGATGAAGCTACAAAAAAGTTTCTCAATTATAATCCTAAAATAGAAACAAATAATTCAAAGACTACCGAGTTATTAAATCTTCAAGAAGTTTTTAACAGGTTCTCCCAAACGACTAAACCAATATCTACTCAAGAACTTCAAGAAGAATTAACTTTAGTTAAAACAGAAATAAGGATTATCAAAGAACGCCTCTCAAAAATCGAAAAGGATAAAAATAATATTCAACATGAAATCCCTAAAGTCACAATCATTGCAAATGAAGATTCAAATATTAATAAAATTAGAATCCCTAAAAATATTTCATATCAAAGATGGCATACAAGTATTAATCTTTGTATAGAAAATGAATTTAAAATAACTGTCATTGCCCTTATAGATAGTGGTGTTGATATGAATGTTATCCAAGAAGGAATCATTCCTACAATTTATTATGAGAAAACTTCAAACCGATTATCATCAGCTAGTGGATCAAAACCTGACATTTCCTACAAAGTTTCTAATGTTCATATTTGTAAAGATGATTATTGTTATAAAACATCTTTAATCCTTGTCAAAAACGTAACCTCAACTTTAATTTTAGGATCACCTTTTATTTATCAACTTTACCCAATTACTGTAGACGAAGAAGGAATTAGTACAAAAGTTTTAAATAAAGAAATAAAATTTAAATTTACAGACCCAATTATTCATACAGAATTAAATGTTTTAAACAAAAAAGTTAATCAAGCAAGATATTTAGTCAATGAAATAAGCTATAAAAGAATTCTTGACAATCTCCAAGATCTAAATATTCAAAATAGAATCAAAAAGACAAAAGAAAGATTTGAAAATAATGTTTGTTCTACTTTTCCTAATGCCTTTTGGAAAAGAAAACAACACACTGTTAAATTACCCTACATAAAAGATTTCAATGAAAAAGACATTCCTTCAAAATCTAAAGCTATTCATATGTCAAATGAATTACAAGATCACTGTAAGAAAGAAATTCAAGATTTATTAAACAAAAAACTCATAAGACCTTCAAAATCACCTTGGTCTTGTTCAGCTTTTTATGTCATGAACGCAGCGGAATTAGAAAGAGGTACTCCAAGACTTGTTATTAATTACAAACCTTTAAACAAAGTTTTAGAATGGATTCGATATCCAATACCAAATAAAAGAGACTTATTAAAAAGACTTTATGATGCAAAAATATTTTCAAAATTCGATATGAAGTCAGGATTCTGGCAAATACAAATTCATGAACAAGACAAATATAAAACAGGTTTTAATGTTCCTTTTGGTCATTATGAATGGAACGTCATGCCTTTTGGTCTAAAAAACGCTCCTTCAGAATTCCAAAATATCATGAATGACATTATTATCCCTATAAGCAATTTTGCTATTGTTTATATTGATGATGTGTTAATTTTTTCAAAATCTTTGGAACAACATTTTAAACATTTTAAACATATTTTATGATCTAGTTCTCAACAATGGACTAGTCATTTCTTCAACAAAAATGAGCTTATTTCAAACAAATATTAGATTCTTAGGACATGATATTGTTCAAGGAACTATCAAACCAATACAAAGAAGCTTAGAATTTGCTAATAAATTTCCAGATGAAATAAAAGACAAGACTCAACTTCAAAGATTTTTAGGATGTTTAAATTATGTCCATGACTTTTTTAAAGATTTAGGTGTTATTTGCAAACCCTTATATCAAAGATTAAAAAAGAATCCACCACCATGGACTCAAGAACATACCAATGTTATTAAACATATTAAAGAAAAGGTTAAATACTTGCCTTGTCTTAGTATACCACAACCAAATGCTAGTATCATTGTTGAAACTGATGCTAGTGATTTAGGATTTGGTGGAATATTAAAACAAAAAATTAACAAAGAATCAAATGAAGAATTAGTAAGATTTTTTTCAGGAGCATGGAATGATACTCAAAAAAATTATTCAACTGTTAAAAAAGAAATTTTAAGTATTGTTTTATGCATCAAAATTTTTGAAGATGATCTATATATCCTTTTTATTACGAATAGATTGTCAATCTGCAAAACCTATTCTAGAAAATGACATAAAAAACGTTATTTCAAAACAAATTTTTGCAAGATGGCAAGCATTATTAAGCAATTTCGATTTCAACATTGAATTTATCAAAGGCGAAAATAATTCTCTCCCAGATTTTTTATCAAGAGTATTTTTACAGTGGAAATGAATCAAAGAGAAGACAAAAAGACCATTGTTCAAAATTCTGAAAAGAAATTGCAGCTTTCTCCTTTCAGAGCAAATGCTCCAAATACTACTCCTACTCCCTTATCATCCATTTTTCCTATACAAAATAAATTTGCTCCAATTACTCCTACCAAAGCTCAGCCTTCCTATTCTTCTTTAATACAAAAGCCAGTTATCATCTCTCGAAACCATACTCCCAAAAATTCTATCATATTGTCCAATACACAAACAATCACTCCTCAAAATCCCAAACCTCCTTCCTCAAAAGAAAAAGGCAGTTCTTACTTCCAGAACCCTAACCAACAACTTGTCAAGATCCTTGAAGAACATGAAGTTCAACTCCACAACCAAGGATTTCATTCTCTTACAGATTTCCTCTTTCCCAAAAACTCCATGTTCATAGGAGGCAGTCTAAAAACAAGAGATTATTATCAAGCAATTTTAGAAGATACAGGTTCTATCAAAGTTACTCATAATTCTAATCCTACTGATAGAACCACTATAGCTTATAGCAAGGTTCATATCTTTCATATTCTCTCTATTCAAGATTGGAAAGACCGTCCTTACACCGAAAAAACCCTCTCAAACTATCCAAAACATCCTCATTACAATTACTATGATTTCCAAGATGCTTGGTACAACCTCTTTTATCTCAAAAGCTACTCACATTCATGGTTCATATTTTTCAATAAAAATTTTGAGTGCTCATACCCAAAATGGTTCGTTCGATGGTTCAAATTTTTAGGAAATATTCCAGATACTCTCCCTAATCCTGTTTTAAAAGGTTTCCACAAATACAAAGAAATCTTTTATCAAGACATTCCTGAGTTTGAATACCTCCTTCAATTCACCATCTTATTCAAAATTCCATGGATTATTTCTTGGACTTTTAGTGTGACATCTGCAATTGGTATAAATCCAAGTCTTCTACAAAGAGTGGTTAGAGTCAAATGGTGGGACAACCTTCCTTCAAATCAAATTCAGAAGATGACAATTCAAGGAGTTTCAGAATTTTATTCTGCAAACTATGAAGAATCAACCCCCAAGGTTATTCAAGAAGCAAAAGAAGAAGAAGATAAAGATGATGTAATAAAGCAGTTTTTCGCTACTCACTCCAAAGAAGAAATCAAACGATATATCAAAGAAATTAAACAAGGTTCTCCAAGTAGCTCAAACAGGTCTCAAGAAACAGAACTATTTCAAGATTCTCCAGACCCGTATTCTGACATAAATCTTTATGATTGATGTTTGAATTGTGTGAGTTTGGTGAATTGTCTTTGTAGACAATTTCCTTGATTATTCATAAGTGTTATTATTCATATGTAGAAAATACACTTTTTCGTATTTTCGACTTATACTTATCAAAAAGTTTATCAAATATAAATCATTACTAACGTTTACAGATATGAAGAAAGGTGCCAAAAAGAATAGCAAGAAAGTCAAGAAAACCATGACAAGAAAGAAGACTACAAAACCATGACAAAGAAGTCAAAAAGATGGAGCTTATTTTCAACGATACCAAAAGCTTTGTCGGCCAAAAAAGTCAAAAGATTCCAAAAGCTTTGTCGACCATAATCGATGAGTCACAATAATAGAGAGACAGGCAGTTGCCGGTAAAAATTTACTCAATCATGAAGACATAGAAGACACATGTCGGTTATCCTAAGCTTCTCAAACGTCTATATAAGAAGACCAAAGAAACAAAGAAGAGAATCAGTTTTTCCTTCCTCCTTTTACAAAATTCTCTCAATATCATTAGTCTAAGAATGTTATGTCTAGAAAACCTTCTCTTAGGTTCTCAACCTCTAGATGTTCTAAGTCTTTAGACTTTCAAATAATCATATCCCCAGATATCTGCAAAGATTGTCGAAGAGATAATTGTACCATTGATCATTTAATCAAAGAAGGTATTTTCTGATCATGCTTCGTGTTATTGTATTTGATAATGGTGCCTTATTTTGCAAAATTTTGATAATATACATTATATAAATTTATTTATTCAAAGTTATAATCCAATTAGTATTATTAATGAAGTTACAAACTTTTTTTATTTTAAATCATATACTTCAATTCTTCGTCATTTATCAACAAGACTATCATTATGATCCAATTTTACAAAGGGCTTCTCATAATGTTTACCCACATGTTCATTATAAACCTATTTAAATAAATCATGCTTAGTGTTATTATATTCAACAATGGTTGTCTTATTCAAAAAAGTTTTAATCATAATCATCATTTAAAAATGTTTATTTCAAGTAATTCTCCAAATATACTTGGTGCCGATTTGTCAGGATCGAATCTTAACAAGACAATAAACACTTAGAATTCAGAATTAAAGAATCTGCGGAAAAGAACTTTAATTCTCACAATCAAGAACAATGTAACAGAAAATTCACCACTTTGTGTATTCACTAAATCGACTCACAAGATTACAACCAAACCTCAATCTTGATGAACAAGCTCAATCAAGACGACTTCTACTTCTCTAGAAATAGGGTTCTTAAACCTTGAGGTTAATTCTCTCTAAAACACAATCGAATTCTTTTTCACTCGTATCTCATGTATATTCTAATAGCTATCTATTGAAGTCTATTTATACAAAAATAATTACAAGATAACTATCAAGATAAGATTGATCTTCAGAATATTCTTTTAAGTATATCTTCAATCAATCCATCTTTATCTCCTTCAATCTCGCATTCCATGTTCTGATCACAAGCAGTAGTAACTTCATTCTTCTCAAGCAGTACTAATAATCTTTCAGCAGTAGTAATGTTTGATATGCCCAAGCAGAACTAACAGTTTTCGTAAGACACCAGCAGTACTAACTTTTGTTCAGCAGTATTAACCATGTACCAGCAGTACTAACCTTGACTTGCAGTAGTAACTTTGACAAGCAGTACTAACCTCACATAAGCAGTATTAATAATGTTCCAGCAGTATTAATATCTCAGCAGTACTAACCTTGAACTAGCAGTAGTATCTTTGTTCTGGCAGCACTAACATTGAACTAGCAGTAGTATCTTTGTTCTGGCAGCACTAACATTGAACTAGCAGTACTAACTTGATCTGGCAGTAGTAATGTTGTTCTGGCAGTACTAACCATACTTGGCATATCTTCAGTTCCCAACAATCTCCCCCTAACTTGACTTTTCAGGATGAGAAGTTAAGTTCTTCAGATGATGCTTCCAAAACCTAATCATCAACGCATAAATTTGGATCCAATCCCAGACTTTGATTGAGAATCCTTTTTACAAGGTATCTTGCCATCTTAGAGTCTTTGTCACTCACCAACTTAGCATGCAGCATTCCATTCAACTTTTTCATGATGTGCTTGTATACAACATCCACCAAATAATATTCATGAAATGTATTGTCAAGAGAGATGACATACACTCCACAATTCTCAATGAGCATCCAGTTGGTAATGACTTGAAAATTCCTTACCATCAAATACTGAACTGCTTCTGGTTTGAACATTAAGCACAAGTATTCAAGAACCATCTTGGTAATAGACATACCTTGCTCTGTCAGCATGTTTCCATATAGCCTCATTCCCACCTTGAACATCTCTTCCAAGTCAGATCTTGAGCATGTTCTGATAAGTTTTCCCCAAGTAGGACAAACTTCAAACTTTCCATCTGCCCTTTTGATTCTGATGAACTCCTTTCTTCCATCTTTCAATGTGTCCCAGAAGATGATTTCAGGAGCCATAGAAGATATTGGTTCAGCTTGGATTGGATTAGTATTAACCACAGTAATATACAAATCACTTTGAGCATTTGGCAGTGATTGTACATTGCTTGGTTGGCCTGATGAAGTTGCCACTTCTTCTTCAGCAACTTTTGGATCAGATTTCTCTTTCACTGCTTCCTCCTGGGCTTCTTCCACAGTTGGATCCACCCTTGGCTTCTTTACATCTTTCTTCTCTGAGGCTATTGACTTTGTTCTTGGCCTCTTTGTTCTTTTGAAAGATTTAACAGCTTCAGGAGTGGTTTCAGCTGTTTCTTCTTTGTGGCTCTCAGCAGCACTAACAGTTTCTGCTGCCTTTTGTTTTTCAGCAGCATTATCTGTTTCTACTTCTTTTGCAACCTCAGCAGCAGTAACCGTTTCTGCTGCTGGTTCTGTTTCTTCTTCCTTTGTAAGATCAGCAGCAGTAACGGTTTCTGCTGCTGTTTCTGTTTCTGCTTCCTTTGTAATATCAGCAGCAGTAACGGTTTCTGCTGCTGTTTCTGTTTCTGCTTCCTTTGTAATATCAGCAGCAGTAACGGTTTCTGCTGCTGTTTCTGTTTCTGCTTCCTTTGTAATATCTGCAGCCTCCTCAGTCTCCCCCTCAACCTTATACTCATACTCCCCCTCAATGTTTGCATCCTCCATGTTTAGATCAGAGTCTAACTCCCCCTTTTTGGAAGCATCATTGGTAGGGTTTCTTCTCCTAAGGACAAACTGAGCTTTCTTCTTTCTGTGCATCAACTTAGTGATCATCTTCCTTTGCTTCTCAAGCTGTGAGTTTTGATAGAGGACCACTTTCTTGAGTTCATCAATTTCCTTTTTCTGATCCATGACCTCAATGTTGATATTTGCAATAGTTTCCATCAATTCCTCGTATGTATATCTATCCTCACCCTGTTTAGGAGTTTTTACCTCCCTTAAAGGATCATTGGAAGTTTTAGCAGGTGTCTCTTGCCTAGCAAAAGCACTACCTACCCCCTTGGTTTCTTGGCACCTGGGACCTCTGGATGATTTCTCACCCTGAGTTGCCGTGAGGAAGGGCTTAGTTATTTTACCACTAGCCTTCTCTTTGCTAGCAGAAGTAGTGGCAGCCTTGCGACTCACATGCTCAACCTTCTCCTTAGTGAGCACCTTCTTGGGGTTGGGAGACACCCCTGTGGTTTCCCTTTCGATATTCTCCATTGGAGAATGCTCCAACAGAGGGCTTAAAGGCTTCGGGCTCTTAGGAGATACAGCAAGGGAAGGAACCTTGTGTACCTTTCTTCTTTCAAACTTTTTGGTTATTATGGGAGTGGGTCGTACAAGAATGGACTGAGGGATTTCTTTTGTGATGGAAGGTTGGGATTGGTCATCAGCGGGTGTGTCTAATGAGGGCCTTGACCCTGATGCCATACCTTCAAATGTGTGGGACACAACCATCATTGTAGAGAACAATGGTGTGTCAACTCCTTCCGAGTCCCTAGGAAGTCTTTTCATATTTGAAAAAACCTTCCCTGTAGGGGATTTTGGCACATATACCTCATCAAATTGAGGCATATCCGTCAATTCCTTGGTAATTACTTCCTGAACAAACCTTGGATACATATAGAAACGCTTTTTGGATTCCAGGTTTGCCACAAGATCATTGAAAATCATTTGAGAAAAATTAAACTTCCTGTTAGTGGCTAAGCAGACTAGAGCATAAGCAATAGTACTGCTGAACTCACTCCATCCAGTAGTTTTCCTTGAAATACAATGCATTAAGGTATGAACAAAGAATCTCCATTGAGTAAAAAACTTTGACTTGTAGAATTTAAAAACTCCAATGGGACCTTCATACCCCATTCTTTGTAAAGTTGAGAATAGTTCTTCATTGGGAATGGAAGATATACCTGAGGCATCATCTAGTCGAAGAGTGATGCGAATGAGTTCTTCTGAAACTTTCAAGGGTTTGTCACATACCCTTGTTTGAATGACTTTATGCCCATCTTCGGATTCTACGGTGGCATTGGCCCAGAATTGCGTCTGATGCTCGATGTATATTGTCGGATTCACCGTTAGGGCATACGAAATATGAGTGGACTTGAGAAAATCCACAATTTCATGAAATCCTTCGGCCTGCTTCGGCTTCTGAAGCATTGCAATCTCATTATGCTCGTCGACAAACTCCATAATCGTTGTGCTTCCTGAGGATTTGTAAAGAAAACACAGAGATTCTAGGGAGAAGAGGTTAGAACGAGAGAGAGAAGAAGTTAATGCGAGGAGTCGTTATGAACTTTGGCGGGCAAACAGGGGTATTTATAGCAGTATTTGCCCTAGATTTTCAAAAGCAGTATTAACGACATATGCAGTATTAACGACTGAGCAGTATTAACTGCAAGGCAGTATTAACTACCCAACAGTATTAATTACTTAAGCAGTATTAACTGTGCACTAGCAGTATTAACTACTGAGCAGTATTAACTGCTAAGCAGTATTAACTACTCATTGGCAGTATTAACTGTGCACTAGCAGTATTAACTACTGAGCAGTATTAACTGCAAAGCAGTATTAACTGCAAAGCAGTATTAACTACTGAGCAGTATTAACTACTCATTGGCAGTAGAAAATATGTACTAGCAGTAGAAACTCTGCACTGGCAGTAGTAACTCTGCACTAGCAGTAGTAACTCTGCATTAGCAGTAGTAACTCTGCACTGGCAGTAGTAACTATACTTGCACTTTACAGCATTTGTCAAATCCTCAAATGTCATCTTACCTTCTGACATTACCTTTACTTTTACCACTTATCTTACCTCCTGCAGGATTATTTTCAAAAGTAACATGTCCTCCATCAATTCTTTTGAAATTCTTGAGGCATGCCATGTTACCTGTCATGTGCCTGGAGCAACCACTATCAACATGCCAGATGCTCTTCCCCTTGAGCTGTTGGTTGCCCTGCACATCTGATAAATCAGTTAGTTTTTATTGGGAACCCAAGCCGAAGTGGTCTTGGGTCTCCCTTGCTCATCAAAGTACTTGCACTTGGTTTTGATGAGATTTTCAAACTTAGGTACTGCCGAATTGGAGTACTTTGTCAATATAATTGGTCTAGCAGCACAAACACTAGAAGCAGTATTAACCTTAGAAGAAGTACTAACAGAGTTAGCAGTACTAACAGAGTTAGCATCACTAACAGAGTTAGCAGCACTAACAGAGTTAGCAGCACTAACAGAGTTAGCAGCACTAACTGAGTTAGCAGCACTAACAGAGTTAGCAGTACTAACAGAGTTAGCAGCACTAACTGAGTTAGCAGCACTAACTGAGTTAGCAGCACTAACAGAGTTAGCAGTACTAACAGAGTTAGCAGCACTAACTGAGTTAGCAGCATTAACTGAGTTAGCAGCACTAACAGAGTTAGCAGCACTAACAAAGTTAGCAGCACTAACTGAGTTAGCAGCACTAACACTGCTAGCAGCAGTATTGGCAGTAGTATTGCTTCTAACAGCACTATCCTTTTCAGCAGTACTATCTGAGGTATTAGTGCTTTTGGAGACCCACATATTGACACATTCCTTTTCAGTCTTTTTCCTCATGTGGCTTTTGGATTTAGCTTGTTTCTTAGCCACATGGTTCCTTGCAGGCTTCCTATAACCATTGGATTTATAAAAAGGTCTTTGAAAATTCATCCTTTGGTTAATAGGATTGAAATAACAGTGTTTGGCAAGATGATTCAATCTGCCACAGATGAAACAAGGTTTTGGTCTGTTAATCCTTTGCAGATCAACTCCTTGCTTTTGTGCCCACTGGTTATTCCAATTTCTTTGATTTCCCCTCTTTTTATCATGTCTTTGGGGTTTATTCTCTTGAGATTTCTTGCAAGAACAATGTTCACAAGTTTTAGAGTTCACAACAGTGGTCTGTGTATAATGAACTCCCTTTCCCTTTTCAGTCCTTTTCATCTCATTGTTCTTAACACATGGACTTTCACATTCCTCATCAGATCCTACTTTGTCAGTCTCATCCTCAACAACTACTTTATCTAATGGATCTACTTCAGTGGCTCCTTTAGGTAAGTCCTTCCTATCCTTGGTTTCTAATAGGTCTGACTTAGGAGGGATGTAGTTGTTGTTATAAGGTGGGGGTGTGGCATTGTACCCTATTCCTGGTTTCAACTTACTATGGATTTGAGAGTTGATTATGTTGTCCATGACTTTGGAGGCACAAGTAAACTTTTCTACATCAAGTTTA
This sequence comes from Saussurea involucrata, assembly GCA_033807775.1. Taxonomy (NCBI): domain Eukaryota; kingdom Viridiplantae; phylum Streptophyta; class Magnoliopsida; order Asterales; family Asteraceae; genus Saussurea; species Saussurea involucrata. Next base: position 50,081,754 of record CM066314.1, on the reverse strand, counting down.
ACTTTCTCAAGCTCTCCTTTTAGTTTCTCACACTCTTCCCTAGACTCTTTCAGTTGGAACTCCAGACCACCCTTTTCCCACTTCCAGTAGTTTGTATCATATGAGTGTTGAAGTGCATTGGCTTGAAAAGCCTTAATTTGTTCTTCAAACCTCTCAACAATCAATACATAATCTCTTATGTCCTTTTCTAATCTCTTAAGGTCATCACACATTCCCTGATTGTGATCTCTATACCTTTTAACAGTGTCTATACAAGCTTGAGAACAGAGATTAGATTTTACCTCCGTAGGAATATCTGAGACTTCTGCCATGAGTGCATGATTCTGGATTGCCTCTTCTGCTTGATCACTCCAATCAAAAGTACTGTTTGATTCAATAGAATTTTCCATAATGATTGTAGAATTCTAAGAAACACAAGCTCTGATACCACTTGTCAGGATCGAATCTTAACAAGACAATAAACACTTAGAATTCAGAATTAAAGAATCTGCGGAAAAGAACTTTAATTCTCACAATCAAGAACAATGTAACAGAAAATTCACCACTTTGTGTATTCACTAAATCGACTCACAAGATTACAACCAAACCTCAATCTTGATGAACAAGCTCAATCAAGACGACTTCTACTTCTCTAGAAATAGGGTTCTTAAACCTTGAGGTTAATTCTCTCTAAAACACAATCGAATTCTTTTTCACTCGTATCTCATGTATATTCTAATAGCTATCTATTGAAGTCTATTTATACAAAAATAATTACAAGATAACTATCAAGATAAGATTGATCTTCAGAATATTCTTTTAAGTATATCTTCAATCAATCCATCTTTATCTCCTTCAATCTCGCATTCCATGTTCTGATCACAAGCAGTAGTAACTTCATTCTTCTCAAGCAGTACTAATAATCTTTCAGCAGTAGTAATGTTTGATATGCCCAAGCAGAACTAACAGTTTTCGTAAGACACCAGCAGTACTAACTTTTGTTCAGCAGTATTAACCATGTACCAGCAGTACTAACCTTGACTTGCAGTAGTAACTTTGACAAGCAGTACTAACCTCACATAAGCAGTATTAATATCTCAGCAGTACTAACCTTGAACTAGCAGTAGTATCTTTGTTCTGGCAGCACTAACATTGAACTAGCAGTAGTATCTTTGTTCTGGCAGCACTAACATTGAACTAGCAGTACTAACTTGATCTGGCAGTAGTAATGTTGTTCTGGCAGTACTAACCATACTTGGCATATCTTCAGTTCCCAACACGATTTAACAAACTTCTTTCTAGAAAGCAATATAGATTTAGATTTTATTTGTATTCATCAAGAACAAAGAAATTATTTTTCAAGAACAAATATATTTCAAACGATCCTGAATCGATCTCACAATGGTATCAGAGCCAGAAGCGGTGGGAATTGGTAAATCAATACTAGATGAATGCTAGACTTTGTATTATTTTCCAAGGTATATTTAAAGATTGTCTTAAATTTAAGAAAATATATTCTTTTAATACAAACTGGATGTCAGTGTTGGTCAGCCTATAGGCGGATTCAAACGAGGAGCGTAACAATTTAAGAAAACGCGAGGAGCACCGCCCATGTACAAAATCACATGTGATTTACAGTACAAACCGCGGGACAAACCGCGCGCTTTGCAAACCGCGGGACAAACCGCGCGTGTCCAGAATGTTAATCACATATGATTTTGTACAAAATCACATGTGATTTTGTACATGGGCGGCCGTTCTCGTGCTTCTCGTAAATAGTTAGCGTTCTCGTTTGAACCTTTCTCTCTCTCTCTCTCTCTCTCTATATATATATATATATATATATATATATATATATATATATAGGGGTGGGTTCAAATAAAAACTCAAATTCAATTATAAACGTGAGGACAAACCACAGCCGTTGATTAATAATCCGGTGAAGAGATCAGTAGCAAAAAAACACGGTGGCAATTTTGTAAATAAGTTGAAAACTCTGTCCATGACTTAATGAATATTTAGCGTGCAGGGGTAAAATTGGAAAAAAAATTATTCAGTCTGAATAAAAGGTAATTATTCAGACTGAATAAAGATAATTATTTTCGTCAGATTAGAATCAGCGCCTCCTTTGTTGACTTTTTATTTTCTTTTTTAATTAAAAAACTTTTACCCCCTTAAATTTTAAAATAAATTATCTCAAAAATTACTAACATTTTAATCAAACAAATTACATCAAAAAAACGAGAATTTCGTGCTCTTCGATATGACATCTATCATGATATAGTTTTTTTTTCGTTTTAACCGTTTTTACGTGAAATCGTGTATATGTGTTATATTCAGAGTGAATAATACAACATTCAGGATGAATAATATCTACATTTATTCGGACTGAGTATATAGAATTATTCAGACTGAATATATGGAATTATTCAGTCTGAATAATTTACCTTTTGTTAGAGCATTATTGTTTTCAAGATTTATTGTAAAGTCAATGTGCTGTAATAAGTCCATACTGTATTGCTTAGCCTTTATACCTTGTATGTATGGGGTATAAATAGGTGTGTCATGTTATAGTTAGAAAGAACTCTTAGAACACTTCATGCATATTGTCATTTGTACTCTCAAGTTCAATATATGAATGACACATTTGCTCTCTAGATTTTCTCTCTATATTTGATTGCTAGATCTGGGTTTTTCAATTGGTATCACAGCTAAACAGAAATTTCAAGCAGATCAAAGACCAAATTGAAGATTTTTTACACTAGATTGAAGATTTCGGATCCTTCATCGAACACTGTTCATGGTGATTTATTATCCTTCGACGATCACTGTTCATCCAGAATTTTACTTTTTCTACCATTTTTTATCTTTTTGATTGATTCTTGCCTTCATAGCATTCGATTTTCATCCCTGATCATCTTTAAAACAAGGAATTTTACCAAAATCTGCATAGAATTTGCAGATTTGATCATTTTAGATCTGTTTGTTCGAAAACCCTAAACTTACTGTTTTGGATCTTAATTCGATTAAATCGATCGAATTAGGAGTTGTGATTAAAAAAAGTGTGTGGAATCAAATTTCGAACAAATCTGTGCAAATTTCATAACAATTGATCAAGAATTGAAAAAGTTATGGCTGATTTAATGATTTTTGGTGTTTATGTGAAGGTTTCGGATCATTCATGAAGATTTCGGATCATTCATAAGGATTTCGGATCAGTCAAGCTTGGTTTCGGATCACAAAGAGAAGTGATATTTGTTTAAGTTTTGGTTTTGGATCCAACTACATACGAAACCTGTGGTTTCGGATCCTTATACATTCGTAATCTGTTGGTTTCGCATCGAGTTAAGTCCGAATCCATTGGTTTCGCACCCTTCTTGGTCCGAATCCATTGGTTTCGCACCCTTCTTGGTCCGAATCCATTGATTTCGCACCCTTATAGATCCGTAATCTGTTGGTTTCAGATCCTTATACATCCGTATTCCGTGGTTTCGAATCCTTCTTGATCCGAATTCGTGTTGATTTAAAAAAAATTCTTGGAAAAAGCTTTTCAAGAAAAAAAAATTATTCCGAATTTTTTTCTATAGTGTTTTTCATACACTTTAAGAGCTTTTCAAGATTTTTTTCAATAGTGTATTTTATACACTTTCTGCTTGATTTTCTGAAAGATCAACTTCTAGCAATACTATAAAGAGAGATGGGTTTGCAACAAACTCTTATAAAGGAGATTCCTCCAACTCCACAAGTTTTTGTTAAACCAAATAATGAAATTTTGCAACAAGTTCTTATAACAGAAATACCTTCAACACCACAAACTTTTGTTAAATCTAATAATGAAAGTTTGAAGCAAACTATTGTTAAATCCAGTAGTGAAGGTTTGAAGCAAAATTTTGTTAAAACTAATACTTCAAGTCCTTCAACTCATCAAGATGACATGGAGGAGCTTCAAGGAAGTATAAAAGCATTGGAGGAAGAAAATGCTAATCTGAAGAGACAAATTTTAGACATTTCTTCTTCAAATGATAAATTTATTAAAAGAGTTACTGATCTTGACGTTTATATTGCAGATCTTGAAGCAAAGAGAGACAACTCAAGTCTGCACGATCAAATCGAGAATCTTCAAGAGAAAGTAACAACTCTTCAAAGAGAAAATGCTGATATGAAGAGTAGGGAAGAAAAGAGAGAGAAGTGGAACTTGAATTTACAAGCTAAATTAAAAGAAGTTCAAGATAAAAGAAAAAGTTTGGACAGTGAAAATGCTGATCTAAAGAGAAAACTGTCTAATTTTTCTCATGAAGAAAAGAAAGAAACTGAGCTGAAATGTATAAAACTTTCAAAACAAGTTTATGACTTTGAGAAAGTTTTATTTTTAGAAAAAGAGAAGCTCGAAAAAGAAAGAGCTGATTTTGAAACTGAACGAAAATCTTTTGAGATAAAAAGTTCTGAACTTTCCGTGAAAATTTCTGATTTAGAAAATCTTTTGGAAAAGGAAAGAAAAGATTTTGTGGAAAAGAAAAATCTCTTTGAACAGGAAAATAAAACTCTTAAAAAGAAAAATATGGAAACTTTCAAAGAGATTACTGATAAAAGAAAGTTTTTAGAAAAAGATTTTGAATTGGAACGCAAACATTTTGAAGATGCGATTCTTAATCTTACCAAAAGATTATCTGGTTTATCAGCTAATATTATGAAGGATCAATTGATCAAATCTGATCTCCAAAAGAAATTTGATCTAATTTTTAAGGATAAAAATGTTTTGATAAACAATGTCAAAGAACTTGAAGACATCATTTTTAAATTCGATGTCTCAAAGCAGGTTAGTCCTAATACTATCTTTCAGACTCTATTTGTTAATTCAAATGATTTTGAATGCGCTTTTAAAACTGCTTCAAGTTCGAGTTTTAAAAACATTCATTCTAAACAATTTAATAGATCAACTGATTTCTCAAATGATCAGATTCGTTCAACAAATCTCTTCTATAATTATTTGTTTGATAAATCAGATAATAAATCAACAGTGTCTAAAGTTAATACTTCCAAACCTGAAGAAGTTCCAGTCTTCAAGAAGGTGAAGATGGAATGGAGAGTCAAAGGCACAACAATTCCAAAGAAAGAAGTGCCAAAATCATCTGCCTCCACATCAAATGCTGAAAAGAACAATGCGCCAAAAGGTAAATCTTCTATTCAACCTAATCCTATTCATTCCGCAAATCATCTAATTAGGTTGGCACATAAGAAAATTTGTTGTTCTTACTGTGGATCAAATGATTTTGTGCATAAAAACTATACTTCTTATTGGTACGGTACTTACAGTATTCCTTTTAAGAAATATACACCTAACACACTAGGACCCAAGTCCCGTTGGGTACCAAAATCTGCTTAATCTGTTTTGTAGGTTCTTCATGTGTTGTGCTGAATGTTACATATATACCACACACATGATTGAAAACAGAAGAGAAGCGGTGAATTTTTTGAAGAGTGTATGTACCATTAAGGGGGAGTAAAGAGATAATGGCTTCTGAACAATTCAGTTCAGGACCCGTACTTCAAAGACTAATACTTCTAAACAAATCAGTTTAGAACTCATACTTCTCAGGTGATATCCTTAACTGTCACATCTTTCTGTTTCAAGGAACAAGTGGTGAAAGGTAATATTGCATTATGTATTATTTCTACTGCTTTGAATGTTTGAATCTTAACAAATTTAATTCAATGAGATGAATTTTTTTAATTTTCATTAAATGAATAAAATGTGTGTCAAGGGTGATTTTACAAGTATTTTTGTATTATCTGAGTTATATTTGTTTCAACTTTCACTTCTGAAATAAATCGAAAGGTCAGCAAAACATGAATGAAATTATGCTGAATGCTCGAAGTTAAGTAATTCTGGACTTATATAGAATATAATGCTCAAAAAGCCTATATGTCAGAATGATGGATGGAAACGAATATATGGGGAAGCACCATGTTTTAGAACCAAGTGATTGAGATGCAATAAAAAAAATATGGAAAAGAAAAATCTCTTTGAGTAACAACTCTTCAAAGAGAAAATGCTGATATGAAGAGTAGGGAAGAAAAGAGAGAGAAGTGGAACTTGAATTTACAAGCTAAATTAAAAGAAGTTCAAGATAAAAGAAAGAGTTTGGACAGTGAAAATGCTGATCTAAAGAGAAAACTGTCTAATTTTTCTCTTGAAGAAAAGAAAGAAACTGAGCTGAAATGTATAAAACTTTCAAAACAAGTTTCTGACTTTGAGAAAGTTTTATTTTTAGAAAAAGAGAAGCTCGAAAAAGAAAGAGCTGATTTTGAAACTGAACGAAAATCTTTTGAGATAAAAAGTTCTGAACTTTCCGTGAAAATCTCTGATTTAGAAAATCTTTTGGAAACGGAAAGAAAAGATTTTGCGGAAAAGAAAAATCTCTTTGAAAAGGAAAATAAAATCCTTAAAAAGAAAAATATGGAAACTTTCAAAGAGATAACTGATAAAAGAAAATTATTGGAAAAAGATTTTGAATCGGAACGCAAATATTTTGAAGATGCGATTCTTAATCTTACCAAAAGATTATCTGGTTTATCAAATGATATTATGAAGAATCAATTGATCAAATCTGATCTCCAAAAGAAATTTGATCTAATTTTTAAAGAGAACAATGTTTTGACAAACAAAGTTAAAGAACTTGAAGACATCATTTTTAAATTTGATGTCTCTAAGCAGGCCAGTCATGATACTATCTTTCAGACTCCATTTGTTAAATCAAATGATTCTGAATACTCTTTTAAAACTGCTTCAAGTTCAAGTTTTAAAAAATTTCTTCTAAACAATTTAATAGATCAATTGATTTCTCAAAAGGTCAGATTCGTTCAACAAATCTCTTCTATAATCCTCTACTTGATAAATCAGATAACAAACCAAAAGTGCCTAAAGTTAATACTTCCAATCTTAAAGAAGTTCCAGTCTTCAAGAAAGTGAAGATGGAATGGAGAGTTAAAGGCACAACAGCTCCGAAGAAAGACGTGCCAAAATCAAAGGTTCCCACTTCAAATGCCAAGAAGAGCAATACATTTCAAGGTAAATCTTTTGTCAAACCTGATTTAGTTTACTCTGTAAATCAATTAGTCAGGTTAGCACATAAGAAAACTTGTTGTTCTTACTGTGGATCAAATGATTTTGTACATAAAGATTATACTTCTTATTGGTACGGTACTTACAGTATTCCTTGTAAGAAATCTACACCTTACACACTATGACCCAAGTGCCGTTGGGTACCAAAATCTTCTTAATCTGTTTTGCAGGTTCATCATGTGTTGTGCTGATTTGGAAATATATATACCACACACATGACTGAAAACAGAAGAGAAGCGGTGGATTTTTTTTAAGAAGAGTACTTGTGCCATTAAGGGAGAGCAAAATTAATGGCTTCTAAACACATCAGTTTTGGACCCGTTCTTCAAAGAAATTATGGCTTCTAAACACATCAGTTTAGGACCCGTTCTTCAAAGAAATTATGGCTTCTGAACAATTCAGTTCAGGACCCGTACTTCAAAGACTAAGATTTCTAAACAAATCAGTTTAGAACTCATACTTCTCAGGTGATATCCTTAACTGTCACATCTTTCTGTTTCAAGGAACAAGTGGTGAAAGGTAACATTGCATTATGTTTTACTTCTACTGCTTTGAATGTTTGAGTCTTAACAAATTTAATTCAATGAGATGAAATTTTTTAATTTTCATTAAATGAATGAAATGTGTGTCAAGGGTGATTTTACAAGTGTTTTTGTATTATCTGAGTTATATTTGTTTCATCTTTCACTTCTGAAATAAATCGAAAGGTCAGCAAAACATGAATGAAATTATGCTGAATGCTCAAAATTATGGAAATCTAGACTTATATAGAATATAATGCTAAAAAAAGTCTATTTGTCAAAATGATGGATGGAAACGAAAATACGGGGAAAGCACTATGTGTTTAGAACCAAGTGATTGAGATAAAATTATGCACTATCATTTAGTTTGAAAGTTTGTACCTGTAGCCTTTCTGGTTTGGGAGAGTAAGTCCTAAGGGGTGCTAGACACCTAGTCCCTAAGGCCAACTGGTCTGGGATCGGCTGACCCAAATTCTGCTATAGAACCAGATAGAAAGCCATGTTCTACTGGTACAAATGGGTTTAAGATATATCGATGTGGCCTTTCTGGTTTGGGAAAGTAAGTTCTAAGGGGTGCTCGACACCTAGCACCTAAGGCCAACTGGTTTGGGATCTGCTGACCCAAATCCTGCTATAGAACCAGATAGAAAGTCATGTTTAACGGTGTATCTTATTCCTACTAAACTTTTTGATTAAAAGATGCCAATGAGCACAAAATTAAAAGATGCCAATATGCACAAAATAAAAGATGCCAATGTGCACAAAATAAAAGATGCCAATGAGCACAAAATAAAAGATGCCAATGCGCACACATTTTCTGAAACTTGGGGATAATACAAAGCCGCGATAAACTCGTAAATTTGTGAAAATCCTGATTTTGGACAAATAGTGTGAGTAGAGCAAAGTATTCTTATATGTTTTAGAATTGCGTATGCTTGTAGCCAATCATATTTCGCATGCTAGCACACCAAATAGATTTAATAAAGGGGTTGAAACTGAACATTTTTTTAACTTGATATGCAATGATGTCTTGTTTTTGAATCCAAAGACATGCATTTGATTTCATTTGATTGAAAAATCTGTTACATTTCCTTAAGTTGGATTTTTTTTAAAGATTTCAAATGATCAAATGATAATAGTTATAAAATGTAGTTCAATGAATTTTATTTTCCTTGTATAAATGTTTTCATTAAAGCACTGTATTTGAAATGAATAACTTTTAATGAAATATATGCATACTTTCAGGGGGAGAAAACAAATTGCTCCAGAATTCTTATTTTGAGGGGGAGCAAGGTTATTCATTAAGGAGGAGATTGTTAGTGATACTCAGAGACGCGACTTAAATTGAAAAAGGTTTTTGATGATCATGATGCTCACTTTCATCAAAAAAGGGGGAGAAATGTTTAATTCAATTTCATGTTGAAGACAATTCAAGGTCAAAGAGATGAAGATTGTATTGAAGAAGATTGACTTTACATTGTGAAAGACAAAGATGTTTTCGAATCACTCATATATGGATTCGGATTGCTCAAAGTTGAAGATTTCGGATCATGTGAAGTCTGAAGTGTTTTTGAATATGGTTATCTTAGATCTGAGAGACTCGGATTGTACTTACACCTAAATGTTCAAAAATGTGAAGGCTTCGCATCCTTGTGAAGATTCAACTGTTTGAAGAGTGCCAAAGTTTCAACGGTCAAAGTCAAAGTTAAAGTTTTGAAGATAAAGAGCTGAAGACTGCTGCTATATTTTTATAAATCTTGAATCCAAAGGGGGAGATTGTTAGAGCATTATTGTATTCAAGATTTACTGTAAAGTCAATGTGCTGTAATAAGTCCATACTGTATTGCTTAGCCTTTATACCTTGTATGTATGGGGTATAAATAGGTGTGTCATGTTATAGTTAGAAAGAACTCTTAGAACACTTCATGCATATTGTCATTTGTACTCTCAAGTTCAATATATGAATGACACATTTGCTCTCTAGATTTTCTCTCTATATTTGATTGCTAGATCTGGGTTTATCACCTTTATTCAGTCTGAATAATTATATTCGTTTGAATATCTACCTTTATTCAGTCTGAATAATTCTATATATTCAGACTGAATAAAGATAGATATTCAAAACGAATAAATGTTTAAGTTTTGTTCTTTTTTCATATCTACCTTTATTCAGTCTGAATAATTCTATATATTCAGACTGAATAAAGGTAGATATTCAAAATGAATAAATGTTTAAATTTTGTTCTTTTTTCATATCTACCTTTATTCAGTCTGAATAATTCTATATATTCAGTCTGAATAAATGTAGATATTATTCATCCAGAATGTTATATTATTCATTCTGAATATAACACATGTACACGATTTCACGTAAAAACGGTTAAAACGAAAAAAAAACTATATCAAGACATGAATAAGTTTTATTCTTTTTTAATATCTACCTTTATTCAGTCTGAATAATTCCATATATTCAGTCTGAATAATTCTATATACTCAGTCCGAATAAATATAGATATTATTCATCCCGAATGTTGTATTATTCACTCTGAATATAACACATATACACGATTTCACGTAAAAACGGTTAAAACGAAAAAAAAAACTATATCATGATGGATGTCATATCGAAGAGCACGAAATTCTCGTTTTTTTGATGTAATTTGTTTGATTAAAATGTTAGTAATTTTTGAAATAATTTATTTTAAAATTTAAGGGGGTAAAAGTTTTTTAATTAAAAAAGAAAATAAAAAGTTAACATAGGAGGCGCTGATTCTAATCTTGACGAAAATACCCCTAAAGCTGAATTTTAGGAATGGCTTAAATATGACTGCGATCAATGGACGAGATTTGTCCTCACGTTTACAACTGAATTTGAGTTTTTAGATAAACTTTCCTCTTTCTCTCTCTATATATACACACACGGCAGTAGGTTTGGTTCAATCGATTTCAACGGTCCAACGGTTTTTCGAAAGCCCTTAGTTTTTTAACATTTCTTTCAAAAAAGAAAAAACTCGACGCAAGTGAAAGGTGTAGTTGTATCCACGGCTCCACGCTAACAGCATTCAATGCGGCATGCGGTGCGGTTTGCTCCTGTCCATGAATTTTTTCTGCTACGCCTTCAACCACCATTGCTCCTTCATTGAACCACCTCCTCTCTCTTCATCTCTCGAACCTAACATCTGTGTCTGCTTGATTCCTATTGCTAGATGAAGCTTCATCTTCTCCACCAATGTGTATCCTCATCGACACGCGTTAGATCCATTATCAATTTAAGAGGATCTTCTTTTTCTACTTCTGCATCCAAACGGGAGGGTGGTGTTTCCATGGTGCAAGGAGCTTCAAGGGGCTTAGGGCTTGAATTTGTAAGCGTTTCCCTTTCACAATTCTACAATTTTGCAAATTTCTCACTTCATTGTTTATTTGGTACCTGTAATTGAGTGTTCATGAATTACCTTTTAGGTACTCTTTAGTGTGGAACCTTTTAGAGCATCTCCAATAGGTTCTCCAAAATGGAGTAAATGAAGAAAATGAGGATTTTGAAATATAATTTTGTTCCAACTGATTTCCCAAAACTATATGTAAAATAGAAAAAGTAGGAGATAGAAAAAGTTTTTGTCCAAATATAGAGATAAATTACTAAATGAAAGCACCAATAGAAAACTTTGAAGTACATATTTAGAGAGAAATCATATTTTAATAGATGAAAAAAATATTTTATTATTATGATCAATGTCGGATTCTCCAAATGGGAAATCTGTTGGGGAGGATGTAATTTTTTTTTGGAGATTTTGACTTTTTGATTCTCCATTTTGAAGAAATTGTGGAGAATCTGTTGGAGATGCTCTTAGGGTTCTCATTATCAGGCAATTTAGTTCCCCCCAGACAGACACAAAGAAGTTAAAGCTATTTGCTTATATAGGTTCGCTGAATAAGTTTCGCTCCAAAATTGGATTGGATATATATAGAAGGTCGGGTCCGGTAGTAAATCAAAATATCGTAGGATGCATAGGACTTACTTTGTTAGCGGAGATTCAAATAAGTTAATATTATAACTTACGTTAACATTTCCATCCTAACATCTATTAACATTTTTATGACGATACTACCATTCTCGGCTAATTTTGATTTCCCAAATCGGTCCCATTTTTTTTTTCAAAAATCAGTTTTGAACATCTAAAAGATCTTGTGTGAAGATTTTTTTTTGGACAATATCTTATTGAAATACACTTTAAAATCTAGAATTGGCATTCAAATACACTTTAAATATTTTTATACTAAACTATTAATATATTATACATGTTTTTCTAATTACGATTTTTGACATTTAATATTGGAACACTTAAAAAAAACTTCAAAAAGGAAGTTGGAAATCTTGTAGAAATCTGGAAAAACTTGAAATAAGTTTTATGGGAAACTTAATTTTTTTTATAACCGGGCCTATGTATAACAAGTCCTGGGCCGGGCCGGCCCGTATTTGGCCATCTCTAATTGTAAGAGTAATTTTAAAAGGGGGGGGGGGGTCCAATAAGTTTCAGACCAAGTATCTACATGGCAAGAACAAAATAATATGTAGTTGGGTGATAATGAAAAACAAACAACACCTTAGTGTACTCTGCATATTGCCATAATATGTTAATAATACACACATTTCCAAGAAATATCACTCTCCATGAGAAGGAATTTTGCACAAACAATAATGAATATCTTGGTACTTTATTTCCTGCACAAATAGTATTAACGTATCATAAAATCTACCCATTGCATAATGTGGATCTACAAAATGAAACTCTTCATGTCATTTATACACCCCATTCACATAGAGTACCAGAATAAGTGAAGAGTTGATCACTTGATCTAAACAAGAATAGTTTTGGTGGGTTCCAAATAGCAAATTGTTGCTTCTCTGTCTCTGTCTGAGTTAATTATTGGGGTCAAAGGGTTGCATCTTTTCGCTGGCATATGTGATAACTTATATTGAGTTAATCTAAATTACATCTTCTTTGATTTTCTCATCGCGGTACAGGTGAAGCAATTGCTGGTGAAAAATTCACAAGAACATGTCATTGCTACATGCCGAAATCCCAATGGAGCAGCAGGGCTAATTGAGTTAAAAAACAAATTTTCTGAAAGGCTACATATTCAAAGGTTGGATCTTACCATTGAAAGCACAATAGAGGTTACTTCTTGTCACTTGTCCTTTAATAGGGAAATCTATAAATTTTAACAAGAATGAACTTTAGATGGAATCACAGAGAAATCTATAAATTTGTAAAAAGAATGAACTTTATGTGGGATATACTGGGTTTGTTTTTGGTTTATATAATTTGTATTTTCTTTCTGGTTCAGGAACTTTTCATTATTTCAGTTGTTCGTTCCTTGTAAATTACTTTTCTATCCTCGACTTTTTAACAGTTTGATATGTTTTACATAATTACTAAACCAACAATTGTATGAACTTAAAACCAACTGACAAGACATAATTTCAGGAGTCTGCAAAGGCCATAGGCGAGAGGTATGGTCACTTAAATCTTCTTGTTAATGCATCTGGTATTCTTTCAATACCTGATGTTATACACCCAGGTAAGTGCAGCTTGGTCCAGGATGTTTAAATCTATGTTGTTCATCAGCAATTCATAGTACTTTGATGTTAGCCAGTTACATTGAATACTAAGGTTCCTATACTTATTTTATATAATCTTGTATACAGAAACAACATTGACCAAATTAGACAGATCATCGTTATTGCTTGCTTATGAGGTTAATGCAGTGGGTCCTATTTTGGTCACGAAGGTATGATCATCTATTTCTGTTATTTTGTGTTCTTTTACATTAATTGTTCCATAAATAGCTCTCACTCATTGCAACAATTAGTTTCTTCTTGCAAATTTATCAGTTTCAAATTGCTATGGACCATAATAAGATATTTAAGAAATTGGTTAAACACAAGTTATTTGCTTTGTTGAAAATAGTTTGTGACATATTGCAACCCCATTGTGGATACCCTAAGGCTGCTCCAAGTTGGGTGGAACTCGCATAACATTAAGAGATCTGTTCACTTTTTCAGCTCCTTTAAGGACTTGTATATATAGTTGTGTTTTATACTTTTATGTTAACACACCGTATATGACCATATATGAATTTTGATCATGAAAAGCAGCATATGTGGCCTTTGCTTAAGGTTGGAGGTGGCATTGGAACTGAAAGAGATGTTGCTGTTGTGGCTAATATAAGTGCCAGGGTTGGCTCAATTGGGGACAACCGTTTAGGTGGATGGCATTCATATCGGTCCTCCAAGGCTGCACTTAATCAACGTAAGAGTTTTTACTCGGAATTATTTACAAAAGTTGTACCTTCCTGTGCTAAAAACAAGTGAACCTTGAATCCAATTGTCAGTCATTCTTTATCCAAAAGAACGACTGAAATAAAGTTTACCAAAGGGTCATTGGCTCAGCAGAATCCAGGTTACGGGTAGAACCCGCTCTCTCTAGAGGTCAAGGATTCAAACCTCATCCAAGACAAGGAGGGTGCGTGAGTATTTGCCGAATATAAATATTATTTACTTCAAAAATAAATAAATAAGTAAATGAAGTGAAAACTCTCACATGTCCCGGATTGCATTTTTTGTTTACTGTGCCCGTTTCTTGCTTGCACAAACTCTCACATGTAGCTTGTTTGCGTGTTCCCTTTAATTCTTGTCTTGCAAGCTGGGAGTCTTCACAGAAACAGTCTCTTTATCCTTGGGTTATTTAGGAGAATAATCTTCTGACAGATTTTGAGGCATTATTATGTTAGGAAGACCCATTATTCTATTAGGCAGATGCGATCTTAAATCTTTTCATACATTTAAAAAAAAGCATATGCCGTTAGTCTCCTAAATAACCCACCCCTTGGGGGAAATGCAAGGTATCCTACCCCATCAGATCCTATGGGGCTGTTTGGTTGGTTTTCCGTTAAGTCCTGTATGGATAAAGATGTCTGTGTGGATTAATCTGTTTGTATAGATTGTGAGGATTTTTGTTTGGGAGGTTTTTTTTCATGGATGGAAGAAGCGTGTTTTTTAATTGGGAGGGGCAAGTTTGGAAAAAACTTGGCTTTCTGCATAAAGCTTACTGAATAAGTCACTTTCTGCATAAAGCTTACTGAATAAGTCACTTTCTGTATCATTAAGCCACTACCAAAAAATCATGTATAGTTGACCGAATAAGCTGTGAGTCCCATTGAGCTCAATGAGCTGCTAACAAACGGACCCTACGTCTGCTTGGGATTTACTAGCTAGGTTTAGGTTTTGAAATATTTCCATGCACAACGTGTTTTAAGTTTTAACATAAAAGGGTATTGATATATGCAGTAACCAAATGTGTAGCTGTTGAATTTGCGCGAAAGAAAGACCCAGTTATATGCATTTTATTGCACCCTGGAACGGTGGACACGGATCTTTCTAAGCCATTCCAAAAGAATGTTCCAAAAGACAAGCTCTTCACTAAAGAATTTTCTGTACAAAAGCTCTTGGGCATAATTAACAGCAGCAAGAGCCATGACAATGGCAAATTCTTCGCTTGGGACGGTAAAGAAATTCCTTGGTGATATATTCATATCCGCTTGGAATTACTATATCAATGTATGGATAACCATCACTGAACGTAACACAAGTTGTGCATTGTAAACGGGTCAAAGTGGAACATGCATCGACTTGTTGATTCATTCATTAGCTGGACAAAGTGTCAACTCATATAAGGATCATATGAGAAAATTTCATTTTCGTGAGAAGGTGGGAGAATGTGGAGGTATTTTTATATCGTGTGAATGTTATTTTGTATTATGTGAAGCTTGTAACCTGTATAGCATCATACTATGTATTTCCGGTCACATGACCTTCACATAATACAAGGTTATCTCCAAAGGTCACACCAAATCTTCTTGGCCGTATGACGGCCTTGCTCACATTAAAAAAAAAACGGGTCTTTTTCACCGGAACCCACTGTATGTGTGTGTATATATATATATATATATATACTAGGTTCAACCCGTGTATTACACCGGGTAATTTAAAAAAACTAAATCATGCTAGAAAACTTATCTTACATTTATAAATTTATAATAAACATTTATTTTCAAAAAAAAAAATATAAACTATGAGGTTGGATATGTTATTTCGCTTAAAATAACTTTATAAAATAACTTTTTTTTAAAACGAAAAGAGAATATATTTGGTTGAATATGATGATTAATTGATTATATGTCAAGGTTTTTAAGTAACTATATGTCTATATGTAAAGATTTGCTAGAAGACAATCATAAGAAAATAAAATACAAAACCTTGTGAGTTTTTAAGTCTTGAATCGATAAGGTCGGTATTTAATCATCCACGCACAAATTAGCAAAAATACATAAAAACGCTTGATTAAGGTGTCGTTTACCCGAACACTTACCCGTTAAGCGCTTATCGATAAAATCCAACATCACTTACTTAACGGGTAAGATTTTAATCCACCAAAACGGCATTGTATGTACAATTTACCCGGTAAGCGCTAACCGTGGTAAGATTCTTGGTTCTTTTATATTAATCCAGTAAGATGATGTGACTTGGTAAGCGTGACGCCTTAAATATCTATATCAATCGTATACTTATATTTTATAATAATATCAATCAAATTTTTTTATATAATTATAACCAAATCAACTATTATGAAAGATTAATTTAAAGTGAATTGACGGGAAGCATAACAATTTGACTTTGAAAATATCATTAACTAACTATCTATTGATAACTGATATTATGTAGTTCAATTAAAATTAGAGGTAATAATATAATCATGATTAAGAAAGTATAAATAATTAAATATATTATACTAAAATATTTGCATATTTATATTTTTGAAAAAGGTTCGAACTCATAATCCAAAGGTCAGTTGATAAATGATATCTTTTTTTCCAAGTAATTAAATCTCTTATGATAATTCTAAAGGTGTTCCGTTGACAGAATGTAATTTGATAGAATTGTAATTCGTCGAAAGAATTGAATTTGAAGTAAAAATTGGTATGAAATTGCAAAAAGAAAATCACGACAATTTAGTGATTATTTGTATCAAATCCCATACTAATTTCAACAAATCCCATACCAATCACAACACATTAATTTGTGATTGGTATGAGATTTGTTGAAATTAGTATGAGATTTGATACAAATAATCACTAAATTGTCGTGATTTTCTTTTTGCAATTTCATATCAATTTTTACTTCAAATTCAATTCTTTCGACGAATTACAATTTTATCAAATTACATTCTGTCAACGGAACACCTTTAGAATTATCATAAAAGATTTAATTACTTGGAAAAAAAGATATCACTTATCAGTTGACCTTTGGATTATGAGTTCGAACCTTTTTCAAAAATATAAATATGCAAATATTTTAGTATAATATATTTAATTATTTATATTTTCTTAATCATGATTATATTATTTCCTCTAATTTTAATTATAATATTTAAATCCAAAAATATTCAATATTAGGCTCATTTCGAAGGTATTGACGAAACGATTACAATGGTATAATTTGTAAAAAATAGAAATGTTTTTAATGCATTTTAGTTCATATACATTATTTATGTTTATATGATAAGAGTCTAAAATGAAAAATAAAAAAGTAAGGGATTAAAAGTAAACTACATACCTAATTATAAGGGTAGTAAATGTGAGTGTACTAATTGAACTTATAATGTAAACTGCGTCTAGATACATGTTTAGGCGGGAAAATACTGAAGTCGGCTCACCAGAAGACGACACGTGGCATGCTAGTTACTTATTTATTATATATATAGATACATACGGAAGATCATCTCAGAAGGTAATCAATTTGCAAGAAGACGAAAAAATTTAAGATGACATGTAATTATAGGAGTAAAGTTACATGTGATACAACATGTCCAAAACGACGTTAACAACTTGGTCAACACAACCAAGGGTCATGGGAAAGGTTACCTGCTATATGGCCGGTCAAAGCCAATTTAAGTTTAAGGTATCTAAAGACCATGTCCCTTAAACTTATGCTCTAATACCAACTTGTAACACCCTTAAATTTGTAGAATAATAGACAATTTAATACTTTGAAACTCTAAAATAAAATAGTTTTAATAGCGAAAAATGTAAAGTTCACATAATAAGGAGAACACGATATCATATGCATGAGTTCTAGACAAGACAATTTAATCCTCAATAGAACTAGAATAGGTCAAGGGTTGCATAAAACCGTCAAGTCCGCTATCTTCAAAATCGGATGACGTCTTTAAAGCCATCTTACTAGGATTTCTACAAAGCTCCAAACCCCACTCATATCCCACTAAGACCTGATATACATGTCGATAATAAAAGATGTTAGACTTAACATCTAGTGAGTTAGAAGAGTTCTATCGTATAAACATAAAACGGTTAAGTCGAACAATTTTCGTTAAATGACGACTCCTTTATTTAGATTAAATGACAGACTCCTAAATTTGTAGAATGGAGTAGACAATTTTCAAAATGCTCACAAAAGCCAATGATAAGCGTTTATAAAAAAATTACACTTTATAACTAAAAAGCGCTCAAGTGCTACAATTAAAGTTCATATGTTGAGTAAAATCCAAAAACCACATTTTAAAGAATCAAAATAATATATTGACCCAAATTATCCAAAGACTCAAGAAACCTCATTTGATGCAATAAAGATATTATTTGGAACAATCATTGAAGGTTCATATCTCAAAAATAATCAATAATACATTATAAATGTTCTTTCAAAATTTTGGGACCCAAAACATACTCAAGTGCACACAAATCATAAGACACATCAAATATGAAGCAAACCCATTAAGATGTATTTAAAATTCATAATGGAGGTATGTATTTTGACAGATATTTAGTTTTGAAAAACAATTAAAACTCGGTTTGCTAATTCATGATAAATAGTTTAACTCCAAATCTTGAGCTTCATTTGGTAAAGACTATAGATCTTCTAGAAAACTTTTCAAATCCTAGCTCTAAAGCTTCCATAAGGTTTCTTCTACCACAAATACTCCTAAAGTTAAACCGGAATGAGAAAGTGAAGTAAAGGAAAGGAAATAAAATAATTTTCATGTTCTTAAATAGGAGAGAAAGGAAAGGAAAAATGTAATTTCTACAAATATATCCTTAACCTTTTATAAGGAAAGACCGAGTAGTTTTGTAATTCTAATAATTTTAGTAAATTTTTAAATGCTTTTAGTTTTTTTTCCTTTCCTTTCCTACCACATTTGGGAGGAAAGTTTTGAAAGGAAACTTTTCATTAGTTTCCTTCCGTTTTCTTTCCTTTCTCTCCTAAAAGAGTTTCGAGAACACGAGTTTTCTACTTTACTTCCCTTTCCCCCCCTTTCCTTTCCTTCGTAAAAAGAGTTTTGAGAACACAACATAAAAGTGAACAAGGGTTCAAATCCACTTCTCACGCTTATCACGTTAACTTAACTTCTCATCCTTTGCATATATATGTATATATAGGGTTGGGTTCCGTTGAGAAGTTGAGGTTAACGTGAGAAGTGGTTATCAACCGTTGGATGACAAATGAACGTATATTAGGATGAGATGCACCGAGATGCACCAGATCAATTCCCTTTTAAGCCACAATTCTTGGGAGAACATTTTATTAAAAGTGATCAACGGTTCAGATACACTTTTAACCCTTCTCACGTCAATCTCAACTTCTCACACGATTGTTCGCCTATGTATATATATAGGGTTGGGTTCTAGTTAAAAGGGAAGATGGTGAGAAACGTAAGAAGGATCTAGACCCTTAGATCATTCCTAATTGAAGATCAACACTAATGAGATGCACGGAGATGCAATATATCAATTCATGTGAGAAGCGCAATTTATTGGTGGGTGTAAGATTTAAAGTGATCAAAGGTCCAGATCCCTTCTCACTTTAACTTTTTTTCTCACACGACCCTTCGTCTCTCTCTCTCTCTCTCCTCTCTCTCTCTCTCTCTCTCTATATATATATATATATATATATATATATGTTGGTATCAACTATCGGACTTGTACATAATACCAAAAGAGTCCGACCAAACACTTAGAAAATATTATCTGTCAAATAAAGGAATCCGATGATGAAGTTGTAACATTCGTAATTTTTGGGTAAGTATAATTTAGTGTAGAAATCGATCTCTTTGGTCTTAAATCATAGATTTTATAGTCTTGTTGGATGGAGAATTTAAATACGACTCCAACGGTTTTTTCCGGAGCAAAATCATAGTTAAAACGAAGAAGTTATGGCCAAAACAATTTTCGGGACAATCTATGCAATAGTGACATCTATTGTGACACTGTTACAATTGCATGTCACAATCGCACGCGGGTGCCAGACTGCATAAAATCCGATTTTTAGCCTCATTCTTCATTTCTTCATAACTTTTGCATTCCAACTCCGATTTTGTTGATTCAATTCAAGTTGCTATGGTTTTGTCTTTTGAGATCTTTTTAAGGATAGATTGTTATTTTTGGGAAGATCCAAGGGCATTTGGTGGCGGAGTGGAAGCAAAGGTCAAGAGCTCTCATCATCACCTCCATCTTCAAGAAAATTAGGGGTTTTCTAGGTTTTCATCAAAAAACCAAGTGGTGAGTTCATTCTCCTAGTTTCTAAAACTTTCATATGAGTTATAAATGCTCCATTTGACTTCCTAGTGTTTATGTTTCTCAAATTTATGTTTGGATGATTTTGGGGAAGTTAGGTCAAAATTGGGGTTTTGGTCAAAATGGAAATTTTGATATAAGATGTTTGGGGAATGATTTTAAGTGTTTGGATATGAATATTTATGTTTGGAAACTTGTGGATCTAGGTTTTTGGAAGATTTTCTTGTGGATTCAAGTTGCTTCAAGGAAACTCAAGTTTGGGGAAAGCAAGATTTAGCCTAAATCTAGCAAGATGAGTTCAAGTTGATTTGTGAAAATATTGTACATGCAAAAAATGTCCATCTTAAAGTGTTTGTGTGTTTTACATAAAAATTATCCATTGTTGAGTTATTTGGTGGACTTTGATTATTTGAAATGTTTAACTTTATAAATCTTGTAAAACACCCGCATTTGGGATTTTTGGGTAATTTGATAAATAAATTATAAATAAAAGTGTTTGATGATTTATTGTATAAATGGAGAGTATTTGGAAAAAAAATGCACTCTTAGTGTTTGTTGAAAATATGCATAGTTTGTGTTATGGTACGTTTTGAAAATACGAATGAGTGGGTCATTTAATGAGTTTGCATATTAGTATGTCTCATTTTTATAAATCTCATGAGATGTCCATAGTTGAATTTTTTGGACACTTTGGTAAACAAATTTTGAGAGTATGTCATTTTGGTGATTTACCTCATAAATGGAAATCATTTAACGCCTTTGGTTTTATAACTCATTTGAAAGAGATGCATTATCGTGTTATAAAGTATTTGAGTATATAAATGGTTTGATTTCCTTTGGAAACTCACAATGAAGGGATTTGGAGTTAGTCATGCCTTTGGAGCATGTATATGCATACCATGGGTTAAATACATTCCATTTGCATATGTTGACTTTTAACAAATGGTCATTTGATCAGTTGAGCTTATGACTCGGTTTTTGACTCTGGTTGGGTCTTGATGACATTTGTCTTATGATTTTCATATATTGAATCTTATTTGAGAATTATATGTTTTAGTTCATTTTGTAATCTTGGCATTCATATCTTTCAGAGCTTAAACTGTGTATGCGTACTCGGTAACCTTCTCTCTCAAATAGTTATATGACATTTTGATTTCTCCATTGTTAATTCTCTTTTTCTTAATTCTATACATGATATTGAGATTCACAATTCTATACTTGATAGGGGTAAATTAAACATGAATAAACGTAAAATATGACATTCTAGATATAAATGTGTCACCCAAAAAATGGGGAAATATTAAGGCGTTTACAATCCAAAACAATATAAGAGATACATTCCGACAACCTATTAATCTAAACTAAACTAGCTTAGATTATGGACGGGTGTCATTATCTTTTTTCCATTAAAATCTTCTGTTAAACCAAAAGAACGCCATGTCTATACTTCACCAAAAATGCTATATCCAGCTACTTGACCGTCCACTCAAGCAATGACATGATATACATGTTTGTTTAAGAAAAAGTTTTTGGCTAAAGTCTAGTGAGATCAAACGGTTATAATAAACTAAAATAAATAATAACTTCGAAATATAACTTTTAAACCAACCACCTTTACCATAAGAGTAACAATGCCTTCATTAACACATAACATCTTGCGATGACGGGGGAGACCCGATTTTTGATTAGTGATGGAACACAAAAGTAGGTCACTTATCATGTTGGTTAAGTCATACTCGTGGATTATAATCAATTGATATATCAAGCTCAACTCCTCTAAGGGGCTGTTTACTAACTGCTGACCAGACTGACTCGGTCAGCAATCAACATGTTTACCAATTGAAAAATCTGACCGAAAACTTACCCAACTAGCACCAAAATGATGCTTACCCCAGTCAGTTTCAACGTTTCTGTTGGTCCCGAAAGGCCTATACAAGTTTGTAGAAGGGGGGGGGGGGGTTGAATACAAACACACTATTTTACTTTTCTAAATTGTTTATTGATAAATCATTAACAATTTACAGCTTGTTGCGGAAACAAGATTAAGGATAAACCTAAATCTAAACAAGTTGGAACACTAAGGTTTCTTGCACTAAGAAAGATAAGGAGATTACTAATAAAATCCTATCTTGAGAGAGATTTGAACTTGTCCAGAGTTAGCAAGTTACTTCAAATGAAGTGAGTTCATCTCTTTATATACTGCATGCATTTAATGCAATTCAGTATACACTTTACACGTGTCATCAGCGGATTGGTTGCATGTCATTGACCTTGGTTGACAACCTTAGTAGCCGTAAAGATAAACAGTGTAGTATCAGAGTGGTTGTACGATTTCAGATTTTCGGAGGCTCTTTTCTGACATTTCGTACGGCGGCGTGCAAGGGAGGTTAAGACAAAAGTACTTTGTACGGAGGACTTCATGATCAGCTTTCGTTGATTCAACGATTATCATTTACTATTCAGCGAATGATAAAGTTCAGCGATAGCTGAAGTCTTGTACTTGATACTTCACGTTGAGTGGACAAATCTGAGTCTTCGCTGATCCGCATCAGTTCATTAGTAGACTTGTCGCTGGTTCTTGAGCTTGATCTTCGACTTCAGCGTAGAACCTTTGTTGACGTGAAACTTGTCTTCAGGGATCATAAGTAAACAACTAACTTATCAGCGATCACCATAAGGACTGAACAGACTCAGAGTGTTGGTGCAAGTGTACCACATCTCTATATATTTATATATATTTATTTTGATGATTACAAACACACCGCATTATTGTTTATCTAACAATTTAATCCAAGTGTGCAGTTGTTGAAGAACACGAAGATTTAATCTGAAGGGTTCAAGACGGAAGTGTTTTCGTCGTCATTATTGTTTATAACTAATAATGATAAACACCCTAAAATAATATACCACTTGGATATTTCTAAAAACCCAACAATTAATTTTAATATGGTTTTGAGAAGATTCAGCAAGATTTGGTTGCAGTTCTGGAAGGTCCTTTTCTGACGCCGGTATACCGTGGAGAATACCCGGTATACCGCGGGTACACTTTTGGCGGTATACCGCGGGTGTTCAGCCGGTATACCGCGGCAGTCCGTGTGCAATTCCTATTGGTTGAAGTTACCTTTTCCTGACGGCGGTATACCGCGAGACCCAGCCGGTATACCGCGGGTACGTAATTCCTGCCAACTTTGCATGTAGCCGTTGGTGTGTCAGTCACCTTTTCTGACGGCGGTATACCGCCATGTGCAACGCGGTATACCGCGGATGCACAATGCCGTTGGAGATGCTGATATATAAAGAAGCTGTTGGTGATGAAGAATAGTAGACCTCAGAACAAAACAACAGTAACAATAAGCAGCAACCACACTCTCAGCTCTCTCATTTATATATATATATTTTATAAAACATTTTTTATAAAATATCCAAGTGTGAGATATTATACAAGAGTGATTACCCATTGTGAGTTATACTCCTCTTGTAAGTATTTGAATAACGGGTGTGTGATCCTGTACATCTCATAGCAGAAGCTTGAGAATCAATTACGTTACCTTTGTACTTGGTTTGTATTTCTACCGTAAAGAATACATTTATTGGATCGTGTCGGGAAGTGTCTCGGCTGCTGGTTTATCACAGTTGGTGGTAAATCAGTAAATCTCCGTGTCAAGTATCTCTTACCTTTATCTCTTTATTTATTCCGCTGTGCTTTATTATATCTGTTTATATAAACTGCTTTGCATTTATATTTGTTTATATAATTGTTGTATACTTATTTATTTATACTCTGCTTTATTTATTCTGTATTTATTTGTAAAAAGAATTTTTGAAAGTAAAAGTTTTAAAATACAACCTTACCCCCCCCTTTGGTTGTCTAACATTTGGTATCAGAGCAGGGCTTTCAAAAATCGTCTATTTAATTTTTTAAAATCCGTTTTTGTTATGGCTCATCAAAATGCTTGGTTTTCTAAATCTCTTCTTATTGATTTCGAAAATTTTGATCTTTGGGCAAATTCTTTTGAACGTTGTGTTCGTGGGATAAATCAAAAAATTTGGGATATTATTATTAAAGGAAATTTCAAACCCACAAAATTTCAAAACAACAAAGTTGTTGAAAAACCTAGCTCGGAATGGTCCGACGAAGATGAGGCTAATTATTGTTTAAATTATGAAGCCAAAAATTTTCTCTTTTCGGTTCTTACTAACGATGATATTGAGCGTGTTTATCTCTTTGAAACTGCTCGTGATATTTGGGAGAACTTGAACGTCACCTATGGTGGAAACTCAAAAGAAAAGAGAGACGAAACCCGAGATCAAAGAAATGAAGAAACGTGTCTCATCGTCGACTGCGAGAAAGAGGTATGTACTTCATACTCAAGTTATTCTAGTTGTAGTGATAACGATGATGATATTAATATGTCAAATGTCTCTTTTCAAAAATTGATTGTTCTCGTAAATAGTTATAAAAATGAGAATGCTAAATTAAAAGAAGAATTATTATTATGTCAAAATGAGTTGAATAATTGTAAACAAACCATTGCATGTGATAATAAAATCAAAAATGAGTTAAATGATAAAGTTATCACTTTAAAAAAGAAAGCATGCGAAAATATTGTTTGCAAATCTTGCATTGTCTTAAATGATAAAATTGCATGTTTAGAGAAAAGAACATGTGAAAATATTTTATGTACAAAATGCGATATACTTGAAAATGATAATGCATGTTTAAAAGCTAAATGCGATTTATATGAAAAAGATAATCTGTTAGCTAATGCATTTCAAAATAGCAATGATAAAGTGCTTAAAATGCTAAATATGCCTAATCGTATAAATTGTCGTAAAGGCATTGGTTCCGATACATGTGTTGATAAATGTTCGTGTAAACCCATTAAAAGATTTTTTGCATCTCCTAAAGTTGATACGAGAAAACCTCCGTATGTATCCAAAATGAATAATGTGAATTATATGCCGAGGAAACCGTATGCTTGCATGTATAATAGCAAATTTTCTAGACCAAAGAATAATGTAAATTTGCATGCTTCATTTTACGTCTATGATAAATACGATCGTAAAATAAAAATGGTTAGAAAATGGATTCCGAAAGGAATGTTTAATGTTGACAATCCCGGTGGGATGCGTTTGTGGTTTTAAACCATTTTTATGGTTTTGTATGTTTGTCGTGTTTGTTTTATGTCGACAACATATTTTTTTTGCTGTTTATGTTTTTATACTAACTGTTAAAAGGACCCATAAGAAAAGGGTACCACGAAATATTTTCTTTGCCTTTTGTAGGTGATTCCTGGCGAGGATACAATACGTGTTACCTGCCGAGGTTATAATACGTGGTTACCTGCCGAGGTTATAATACGTGGTTTCCTGGCGAGGTTATAATACGTGGTTACCTGCCGAGGTTATAATACGTGTTACCTGCCGAGGTTATAATACGTGGTTACCTGCCGAGGTTATAATACGTGGTTACCTGCCGAGGTTATAATACGTGGTTACCTGCCGAGGTTATAATACGTGGTTACCTGCCGAGGTTATAATACGTGGTTTCCTGGCGAGGTTATAATACGTGGTTACCTGCCGAGGTTATAATACGTGTTACCTGCCGAGGTTATAATACGTGGTTACCTGCCGAGGTTATAATACGTGGTTACCTGCCGAGGTTATAATACGTGGTTACCTGCCGAGGTTATAATACGTGGTTACCTGCCGAGGTTATAATACGTGGTTACCTGACGAGGTCATAATACGTGGTGATTTTTTTTAAATCACATAAAATTAACCGAAAATTGAAGCCTTAAGATCCGTTTTGGTGCAAGTGTTTCGTATTGGTTTGTATATCTTTGTCTCTATTGCTTTCTGCATTTTATTTTATCCCTCAAATTTTATAAAATCAAATTGATATCGTTATTAATTTGAGGGGGAGCGTTTTATTATATTTACCCATGAGTTTATGCTACCTCAATTATATGCATATTTTGAGGGGGAGCATCTCTCGAGGGGAAGCATACCGTCTTTCTTGACCCTTTTTGTTTCGACAAACGGGGGAGAGAAACCGCATATGCTCATGCTTAGCGGTTGTGTTTGTCATCATCAAAAAGGGGGAGATTGTTGGTGCAAGTGTACCACATCTCTATATATTTATATATATTTATTTTGATGATTACAAACACACCGCATTATTGTTTATCTAACAATTTAATCCAAGTGTGCAGTTGTTGAAGAACACGAAGATTTAATCTGAAGGGTTCAAGACGGAAGTGTTTTCGTCGTCATTATTGTTTATAACTAATAATGATAAACACCCTAAAATAATATACCACTTGGATATTTCTAAAAACCCAACAATTAATTTTAATATGGTTTTGAGAAGATTCAGCAAGATTTGGTTGCAGTTCTGGAAGGTCCTTTTCTGACGCCGGTATACCGTGGAGAATACCCGGTATACCGCGGGTACACTTTTGGCGGTA
The DNA here is from genome assembly GCA_033807775.1 of Saussurea involucrata. Taxonomy (NCBI): domain Eukaryota; kingdom Viridiplantae; phylum Streptophyta; class Magnoliopsida; order Asterales; family Asteraceae; genus Saussurea; species Saussurea involucrata. The sequence continues at coordinate 50,055,016 of CM066314.1, read as the reverse complement.
TACCGCGGGTGTTCAGCCGGTATACCGCGGCAGTCCGTGTGCAATTCCTATTGGTTGAAGTTACCTTTTCCTGACGGCGGTATACCGCGAGACCCAGCCGGTATACCGCGGGTACGTAATTCCTGCCAACTTTGCATGTAGCCGTTGGTGTGTCAGTCACCTTTTCTGACGGCGGTATACCGCCATGTGCAACGCGGTATACCGCGGATGCACAATGCCGTTGGAGATGCTGATATATAAAGAAGCTGTTGGTGATGAAGAATAGTAGACCTCAGAACAAAACAACAGTAACAATAAGCAGCAACCACACTCTCAGCTCTCTCATTTATATATATATATTTTATAAAACATTTTTTATAAAATATCCAAGTGTGAGATATTATACAAGAGTGATTACCCATTGTGAGTTATACTCCTCTTGTAAGTATTTGAATAACGGGTGTGTGATCCTGTACATCTCATAGCAGAAGCTTGAGAATCAATTACGTTACCTTTGTACTTGGTTTGTATTTCTACCGTAAAGAATACATTTATTGGATCGTGTCGGGAAGTGTCTCGGCTGCTGGTTTATCACAGTTGGTGGTAAATCAGTAAATCTCCGTGTCAAGTATCTCTTACCTTTATCTCTTTATTTATTCCGCTGTGCTTTATTATATCTGTTTATATAAACTGCTTTGCATTTATATTTGTTTATATAATTGTTGTATACTTATTTATTTATACTCTGCTTTATTTATTCTGTATTTATTTGTAAAAAGAATTTTTGAAAGTAAAAGTTTTAAAATACAACCTTACCCCCCCCTTTGGTTGTCTAACACAGAGCATTATGGTGAACAGTGTTCGCTGAATGTTTAATTTAAAGAGCGAGAGTTCCTATCAGCGGTACTGTAAGATCTTAGTACTTATCAGCGATAGTGAAACTCTGATACATATTGTTTTACTTACAATTTTCACTAAGTATCTAAGAGAGGGTCATTATCAAATCACTGAGGGTTTGGATCAACAATCTCCCCCTATTTGATTATGACATAGCAACAAAGAAAGATGATATTAAATGAAAACATAAGGATAAAAAGAACTCATAAAATATTTGTCCCTTTTACTGTTTTCTGGGATCTTTTCAGTACTGATGGAGTAAAGTACATTCGCTGAAATCTTTCTTTTAAATCTTTGAATCAGATTACAATGAAGAACAGAAAGATTACAAGTACAAGCGAAATAAATTACAAGTACAGAAGGATAACTGATACAATAGAGAAAAAGGAGATTATATCAGTTTTCAAAAGGTTCTTCCTTAATGAGAAGTTCATCAAGGGTCGTCTTTTCAGTGGGAATCACCCAGTCAGGAACCGTTATACCTCGTTTTCTTTTATTCAGCGCTTCTTGAAAAATCAAGGGTTTTAGGTGTCGTGCCTGAATGTCCTTTCTGAAGTCACACCAGTAGATAAGATCTCTGAGCTGTTCGATTGGAGTGATTGGGAGCTCAGCGATCTGTTGAAAGCATTTACGTCCGTCGTAGTCAAGAAAGAATATTCCATAAGGATTACTGATGACTTTACCAGGGACGAAAAGTTCACATGGTGGCAAAGAGATGTCAAGGGCAGATAGATCAGGATCAGGACCAAGCACTTCAGCGCGAGAGAAACCAATTCCAGTTTCATTTCGTATGACAGGTCCTGAGTTTGAATCTTGACGTTTCTTCCTTGGAGAGCCCCTTTTTCTTTTCGGCTTTAGATCAGGAACATGAGGAATATCCACACAAGAAGATATCAAGTCGATCTGTCTGTTTATCAGCTTTTCGAAATGATTCTTGTACTTAGATTGTGATGGTTGGATAGCTAACCTCATCTCCAGCCATTCAGAGAGACCATACCTTTTTACAGTGTCAGCGCGAAAGGTTTCAGATGTGCCATCTTCTCTGAACAGTTTGATGTCAACACTAGGTACTCCGATAGAGGTTCTTCCAGAGATGAATACCTTGTAGATCTTCGCTGGACGATATCTGAAGTGAATTTTCTCTTTACACCAGATCAAGGTGGTCTGAGAAACTTCAGTTTTCTTTTCCACGATCTTCTGGGCTTCTTCCCACAGCTTTCGTTGGATTTGAATGGGAACACGCTTCAGCTTGGGGTCTTTGACAGATTCTTGAGTGAGCTTGATGGCGTATTCTCTGTCTTTCTCTTCAGCTTCCTTCCTTTCAGCAATGAGGCGTTCAGCTCTAAGGTGGTCCTGGTATTCAGCTTTTGAATTTCTGAACTTGGGAGGAACTGAAGGCAGTTGATCAGGCCTTAGAATGATTCGCTGATCCTCGAATCGCTTTATTATTTCTTCTCTTCTCTTTTGATCTTCTTCACTCAGCCTTTGAGGAACTGAGGAAGGTCTCTTATTGTGCAAGAGAGGTTGTTCTTCTGGTTCATCAGTCTCAGAGATCAAGTCCAAGACTGGGATTATTTCATCAGCAGCAGTTGGCTTTATTTGTGAAGTCGCAACAGTAGAACCTTCAGCGACATCCTCAAACAGGGGAGAGGACTAGCTGAAACGCAGCGATCTTAATAGATAAGAACTGGGTAGAAGAACTTGGGTAGAAAAGATAGAAAAAGATTGTGGATGTGTAGAGAGGTTGTTGAGTAGAGAACTGATTGAGTTGTTGAGAAGTTCAGGGAAGGAAAAAGTAAAGTTTTAGTGTACCTGACAAACCGGCTTTTCAAATAGGATCGCTAGATTTTCATCTTCAGCGAGGCCTTTGTCTTTGCTTTTCTCAGCGCCAGAGGCTGAGGGCTTTGTTTTTGTCTTCTCCCCTGATGGTTCTTTTATTGAGATTCCTTTAAGAGCTTTGATCCTTGGGGCAGGTTTGACGATAAAGAAATCATCGTCATCTTCATCATCATCATCATCCTTTCTTGGAGAGAAGGATGGTTTGTCTTCAGGGATGTCGATGTCTTCATCTTCTTCTGCTTCGGATTCCTCAGCATCTTCTTCGAGTTGCTCCCCCTCAGATACAGAGGCGAGCTTCTCGGTTCCCTCAGGGTTTTCATCTCCCTGAGGTCCAGTGGTCAGATCTTCATTCCTCTCTCCCCTGATAGATTCATCATGGGAAAGGTCTTCAGCGCTCTTGTTCAGATCTTCAGCGCTTTTCTCAAGATTTTCAGCGCTTTTCTCCCTGGAATGTTCAGCGCTCTTCTCCCCCTCTTTCTCACGATGACTGGGGGAGGAATGGGCAGACTCAGCATTGGTGTTATCTCTGTCTTCTGGGCCAGAGATTTTCACACAACCTTCAAGTTTTGCTATTCTGTCTTCTAGGCCAGAAATAGCAGGCGTGATTTTCCTCAGCTCTGTGCGATCCTCCTCTGTAAAAGATTCCAAAATAGGGACAGGGGCAGGGGCAGGAGCAGGAGCTGGACTATTTGCCTTGTTTACCAGCGTCTCGATCATCGTCTTCATAGAACCAACGTCGGTCTTTACAGAGCCTAAGTCAGTCTTGATCTCTGACATATCACCCTCGAGTTTTGCAACCGATGTCTTCAGCGTTGTTACTTCGCTGGACATGGTCGAAACTGATGTTTTGAGGCTTGTGTAGTCAGTGTAGATGTCACAGAGCACCTTGGCAAAATCGCTGAGCGTCTTATCAAGACTCCTGATGTCTTCAGTGGAAGCTTTCTTCTCCACCACCGTTGTCAGCTTTGTCAAATTCTCTCCAGCGTTTGTTACAGCTGTTGAGTTGTTGGAGAGTGTGGTGGTGAGACTGGACAGCTTTGTTTCCACGGACTTCATAGAGGCGTTGATGTCTCCCAAATTAGGACCTGTAACATATAAGTACTTGTGAACAAAGGAAAGCTCAGAAGTTTCAGGTTTAGTTACAGTGTTTAAGGTGGGATTTGTACCTGCAGGAGGATTGATGAACTCGTCGAAGTTGCAAGTTCCTGAATAGTGTTCCATATCCTCTTCGAAAGTACGGTGAGGTATGGTGAACTCTGCAGGTCCTTTCTTCATCATTTGTTGAGAAGCATCAGCGGCGGCTTCTTGAATGATGGCATCTCCAGTGTTCGCTGGAGGAGTGTCCAAGTGAGTGGAGGGAGAAGCGAAGGTTAAGATTGGGGTTCGGGTTCTGAGTTCAGCGTTGGAATCGCTGACAATCACTTCATCAGTCTTTTGAGAGACTGAGGGAGGTTGGGTAGTTTCCAAGTTTCTAACCTCAGCGTTTGGAGACGCTGAAGTCTGGATTGGAGGGATGGCTTGCACGGGTGTGGCAGAGCGTACCACGGAACTTTCCTTCAGCTCTTCAGAATGAGCTGAGGAGTCTTCAGCATGGAATTGCTGGGGTTGCTCATTGGTTTTCTTGATCCTTTTGGAATCAAGTTGGGTGTGTGAGGGTTTCCTTTTCTTATAAGGAGAGGATTTTGTGGCCGGGGTATCAGCGATTGGTATTGTCGCTGAAGGAGCCACAGAAAGCGGAGAATTTAGAAGAGTGAGAAGAGTAGAGAGACGTACCTCATTGGCGACAGGCTTGAAGTCGAGAACCTTAGGGCCAATATGAGAAAGTTTCAGATCACCCTCTTCAGGATAGCTGTCCTTCAGGCCATATTGAAAGATGGCGCTGATGAATCGTGGGTAAGGAACCCATGCTGGTCTGTCAGCGGCAGAATCGACACGTTGAATCAGGTCTTCATAAATAATGGAGGCCCAGTCAATGTTTAGACCTTTCAGCAGTGCGTATCCCATGGACTGCTGAGGTTGGGCGGCTTGATCAGAAGATCCGGATTTTGCTGTCATGCAGCTGATCAGGTGAGCGAAGATGAAATTCATCTCGCTGGGCATCTTGGATTTCTTTATCAGCGTCAGTTTCTTCTCAGGCTTCTTGTCCCTTCCAATATCCCAGATATAACCCATTGCGTCAAGGAAAGCAATGATTGCTTCTCTGTCAGGATCCTTTTTATGGTCAGGGAATGGAATGAAGGGTTTTTCTTTGGTGGCATTTGGGAAGTTTAGGGCTTTGCGGATAATGGCGGGTGTAATCTTGATGGTGCCATACTCAGTATCGCTGAGTATGCAGTCTATGGTTTTGGATGGATCTTTGGCAGAGGGTAGCTCAGTGTGTCTGGCAGAGTACCAGAACTGGGATAAGAGCCGCTGACTGGCAGGAGGTGTTATGGTCAGGGCTGTGTAGATGGGGCTGTTCTTCAGAAAACTTACAGCATCGTCCAGATGTGATACTTGCTTCCGAGGAGGAAACTCGAGAAGAGCTGAGAGGTTGTTGGCCTTAGTCCAATCAAGTTGATCCAGCTCGAACTTAACCTGGGGGGCTTTGAAGATGTCCATTTCCTCAGAGTCAGTGGAGATGGACTCAGCGGTAACATTCAGCTTTGAAGATGCCATATCACTGTATTATCAGTTCAACCAAAGATGTTAACAAATAAGAATTATCTTAATGTGGAAAGAAATTTCCGTTAAGATTTTTCGAATGTTGTCCATTTCATTCAGACAAAAAAATGTCTTAATGAAGATTAGGGTTTTTCTTGATTTTTAAAAGAAAAGTAAAACCCATAAAGTCTTGTATTCCAGTTTCTAAAAGAAAAATGGATACGAATGAAGAAGAAGTTTAAGATTTAGATTTAAAACTTGAAGAACAACCATGAAATGGTTGTGTCATAAAACCATGAAAGAAATGATTTTATTTTATAAAGTTCTTTTGTTTGATCTTGTTAAAACAAAGAGAAGATCGAAAACAAGTTATACGCATTTGATAAAAGATAAGAACATATTAACCTTGAAGTTGATGAAGAAGATGATGAACAGTTCTTGAGGTTTTTGAGAGCACAAATGCAACAGAGGATTCTTTTCTTGCGGAGAAAGATTGTTCGCGTAAAAGACAAATATAAACCAAGAGTTGTTTATATAGGGATTTTTAGAGAGGGAAAACCTTGAGCGGGAAAAGGTTTTCATCATGACACGGACACGTGTTTGCATTTGATTGGAAGTTTGAACAAAACGTGCAAACGTGTGTCAGAAAGAAATCGTGCCGAGTGTAATTTGTTGCAATGACGTCACAACTGTCCTTTCACATTCTTTTAGGATGTCTCTGAGGTTTTGAAAAACTCAGGGACTCTTTTGAAAAACGTGAAGCACTGAATAGAAAATGTCAGTGAAGATTTAAGGAAATTTTCAAAATATCGTTGTTAAGGAAGAGATATTCAGCGATGCAATTTATTTTGAAATCTTGCATTTTCATGCGATTGTCAGAGAGAGAAAACATACCTGGATATTAGTTTAACCAAGTTTATTCAGAGAGAAGATGATGAAATGGATTAAATAAGTTGATTTTATCCCGAAGGCTATACACGATTGTATAAACGTATCGCTGATTAAATGTGAACCGCTGAAGATTTTATCCTTCAAAGTTCAGCATTCCAAGCTCGCTGATGAGAAAGTTGAATCTTGTCTCATCAAGAGGTTTGGTAAACAAATCAGCTAACTGATAATCAGTTGGGATAAAATGAAGTTTATATCACCATTCATCACATGATCTCTGATAAAATGATATCTGATTTCTATGTGTTTTGTCTTTGAGTGTAGCACTGGATTGTTTGCTATAGCGATGGCACTTGTGCTGTCGCGATAGATTGGAATTTTGGAGAGCTGAAGATCATAGTCTAGTAGCTGATTTCTCATCCACAAGACTTGAGAACAGCAGCTTCCAGCGGCTACATACTCAGCTTCAGCTGTGGAAGTGGACACTGAGTTTTGCTTCTTACTTGTCCAACTTACCAGCTTTCCACCCAGGAGCTGACATCCTCCTGTGGTGCTTTTCCTATCCATTTTGCAACCTGCAAAATCACTGTCTGAATAGGCGGTTAGATCGAATCTTGAGTCTTTGGGATACCAAAGACCTAGATTCGCTGTACCCTTAAGATATCGAAAGATTCACTTTACAGCTTTCATATGGGATATCTTAGGTTCAGCTTGATATCGTGCGCACAGACATGTTGCAAACATAATATCGGGTCGGCTAGCTGTAAGATACAATAGTGAGCCGATCATCCCACGGTACAGCGTGACATTGACAGGAACACCCTTTGTGTCCTTATCAAGTATCAGCGGTGGTGCCATAGGGGTTTTCATAGCTGAACTTTCAGTTAAGTCGAATTTCTTCAGCATATCTTTAACATACTTTCCCTGATTTATAAAAGTTCCTTTTTCAGTTTGCTTAATCTGAAGACCAAGGAAATATGTTAGTTCACCCATCATGCTCATTTTATACTCATCTTTCATTCTATCAGCGAAACGAGTACAAACTTCAGGGTTAGTAGAACCAAATATAATGTCATCAACATATATTTGAACTAAAATGATATGACCTTTCACTTTTCTAAAAAACAAAGTTTTGTCAATTTTACCTCGCTCAAATTTTTCAATATGGAGATAAGTAGAGAGAGTATCATACCATGCACGTGGAGCTTGCTTTAAGCCATAAAGTGCCTTGTCCAGTTTATACACATAACCTGGACGCTTAGGATCTGAGAATCCTGGAGGTTGTTCCACATACACTTCTTCATTCAGCTTTCCATTTAGAAACGCTGACTTAACATCCATCTGATGTACAGTGAAGTTTTTGTGTACAGCATATGCTAAGAAAAGACGAATAGATTCAAGTCTTGCTACTGGAGCAAAAGTTTCGTCATAATCTATGCCTTCCTCTTGTCTGTATCCCTGAGCAACAAGACGAGCTTTGTTGCGAGTTACAGTACCATGTTCGTCCAACTTGTTTCGATAGACCCATTTAGTGCCTATCACCATTTTGTCAGTTGGTCTACGAACAAGTTTCCAAACTTTGTTTCTTTCGAATTCAGTCAGCTCTTCTTGCATAGCGCTGACCCAGTTTGGATCTTTGAGGGCATCATCTATTTTCTTTGGTTCAGTTAGAGAAATAAAGTTAACAAATAAACAAATATTACCTGCACTTCTACGGGTCTGAATACCAGCGTTGGGATCACCAAGAATTTGATCGATTGGGTGATTTACAGTCCATCGCTGAGCCGGAGCATACGTCGCAGACTCAGTCTGAACTGGAGAAACTGAAGATGAGGCTTCAGCTACTTCTGGATTATCAGCTAAGAGAGGAATGTTTGCATTTGCCACTTCATTCACTGATTGCTGAGAAATAGATGGAATTTCTGAGACATTTGGATCAACTGCAGGTATAGCGTTTATAGGAACAGCTGAGACCCAAGATGTTTCAGCTTCACTATTTTGCATATTTGGAATGATAGAAGGACCATCATTTTCTACGGTGTGAGCATGAGGAGTGGGAATATCTTCTGAATCACTAAGATGAGAAAACATCCATTGATTCAGTTCTTCTGTATCAGCGTTCGGTTTAGAATTCGCTGAACGGGATTCGTCAAACGTGACGTGAATAGTTTTTTCTACAGTTTGTCTTCTTCGGTTGAAGACTCTGAAGGCTTTGGAAACTGAGGAGTATCCAAGAAAGATTCCATCATCAGCCTTAGGATCAAACTTTCCAAGGGCATCTCTGTTGTTCAGTATGAAACACTGACATCCAAAGATGTGAAGAAAGCTGATTGAAGGCTTTCTCCCATAAAAAAGTTCATAGGCTGTCTTTTTGAATCTTTTAACTATCAGCGACCTGTTTTGCGTAAAACAAGCAGTGTTGACAGCTTCTGCCCAAAACTGAGTAGGCAGGTGAGAATCGCTGAGCATTGAACGTGCAGCTTCAATAATTGTTCTATTTCTTCTTTCAGCGACTCCATTTTGTTGTGGTGTTCTCACTGACGAAAAGTTGTGAGAAATACCCTTGCTCTCAAGGAAGGAATCAAGAGAACTGTTTTTGAATTCAGTTCCATGATCACTCCTTATTGAGCGAACAGTCATATTGTTCAGAGTTTCCATCTTCCGAACAAAGGTGATGAGTTCTTCAGAGGTGTCACTCTTAGAACGGAGAAACATTACCCATGTGTAACGAGAGAATTCATCAACTATGACCAGCGTATATTTCTTTCCAGCGATGGATTGTTTGTTAACGGGGCCAAACAAATCCATATGGAGTAGTTGTAGAGGAGATGACACTGAGGAAACTTGCTTTGACTTAAAGCTTGCCTTGGTCTGCTTCCCTTTTTCACACGCTGAACATAAAGACTCTTTGGTGTATGAATGTTGAGGTAGACCAGTGACTAACTCTTTGGATGAAAGAGTATTCAGTGTGTTGAAATTTAGATGAGAGAGCCTTTTGTGCCACAGCCAGTTAACATCAGAAGATGCTTTTGAGAAGAAACATGAGTTCTCAGTGGTTGTTGAGTCCATGTTTATAACGTAAACATTTTCCAAACGATAACCGCTGAGAGCTATCTTCTCCTTTTTGTCAGAGACAAAGCAGGATTCCTTAGTGAAAATCACTTTGTTATCCGTGTCGCAAAGCTGACTGATGCTTAGAAGATTATGCTTCAGCCCTTCAACATATGCGACTCTTCTGAAGGATGTTGTACCATTTGAAAGTACACCATACCCTCGGGTGTGTCCTTTTCCATTTCCACCGAAAGTCACAGAGGGACCCTTCTCTTCCTTGTATTCAGCAAGCAGGTTTTTCTTTCCAGTCATGTGTCTAGAGCATCCGCTATCGAGATACCAGATACCCTTCTTAACCTGCAATACAAAGGAAGATTAGTTTTGCTTGGGTACCCACTTTACCATGTATACGCGTTTGTCAGTGGAAGAATGTAACACCTTAGGCATATCCCACATCGGCCGTGGACAGGAGAGATGCTGGGTATATTAGTAAACCTTGGCCTTACCAGACACAACGCGTTTTGGGGCCACAAGCATGCGGGTTCCTTGGGAACTCTGTGGTTAAGCGTGCTTGGGTGGGAGTAGTACCAGGATGGGTGACCTCCTGGGAAGTCCTTGCGAAGTCCTTGCCAGGTCGCCAAGAACAAAGCCGTGAGCCAGTGGGGCAAAGCGGACAATATTGTCTTGTGGTAAGTAGGGTGTTACAAATGGTATCAGAGCCACTCCTGTGCCGTTCGGGATGGTGGGGCAAACCTCATCGAGGACGATGAGTCCCTAAGGGGGGGTGTGTGTAACACCTTAGGCATATCCCACATCGGCCGTGGACAGGAGAGATGCTGGGTATATTAGTAAACCTTGGCCTTACCAGACACAACGCGTTTTGGGGCCACAAGCATGCGGGTTCCTTGGGAACTCTGTGGTTAAGCGTGCTTGGGTGGGAGTAGTACCAGGATGGGTGACCTCCTGGGAAGTCCTTGCGAAGTCCTTGCCAGGTCGCCAAGAACAAAGCCGTGAGCCAGTGGGGCAAAGCGGACAATATTGTCTCGTGGTAAGTAGGGTGTTACAAAGAAGTTGGAATGGGTTCAGCAGTCTTCGCAGCATTTGAAGATTCAGCTTTGTCTTTCTTCACTTTGGTCAATTTCTTGACCTCAGCGGTAGGAGTCACCTTGACCTGAATTGCAACTGGTTTGGTCTTCTTGGGTGCTATCTTCACCTTAGCTATCTTATCAGCTTTGGTGGCTGTGGGACACTTACTTGCAATATGATCGGTAAGTCCACAGTGATAACATTTCCTATAACTAAAATTAGTTCTAGGACCACTTGAGTGCTGAGCTTTTAATTTGGAATTAGAAGTGCCAGCACCAAGTAAACTATTGGTTTTAGAAATGGGATGAACATTTAGTTCTTCAGATTTCTTACCAAGGACATCCAATCTGAGTCTAGGAGTAGATCGCTGAATAAGTCCAGATATCTGCTTCCTTGATCCAGAGGGATGAACCACTGAAGCTTTAGAGGCATTCAGTTTTGGTACTACGATACCCTTCTGAGGATTCTGGTAAATAACAATTCCTTTACCTTTGTCTTTAAAGACAGAGGTAGGTTTTGAATAAACCATTTTCTCCTTGCCTTTTGAGGAGGTAGGAGTTTCCTCAGGGATTGGTGTAACCGACGAGGAGTACTGAGATGATGAAGTGTCAGCGACTGAGGATACGAACGTTCCAAATTTAAGCATTGAACGTTCAGTGGTTGGTTTTGGAGTATCATATTTATAACCCAGACCACGTTTATCACTCAGAGGAATCTGAGTGTAACATCCCAGGCCAACCGTACCAGATATTGTCCGCTTTGTCCACACACCCGGACTCACGGTTTTAAAACGCGTCTGATAGGGGAGGTATCAAGTTCCTCTTATAAGGCAACCTTTGTTCCCCTCCCCAACCAATGTGGGATCTTACAATCCACCCCCCTTGGAAGCCCAACGTCCTCGCTGGCACACCAGTCCGGTTCTTGGCTCTGATACCATCTGTAACATCCCAGACCAACCGTACCAGATATTGTCCGCTTTGTCCGCACACCTGGACTCACGGTTTTAAAACGCGTCTGATAGAGGAGGTATCAAGTCCCTTATAAGGCAACCTTTGTTCCCCTCCCCAACCAATGTGGGATCTTACAATCCACCCCCCTTGGGAGCCCAGCGTCCTCGCTGGCACACCAGTCCGGTTCCCGGCTCTGATACCAAGTTGTAACGTCCCAAAAATTACAAGCAATTTAAAATTTTAAAATAAACATTTCATTTATAACAACTCATTAAATGATCCTAACGTTTCGTTTGCAAACACATAATTAATATCTTTATAAATTAAAACCAGCGGAATAAACGTTTAATTATTAAAATCATAAAGCAACCAGCTCTCCTCGCGCGCCAGTGTGTACTCGTCACGCCTTGGAGCCGCCCGTACCTGAAACCACAAACTATTGGGAAAGGGTAAGCACGAAGCTTAGTGAATTCTACACCATAAGTAACACAGTTATTTCCACACCACCATAAACAGATAATTGCACATAAACAGCATTCAAGTCTACGAACAAATCATACACCTGCATACTCACACCAACCCACCTAATAGGCATACGTCGGTCCCACCGACCACACGACCATCGTGTAAACGCAACCCGGCGCCCCCGGGTTCATACGCCATCCGCGTATACAACCTTTGGTCCCACCGAAATACTACGCCACCCGCGTATGACACCCTCGGCCCCGCCGAACTCCTACGCCACCCGCGTAGTCACAACAATAAAGGTCCGACTAGACACCCCACTATTTAACCCCGCATCAAAAGCAAATAGAACTACCACATACATACACAACGTAATGTAAAAATAACCGACATTAGTTATAGTGAGAGAACTCACCTCGAATGCGCGCCTAGCTTAACAACACAATTCAAGCTTCACAATTACGGTCCCTTCCCAGCACCTAAACGCATGTTAAAATGTGTCAATACGAGACCCGGACCCTATGACACGACACACGCTTAAACCGTCACTAAAACTATTTTCCGTTCTCGCCAAACAGGTCTGTTCGGGACCTGTTTCGACCCCTTTAAACCCAGAAAATTCCCAAAATTATTTCATTACCAGAAAGTACTCCGAGATAGGGTTCCAAGGACATATTATACGCCTCCTAACGATTTTTCTACAATTTACTACGGATTTTACAAAAACAGTTTCCAGAACAGCGAAATTCAGCTCCTTTCAGTATAAAACGACAATTTTACCCATGCTACGTCCCGAACTGGGTTTTGCACAAAACACAGAAAAGTTTCTAGACTCAAAAAGGGAACTTTTGACACCGGTTTCACCCCAAACCGAGTTACGAGCAGAAAGTTATGGTTTTCGCAAGATTAAGGCAGATTCCAGAAATTTTCACATGAAATGACGAAACACCGAACTTGCGACCACATTTTCGCCCAGCTAGAGACCGAACCCGTTTTCCGCTAAAACATGGAAAACGTGCCCGACCCCGAACTTGAACCGTGGGCGCCAGTTTCGGCTCAAACGGAGTTACGACGGAAAAGTTATGATCACGCGAAAACTGGACAGCACACTTAGAATTTCCATAAAATCACAATTTATAAAAACGGTTCAAGGCTTAACGATTCGGGTTTTACGCTACGAGTGACACCCACTGCCACCGCCCTCCACCCACAGCCACCGCAGCGGCGGCGTGCGGCGGTGGTGGTCTCGCCGGAAAATGAAAAGGAAAAAGGAAAAGAACGAGACGAACGAGAGAGCTACATACCTCACGACGACGTCTCACCACCACAACCAAACCTCTCACCCTCGACCCCTCCGACGACAGCCGATGGTGGCGATCTACGGCGACAGCAGCAGCGGCGGCGACGGCTGCCGCTGTGTTCTTCCTTCTCTTCTCACCCTCTTTCTCGCGATCTCTCTCTCTCTCTTCGTTTCTCTCTCCCGGCCGCACAATCACAAGGAAACGAGAGAGTGATAGGGTTTTGGGGAATGTTTGAGTGGCTTGGTTTACAAGGAAGAAAAAAAAAAGAACGGGAATAGGAATGCTGTCATGGGCCGAGACCCATGCAGCAAGTTTCCTTGATTTGCACAAAAGGCCCCTCCATTACACCTTATCTCACAATCTACACCAAAAGACACGAAAGCTAACATTTTGATCCTTTTTGACACCAAACCACTAACCAAAACAATTAAAGGTAAACAATTTAAAATGGTTTAAAGATTTATTACGCATTTGGTCAAACTTGCTAACCCCGTTAGTAAAGATTCGCTAAAAGAACGATATTAAAGCAATTAATTAAAATATATAAACATACCGGGACACGGGCTTTACAACTCTCCCCCACTTGGATTAGACTTCGCCCTCGAAGTCTCTGCCTACGAATAGCTCCGGATAGTTCTCCCTCATCTCAACCTCAGGTTCCTAAGTCCACTTGAAACCCCTACTAAACTTCTCGAATACTATTCTTACTAACGTACTCTTTCTAGGACACTGGGATTATGATCGGCAGAACACCCCGACAATTGAAATCATTCATAGCCAAGCGACTACGGTTGTCCCCCAACCTTAGATATTCCATACATCCCGAGTCAATCTCAAGCTCTAACCACTCTAAAGCTGCTCACCAGTATACTCCACAGGATACTCGATTACGATCCCTCCTATCATTAATTGACGATTAACTTCTACGAATTCTAATAGACTCCAAAGATTTTCAATAACTTATATTAACAAAACATCGACCCCCTGCCGAACATCGGTCCAACCGATTACAATAACAAACATCGGCCACCCGCCGAACATCGGTCCAACCGATTACAATAACAAACATCGGCCACCCGCCGAACATCGGTCCAACCGATTACAATAACAAACATCGGCCACCCGCCGAACATCGGTCCAACCGATTACAATAACAAACATCGGCCACCCGCCGAACATCGGTCCAACCGATTACAATAACAAACATCGGCCACCCGCCGAACATCAGGTGTGTGGACAAAGCGGACAATATCTGGTACGGTTGGTCTAGAATGTTACAGATAAACAATTAAACTCACACGACTCAACACGCTTCAAATGATGGAAGCGGATTGGTTTTTATCTTTAAGTTTGAAACTTACACGAGACAGTTGTGTTTTAACAAAAATATATCTGTAAACCGTGTTGAGTTTGGGACTAAAGTAACAAATCCCATTACAATAAGAATTTAAAATTTTAAAAATAATGCATTTCGTTGGGGATTTAATTATATTGTAAAACGAGTAAACATCTACAAGTAATTATGTATCCAACACCTCGGTCCCACCGAGGTGTAATGTAAAACATTTATACTAAGCATTTAAACCAATCAAATATTACACACCACAAACAACTAGTTCACACCACAAAGACAGTAGTACATACAAACTACTATGACATGCATACAACCCCTAACTACACAGTGAGAGAACTCACCTTAAAGCAACGCGAGTATCCGCAACCGCAATCACAAGCCGGCCAACTTCACTCACCTTCTCCCACCTAATTACGTGTTAACAAATGTCAAAGTGACGCCCCAACCAAAAACCACGACTACTAAATTATAACATACACATTCCAGCTTTTACTCTAAAAACACAGGTCTGTTCGGGACCTGTTTAACCCCTTGTAAACTGATAAATACAGAAATATTAATCCATAATCACAAAGTCCCATGTCTTAGGGTTCCAGGGACATATCGCACACGCTCTAACGATTTTTCTACAATTTATTATGGATTTTACAAAACCGGTTAACTGCACAGCGAAAAACAGCACCTTTCATTACAAAACAGCAGTTTGACACTAGCTACGGTCCGAACTGGTTTTTCCGCAAAACATAAGAAACTTACTAGACTCATAAAGGGAACTTTTGGCACTGGTTTCATCCCAATCCGACATTCCTAGAAGAAGTTATACTCGATACAAAGACAGGGACAGAAACTACAGTTTCACATAAAATGACATATAATGCTTAGTAACCCATTAAGCCATAGCTTAACCCAAACAGACCCGAATGAACCTTTGAGGATGCAAACAAATAGGGTATTCTAAGTGCAAGTAAAAACAACCCCCAAACATACAATCAACAACCACAATGAGACCCCAAAATTTTAGCGTGGAAAACCCCTCAAAATCGAGAGTAAAAACCACGGGACTACTAGAGCCGCTTCAAATCCACTACCACCAATATTAGAGCAATACAAAGTCTTATCTAGATTATACTAGAGGCATACAAAACCATCATACACTTGGAAATAAGCACATCAAGATGTATGGAACCAAAATAGAGCAAGAATGGAGAAAAATCACCACAAAGTTACTGCTGTGCAGAACCCCACGAAACCATGACCTCTGGACCTCAAAACCACGATCCCACCGTCCAGAATGTTTATGAAGATGTCGTGAAGCGGCTCACCAAAAATCACGACGATCCGACCGTTCAATCTCCGGGAAACAGAAGTTTTCTGCAGCTAGGTTTTCAAAATACGAAAATATTGAGCTCCATCCCTTTTTTCTTGTTACTCACGAACACCACACCAAAAAAATGATACAAGGGTTTGGTTTGGGTTGCATGGGCCGAAACTCTCACTTTTTGGCCCCTTAACAATTTTGGTCCCTCACTACATCCTTCTCGCAAACTAATCACGTCTTGACATATTTAACTATTAGGTCCAATTCGTCTAACCCCGCTAACGGAAACCATGATAAATAAAACTTTTAAAAAAAGAATTAAAACAAAGAAATTACATACCAGGATACGGGCTTTACAACTCTCCCCCACTTGGATTAGACTTCGTCCTCGAAGTCTACGTCCGCAAACAGCTCTGGATAGCTTTACCACATCTCAACCTCGGGTTCCCAAGTCCACTCGGAGCCCTTTCTGTGTTGCCACTGGACTTTCCTCAACTAGAATCTAAATTTCTCACTCCGTCTAGAATTTCTCGAATACTTTTCTTACTAACAAAACTCCTTCACGGACATTGGAAATATGATCGGAAGAACACTCCAACAACTGAATTCATTCCTAGTCAAACGACTTCGGTTGCCTCCCAACCTTAGATGTTCCATACATCCCGATTCAACTTGCAAGCTCTAACCATCCTAAAGGTGCTCACCAACATACCCTACAGGATACTCGAATCCGTTAATTCCTACCATTACTGCCGATTAACTTCCACGAGTTCTAATAGACTCCCAAAATTATTTCACACAGATCATCAAACCAGTAAACTTATAATCACCCACGCAGGTCATTCCACCATAACCATTCATCACAAATAAGCATCTCAGGGTTACTACTACCATCATCATAATTATTTTCAAATCGGCTACAAATCTCCGATTACACTAAAGGTGTTTGGTCTCAAGCCCAAAAGTCGACACCTAAATATACTACTTACTTCAAAACGGTTATTGCGCATTTATTCTCTTAATTACAAAGGGCATCCTTCCCTTAACCGACACTATTCGGCCTACCATATTAACACGTGTGGAATACCCAATCCTCCACCGTCTACTTATCCCACACGCTCGCTCTAGGAAGCCTAGTTACACTGTATCAAAATACTCCTTAACGCCTACCTCCCAGGTACGTCTCAAGGCCCGGCACATCGGAACTACCTCTCAGGTAAGTGCCCAAGACTATATCCTCTCAGTGCCTACTGGAAAGTCAAGGTCCTAACACATGAATACCGGGTTCCCACCCCGAAATACTCAACCGACCATTACCAACGACTGACTGTCATGACCAAGGATCCAAAGCAAACAGTCTACCAACAACATGCCTATCCCGGAATGACTCACTCACCCAAACATGTAAATACTCAACGTGCAATAAATGCAAAACTGTGCAACAAAAACAATCCAACAACAAGACTCCCCATCGAGCCATTAGAACCGTGCAATTGACCCCTGACTATCTCAAAGTCAAAACCGAGCAAAATGTTTCACGCTTGCTAGACCCATAGTCGGTCAAAACGCGTTTAAATAAAGTTTAAGCAAGAAATACTCTAAAATCAACATTAGTCCCAACCTCGACACGGGTTAAACCAAAGAGTTTTTCGAAAGGACTCACACCCAAAAAAAAAAAAACAATCTCAAAATGACACATACACTTATAAGCGCACTTCCCAATGGTTTACAGAATCATTTACAAAATATTTCCAACGTCAAGATTTTTCATTTCAAAAATACCGTAAGCAATAAAACTACTATTACCAGGTCGGTAGTTACGCAAAAATGGACACGCTCGTCCCACAAATGAAAATCATGTCGAAAATCATTTCATTGCAGTTTAGTTTACTCACAAAACGTAAAGCGAAATAAATAATTTCTTTGAAAATGAACCGTCGCGGTTCTAGCATGAATTGACTCATGACATGTATTTAAAGTAACCGTTCGACCTTACACCGGGTGCGACAAAAGTGTGCACATAATTTCGAAATCAGTTCCACGACATTTGACCCCAAAATTCCTTTTTTTTCCAACAAAAATGTCGTGGCACAGGGTTCACTAACAAATCTTACGCACGTCGGCTAGTCATACAAAACGATGAAACAGTTTACAAATATATTTTTGTTAAAACACAACTGTCTCGTGTAAGTTTCAAACTTAAAGATAAAAACCAATCCGTTTCCACCATTTGAAAATATCGACTAAAACCTCATTAAATCTCAAAAGGTGGGGTTATTTAAATTGATTTCCAAGATTTCTCCAAATGGTCACATAAACAAATAAGATATGCACCTCATGAAATTAAACCCACACGACTCAACATGCCGTAAAACAAAACTTATTTAACGAAATCACTCAAATAGCTTTATACAGACATCGTGGAATGTAACTTTCCGTCTCAACTCTAACATATGTGGAGGAGTTCCAATGTTAAAGTCACAAGCCGTAGTCACTTGCCCAACATTTTAAACACCACAAAACACGGATATCATCTTACCCGAAAGAACCGTTGGAAAAATAACGAAATGAGACAAATTCTAACAAAGTTTGCACTCCCGTGATAAAACGATTTCATACACTTTCCAAAACCATATTTCAAAATCTTGTGTGTGTGCTGAACATTTCCCAAAATTCCAAAACACCATCCAATAAATGATTTGAAACACAAGAATTTGTTAATGCAATCTATTTCAAAATCAAATTTTGTGCATGACTCAGTCGGCATTCTACGCCTCGACTCCTACTCCTCCAAATCTCTCCGATCCACTAACGTCATCCGGACATTTAAACCTCTTAGGCAAGTTAAGAAATTACGTCAAATAATCCCTACGATTTTTCCTCAAATCAAAGTCGGCTCTATAAGCCTATGATTCTAGCACAATCGTCCATCTTGGCCCGAAACAAACATCATCCTTATCGTCACTCCAAGTGATCAATACTAGAATCGTCCTTTTATTCCAACAACTACTAATTTTATAACCTTCGACACTACCCCAGCGATCATCCCATCAAAGCAAAACAAGTACACACCTGTACTAGTAGGTTTACTATAGTCGTTCCTCCTTGCGATGGCTATTCCGGGTAGATATTACAACGAGTTATTAGCGCATAATAACTCACACTAACAACGCTCATGCTCAACTCCTTGGATTCCTCGTGACTTTCCCCGACTCGAGCATTGATCCTGTGTTTCCAATAGTAGGAGCTCTACTACTACCTTCCACACCTATCATCACTCGTTCCGAGTTCCATCCGATGGGTCCAACTAGTTTCTCGCCGATAACTACACACATATGCCCGCACCGGCATATGTACACACTCTTCCTAGCTCCCTAGGAATTCCACCCAACTCCACTACCCTTGCTATGACGAAATCCCCACTAGTCATGACAAGTCGCCTCGCGAATGCACAGTCGCACACAGTGTAAAACCAGATAGACATTCGAATATAAGATTCTATCCTACAACGGTTGGACTCAAACAAGAGCTGCGCAATAGAACTAAATCCGACATTCTAAGGCTATTTGGTTCCTACCGCATACAACCTATAGTGCATTCACTTAACAACTTATCAAGGCTAGCATGAACTCTTATTAGCAAACAACAAACATGCAGTACAGCGTAATAAGCACCAAACAATCTAGCACACATACTCCTATGTTCTAGAAAGCAATCTAGCATACATACTCATATGTAAACACTCTTCCCATCTCACTAGGAATTTCATCTCATCCCACTACCCTTGCTACAACGGAATCCCTGTTAGCCATAACGAGTTGCCTCGCGAATTCCCAGTCGCATGCAGCGTGAATCAAATAGACATTCGAATACAAAATTCTATCCTAGAACGGTTGGACTCAAACAAGAGCTGCACAATAGAACTAAATCAAATATTCTAAGGCTATATGATTCTTACTGCATACAACCTATAGTGCCTTCACTTAACAACCTACTATAACTAGCATTGATTCCTACCAGCAAGCAGTCATCATACAGTACAGTGTAAACAACATAGGCAATCTAGCATGCATACCCTATGCCTAGAAAGCAATAAATACACTAAGTACCGTACCTTCCCAAATAGCGTCGGCTGACTGTACACACTGCGCCCTCGATCACCGTTTCCCAAACGGGTTTTCCTTTTCCCTTTATTCTAAAAGATTTTAGTAAAAGAAATTGAAATTTCATAGCCGCAACTTGAGACCAAACACACCGAGATGTGTCTGATTCACTCAAGTTGTGCTCTGATACCAAGTTGTAACGTCCCAAAAATTACAATGAATTTAAAATTTTAAAAATAATGCATTTCGTTACAATCAAACCATAAGTTAACAAATCCCATTATAATAAAAATAAACGTCGTTAATTAAAACCGTCAAATGAAATTTAAGCAGCGGAAAAGTTATATAATTAAATCCCCATTTAAAAAGTTAAACTTAAACAGCCTTCGCCTTGCGCCCGTGTGTACCGTCATGCCCGACTGCTACTCGCACCTGAAATCATAAGATATTGGGAAGGGGTAAGCACGAAGCTTAGTGAATTCCATCACATACGCAGATAGGAATTATATACACATCACCCATATCCGCACATAAGCAACAACATCACAGTTACATTACAACTCGGTGGGACCGAGGTGTTGGATACATAATTACTTGTAGATGTTTACTCGTTTTATGTAACTGTGATGTTGTTGCTTATGTGCGGATATGGGTGATGTGTATATAATTCCTATCTGCGCATGTGATGGAATTCACTAAGCTTCGTGCTTACCCCTTCCCAATATCTTATGATTTCAGGTGCGAGTAGCAGTCGGGCATGACGATACACACGGGCGCAAGGCGAAGGCTGTTTAAGTTTAACTTTTTAAATGGGGATTTAATTATATAACTTTTCCGCTGCTTAAATTTCATTTGACGGTTTTAATTAACGACGTTTATTTTTATTGTAATGGGATTTGTTAACTTATGGTTTGATTGTAACGAAATGCATTATTTTTAAAATTTTAAAGGCAACCTTAGTGTGTGGATTGATCCATGCGTGACATAAGTGGTGCATGGGGGAATTTTGGTAACATTTCATAAGGAGTTGTTTAGTGCGCTTTTTTTTAGTCAACTAAAGGTTTTATTGACATTTCCAATTATTAGAAGCGGGCTGGTTTCTGTCTTCAAGTTTGAAACTTACACGAGACAGTTGTGTTTTAACAAAAATATATTTGTAAACCGTGTCATCGTTTTGTGTGATTAGCTGACGCGCGAAAAAATTTGTGGCGAACCCTGTGCCACGTGATTTTTTTTATGATCAAAAAGAAGAATTTTTGAATCAAATGTCGTGAAACTTATTTTGAATTATGTGCACACCTTTGTCGCACCCTGTTTAAGGTCAAGCGGATACTTTAAGTGCATGTCATGAGTCAATCCATACTGGAATCGAGGCGGTTCATTTTAAAGAAATTATTTATTACGCCTCGCTTTTGTGTGAGTAAACCGAACTGCAATGGAACGATTTTCAACATGATTTTCCTATGTAGGACGAGCGTGTCCAGTTTTGCGTAACTATCGATCTGGTAATAGTAGTTTTATTACATACGATCTTTTTGAGATGAAAATCCTGATGTTGAAAATATTTTGTAAATGATTTCGTAAACCATTTGGGGAAATGTGCTTTTAAGTGTCATGTGTCATTTCGAGAATTTTTAGGGTGTGAGTCCTTTTGGAAAACTCTTTTGTTTAAACCGTGTTGAGTCTGAGACTAAGGTTGATTTCAGAGTATGGCTTGCTTAAACTTTGTTTAAACGCATTTTCCGACCTATGGGTCTAGCAAGCGTGGAGCATTTTGCTCGGTTTTGACTTGGAGTTAGTCATGGGCCAATTGCCCGGTTTTAATGGCTCGATGTGGAGTCTAGTTGATGAGTTGTTTTTGTCGCACCGTTTGGCATTCTTTGCACGTTGAGTGTTTACATGTTTGGGTGAGTGAGTCAATCCGGAATAGGCATGTTGTTGGTAGGCTGTTTGCTTTGGATCCTTAGACACGTTAGCCAGTCGTTGGTAATGGTCGGTTGGGTATCTCGGGGTGGGACCCCGGTATTCATGTGTTTTAACCTAGACTCTCCAGTAGGTACTAGGAGGATATAGTTGTGGGCACTTACCTGGGAGGTAGTTCCGGTGTACTGGGTCTTGAGGCGTTACCTGGGAGGTAGACGTCAAGGTGTATCCTCGATACGGTGTGACTTGTCTTCGTAGAGCAAGTGTGGATGATACGTCGACGGTGGAAGGTAGATATTCCACGCGCGTTAGTACTGTAGGCCGAATAGTATCGGTTAAGGGATTGATGCCCTTTGTTATTAAGAGAATAAATGCGCATCAACCATTTTGAGGTAGGTGGTATATTTAGGTGTCGACTTTTGGGCTTGAGGCCAAACACCTTTAGTATAACCGGAGAGTTGTAGCCGATTTTAAGATAATCATGGTGATGGTAATAGTAACCCTGAAATGATCACTTGTGATGAATGGTTATGGTGGAATGACCTATGTGTGTGTTAGTTGATTTGGTTGTGGGGGATATCTATTTGTGTTAGTGTCTAGGATAATACCACACTTATGTTTGTTATTGTAATCGGTTGGACCGATGTTCGGCGGGTGGCCGATGTTTGTTATTGTAATCGGTTGGACCGATGTTCGGCGGGTGGCCGATGTTTGTTATTGTAATCGGTTGGACCGATGTTCGGCAGGGGGTCGATGTTTTGTTAATATACGTTATTGAAAAATCTTTGGAGTCTATTAGAATTCGTAGAAGTTAATCGTCAATTAATGATAGGAGGGATCGTAATCGAGTATCCTGTGGAGTATACTGGTGAGCAGTTTTAGAATGGGTAGAGCTGGAGATTTGACTCGGGATGTATGGAATATCTAAGGTTGGGGACAACCGAAGTCGCTTGGCTAGGAATGATTTCAATTGTTGGGGTGTTCTGCCGATCATGATCCCAGTGTCTTAGAAAGAGTACGTTAGTAAGAATAGTATTCGAGAAGTTTAGTAGGGGTTTCAAGTGGACTTAGGAACCTGAGGTTGAGATGAGGGAGATCTATCCGGAGTTATTCATAGGCAGAGACTTCGAGGACGAAGTCTAATCCAAGTGGGGGAGAGTTGTAAAGCCCGTATTCCGGTATGTAATTTCTTTTATTAATTCTTTTCTTTTTGAGTTTGATTTATTGTGGATTCCGTCAACGGGGTTAGTCGAGTTGGGTCGAATTGTTAAAAATGTCAAAAATGTTGGTTAGTTTGCTTGAAGGTTGTAGTTGAGGGGCTAAAGTTGTAAAAGAGCCAAACTTGTGTGTGTGGATTCGGCCCATGCAAGGAAAGGGCCGACACCCTTTTTTTTCCTATTCCCGTTTTCCTTTTCCTTGTGAAGCAAACCAAACCAATCCCAAAAACCCTTCAAACCCTTCTCGTTTTCTTGGTGTTGTGCGGCCGGAAGAGAGAAACGAAGAGAGAGAGAGAGAAGAACCGGGAGTAAGAAGAGAGAGGAAGTCGCCGGAGTTGCTGCTGCTGTTCGCCGGAGTGCCGCTGCTGTTCGCCGGAGTTTTCAAGAGGGGGAGTATCGAGTGCTGTCGCGTGGCATCGTCGCAAGGTAACTCTCCGCCCTTCTCCTTTACTTTTCGTTTGTCCGGCGAGACAACCACCGCCGCACGCCGCCGCTACGGTGGCTGTGGGTGGACGATGGTGGCAGTGGGTGACACTCGTGGCGGAACCCTAAACACACCTGGCCTAAACTTTAAATCATCGTAGCGTAAATCCCAAACCGTTTAGTATCGTAAATCGTTTATAGAATCGTCATTTCATGTGAAAACGTGTTCTGCCACTGTTTTGCGTCGGTCATAACTTTTCCGTCGTAACTCGGATTGAGCCGAAACTGGTGCCCACGGTTCACGTTCTGGGTCGGGTACGTTTTTCGTGTTTTAGCGAAAATCTGGTTCGGCCTCTAGCTAGGTGAAAAAGGGGTCGTTTTGACAGCAGTCGGTCTATTTTTATGTGATTTCCAGCGTGCTGTCCAGTTTTTCTTTCGTGCATAACTTTTTACTCGTAACTCGTTTTAATGTGAAATTGGTGCCCAAAATTCCCAAATCGAGTTGGGAAGGTTTTTCGTGTTCTGCCAAAAGTCCGATTAAGCCCGTAGCTAGGCCGTATTGGACTGTTTGTGCAGGCTGGACCGAAAACTGTCAGCTTTGGTAGTCGTTCGTATTTAATTCATAATAAATTGTAGAAAAATCGTTAGGAGGCGTATAATATGTCCTTGAAACCCTATCTCAGAGTACTTTCTAATCATGAAATAATATTGGGAATTTTCTGGGTTTAAAGGGGTCGAAACAGGTCCCGAACAGACCTGTTTGGCGAGAGCGGAAAATGGTTTTAGTGACGGTTTGAGCGTGTGTCGTGTCATAGGGTCCGGGTCTCGTATTGACACGTTTTAACATGCATTTAGGTGCTGGGAAGTGACCGTATTTGTGAAGCTTGAATTGTGTTATTAAGCTGGGCGCGCATTCGAGGTGAGTTCTCTCACTGTGTAGTTAGGGGATGTATGCATGTCATAGTAGTTTGTATGTACTACTGTCTTTGTGGTGTGAACTAGTTGTTTGTGGTGTGTAATATTTGATTGGTTTGAATGCTTAGTATAAATGTGTTACATTACAATTCGGTGGGACCGAGGAAGTGGAAAGAAACGTTGTGGGAACTCGGTGTGACGAGTGTGTTACATTACAATTCGGTGGGACCGAGGAAGTGGAAAGAAACGTTGTGGGAACTCGGTGTGACGAGTGTGTTACATTACAATTCGGTGGGACCGAGGAAGTGGAAAGAAACGTTGTGGGAACTCGGTGTGACGAGTGTGTTACATTACAATTCGGTGGGACCGAGGATGTGGAAAGAAACGTTGTGGGAACTAGGTGTGACGAGTGTGTTACATTACAATTTGGTGGGACCGAGGGCTCGGTGGGACCGAGGTGTTGGATACATAATTACTTGTAGATGTTTACTCGTTTTATGTAACTGTGATGTTGTTGCTTATGTGCGGATAGGGGTGATGTGTATATAATTCCTATCTGCGCATGTGTTGGAATTCACTAAGCTTCGTGCTTACCCTTTCCCAATGAACTGTGGTTTCAGGTCCGAGCGGCTCCAAGGCGTGACAAGTACACACGGGCGCGCGAGGAGAGCTAGTTGTTTTATGGTTTTAATAATTAAACGTTTATTCCGCTGGTTTTTATTATAAAGATATTAATTATGAGTTTGCAAACGAAACGTTGGGATCATTTAGTGAGTTGTTATAAATGAATTGTTTATTTAAAAAAATTTAAATTTGCTTGTAATTTTTAGGACGTTACAACTTGGTATCAGAGCAAGTTGTAACGTCCCAAAAATGTCCCAAAAATTACAAGGAATTTAAATTTTTTAAAAGTAATACATTTCATTATAATCAAACCAAAAGTAACAAATCCCATTACAATAAGAATAAACGTCGTTATTTAAAACCGTCAACAAAGTTTAAGCAGCGGAAAGTTATATAATTAAATCCCCATTTACTAAAAATCAATTTAAACAATCTTCGCCTTGCGCCCGTGTGTACCGTCATGCCCGACTGCTACTCGCACCTGAAATCATAAGATATTGAGAAGGGGTAAGCACGAAGCTTAGTGAATTCTACACCACAAAGACAGTAGTACATACAAACTACTATGACATGCATACAACCCCTAACTACACAGTGAGAGAACTCACCTTAAAGCAACGAAAGTATCCGCAACCGCAACACAAGCCGGCCAACTTCACTCACCTTTTCCCACCTAAATAAGTGATATCAAACGTCAAGCGAAGTCCTAACCCAAAGTCACAACTATGAGCCCAAACATGTAAATTTTTCAGCTTTTACTCTAAAAACACAGGTCTGTTCGGGACCTGTTTAACCCCTTAAAAACTGATAAATTTACATGTTTGGGCTCATAGTTGTGACTTTGGGTTAGGACTTCGCTTGATGTTTGATATCACTTATTTAGGTGGGAAAAGGTGAGTGAAGTTGGCCGGCTTGTGTTGCGGTTGCGGATACTTTCGTTGCTTTAAGGTGAGTTCTCTCACTGTGTAGTTAGGGGTTGTATGCATGTCATAGTAGTTTGTATGTATTACTGTCTTTGTGGTGTAGAATTCACTAAGCTTCGTGCTTACCCCTTCCCAATATCTTATGATTTCAGGTGCGAGTAGCAGTCGGGCATGACGGTACACACGGGCGCAAGGCGAAGATTGTTTAAATTGATTTTTAGTAAATGGGGATTTAATTATATAACTTTCCACTGCTTAAACTTTGTTGACGGTTTTAAATAACGACGTTTATTCTTATTGTAAGATCCCACATTGGTTGGGGAGGGGAACAAAGGTTGCCTTATAAGGGACTTGATACCTCCTCTATCAGACGCGTTTTAAAACCGTGAGTCCAGGTGTGCGGACAAAGCGGACAATATCTGGTACGGTTGGTCTGGGATGTTACAGATGGTATCAGAGCCGGGAACCGGACTGGTGTGCCAGCGAGGACGCTGGGCTCCCAAGGGGGGTGGATTGTAAGATCCCACATTGGTTGGGGAGGGGAACAAATGTTGCCTTATAAGAGGGACTTGATACCTCCCCTATCAGACGCGTTTTAAAGCCGTGAGTCCAGGTGTGTGGACAAAGCGGACAATATCTGGTACGGTTGGTCTGGGATGTTACAGATGGTATCAGAGCCAGGAACCGGACTGGTGTGCCAGCGAGGACGCTGGGCTTCCAAGGGGGGTGGATTGTAAGATCCCACATTGGTTGGGGAGGGGAACAAAGGTTGCCTTATAAGAGGAACTTGATACCTCCCCTATCAGACGCGTTTTAAAACCGTGAGTCCGGGTGTGTGGACAAAGCGGACAATATCTGGTACGGTTTGCCTGGGATGTTACAGATGGTATCAGAGCCGGGAACCGGACTGGTGTGCCAGCGAGGACGCTGGGCTCCCAAGGGGGATGGATTGTAAGATCCCACATTGGTTGGGGAGGGGAACAAATGTTGCCTTATAAGAGGGACTTGATACCTCCCCTATCAGACGCGTTTTAAAGCCGTGAGTCCAGGTGTGTGGACAAAGCGGACAATATCTGGTACGGTTGGTCTGGGATGTTACACTGAGCCTTAATTATCTCAGTGATCTTTGTTGAAGAATTACACCATCCTTCAACAGTAGCTTGTTCGGCTTTTAATGCAGCGATAGCTTCTGCTCGTTCGATTTTGACTAGCTGATTTAAATAGACTTGATCTTTAAAATCATCTTCAATTTTAGAAAGCTTTTCTATTTGAAGGTGGCAGTTTTTAAGCTTTTCAGCGAGATCAAGATTTTGGTTTTCAACCACAGCTTTACCGTTCATGGCTTCGTATAAACTTCTAGTCAGTAGATCGATTTTACGGAGACTATCAGCTTCATCAATATTTGCAATATTGGTAAAGAAGGAAGGTGATACCTAAATGGCAGATGTTGAAGTGGAGGGAATGTCTGAACTTTCTTCCTCTTCTTCAATCTTGGCCATGAGACATTGATTTGCTTCATCATCTTCAGAATCAGATGATGAGGCTTCTTCATCAGAAGCAGCCCAATCATAGTCAGCCATCAAGCCTTTTCCTTTCTTCTTAAAGCTTTTCAGCTTTGCATACTTCTCCTTCTCCTTCAGCTTTGAGTATTTGTCATCTTTATTCCTTGAGACAAAGGATTTCTTTGTAAAAGCTGAAGGTCTCATGATTTTCTTTGACCTGCACTCGTTAGCGAAATGACCTGTCTTTTCGCAGTTGAAACAAGTAGCAGTAGCCTTATCAACAAAAGCTGATGACTTAGGCTTGTCAGCTATGGAAAGAGTTTTGTTCTTTCTAAACATTTTCTTCTTGGCGAATCTCCTGAACTTTTTAGTTAGGAGAGCCAAGGATTCATCATCATCTGAAGAATCTGAATCTGATGATCTTTCAGAGTTACTTTCTAACTCAGTGATAGTGACTGAGGGTCGCTGAGTAGAAGGTTCCTCTGAGATTAAAGCAACAGGGGTGCTTTTGGAATCTTTTACAAGATTCTTCTTAAGATGGCTAGATTGCTCATGATTCAGCAATGTGCCATATAAGGTAGCAAGAGTCATTGATCTTAGATCTTTTGACAGCTTGAGACACATGGAATAATTGTCCCAGCTTTCAGGTAAACATTCTAGAAACTTTGTCAGCACTTCAAAGTTAGAATATTCCTTACCAACCGTTTTTAGATCTATAATTAAGCAATTAAAACGTTGATGAACTTTAGAGAGAGTTTCATTCTTACCAGAAATGAAGCTTTCGTATTGTCTTACCAGGTTGATCTTTCTTGAATCCTGGACTTCAGACGTTCCTTCATACTGAACACATATTGTGTCCCACATGGCTTTTGATGATTTCAGGTTCATGACGGAATGGTAGACTTCGTCAGGAAGGGCCATGGATAGTATGGATCTGGCTTTTGTATCTATAGCCACTTTCTTCTTATCTTCATCGGTCCACATGTGTATTTCCTTTGGAATCAGCCTTTCAGGAATAGCAGCTCTAGTTGCAGTGGCTGGAACTAAATGATCAATAGTTACAGGGATGTGTGGGCCGTTTTCAAGATAGTAGGTCATAGTGGGGTCTACACCTTCTAAGAAGAGCATCATCCTATTTTTCCATAAGTTGAAGTTGTCTCTGGAAAATCTAGGGGGTTTTGCAAGAGAACCATTGTCTATATAATTTGTGTTTGTGTGGGAGGCCATTTTCAGATAATAGCAAGGAAGAGAAATATCTTAGATTAGATCTTGTTTATGATATTAAACAAATCCGCTCTGATACCACTTGTTGGTCCCGAAAGGCCTATACAAGTTTGTAGAAGGGGGGGGGGGGGGGGGGTTGAATACAAACACACTATTTTACTTTTCTAAATTGTTTATTGATAAATCATTAACAATTTACAGCTTGTTGCAGAAACAAGATTAAGGATAAACCTAAATCTAAACAAGTTGGAACACTAAGGTTTCTTGCACTAAGAAAGATAAGGAGATTACTAATAAAATCCTATCTTGAGAGAGATTTGAACTTGTCCAGAGTTAGCAAGTTACTTCAAATGAAGTGAGTTCATCTCTTTATATACTGCATGCATTTAATGCAATTCAGTATACACTTTACACGTGTCATCAGCGGATTGGTTGCATGTCATTGACCTTGGTTGACAACCTTAGTAGCCGTAAAGATGAACAATGTAGTATCAGAGTGGTTGTACGATTTCAGATTTTCGGAGGTTCTTTTCTGACATTTCGTACGGCGGCGTGCAAGGGAGGTTAAGACAAAAGTACTTTGTACGGAGGACTTCATGATCAGCTTTCGTTGATTCAGCGATTATCATTTACTATTCAGCGAATGATAAAGTTCAGCGATAGCTGAAGTCTTGTACTTGATACTTCACGTTGAGTGGACAAATCTGAGTCTTCGCTGATCCGCATCAGTTCATTAGTAGACTTGTCACTGGTTCTTGAGCTTGATCTTCGACTTCAGCGTAGAACCTTTGTTGACGTGAAACTTGTCTTCAGGGATCATAAGTAAACAACTAACTTATCAGCGATCACCATAAGGACTGAACAGACTCAGAGCATTATGGTGAACAGTGTTCGCTGAATGTTTAATTTAAAGAGCGAGAGTTCCTATTAGCGGTACTGTAAGATCTTAGTACTTATCAGCGATAGTGAAACTCTGATACATATTGTTTTACTTACAATTTTCACTAAGTATCTAAGAGAGGGTCATTATCAAATCACTGAGGGTTTGGATCAACAGTTTCCACAACCGCCCTTCCCAAAATCACTGAAAAACGAGTGACTAAGTCTACTAATGACCTGATGCGGATATCAACGAAGACAAGACTTGTCCATTTCACGCGAAGTTTCAAGTAGAAGACTTTAGCGAGAGCCGAACTTTATCATTCGCTGATAAAGATACATTCAGTGTTCGCTGATCATGAAGCCTGTTCTACAAGTTACTTTTGTCTTATCTCCTTGCACGCCCTCGTACGATTTTGTCAGAATGGACATCCCTTTTGTCCAGGATCGTACAAAACACTCTGAAACTACACTGTTCATCATGCGGCCACTAGGATGTTTGCTAAAGTCAAATTCATGCAACCAACCAGACGCTGCCACGTGTAAAGGTATTTTGATTTGCATTAAATGCATGCCGTATAAATAGAGAACTGTTAGGTCTAGAGTTTTGTCAAAAACACAAGTGTTGAGTTCTGAGTAAGAAGACTAAAGAAGACCCAGAAGACTCAGAAGTTCTGAGTAGAAGATTCAGAAGTTCTGAGTGAGAAATCTCAAAAAGATTCTAAGTGTTGGATTCTGACTAGAAGGTTCAGAGTTCTGAGTAGGAGACTCAGAACTTCTGACTATGAAGACAAATGTTCTGAAGCGCTTATTCAGAAGTATGTTCAGAATTCATATCTTGGGATATTATCTGTTATATTCAGTTACTAATTAGGACACGTGTAATTGTTCTATTAGTCTGTTTCTTATATGTACTGTAGCTTTAGCTATTCTCTACAGTATATATAGGAGTTAGCAACTGTAGCTAATAGAATCTTTGAGAGAATCTTTGATAAAATCTTTGGAGAACCTTTTGGATAACTCTTTACGCATAAATTTGTTAGATCTATTGAGAGAGAAATTCATTGTAATATCTTGTAATTCACAGATTGTTAATAAATCATATGACCGGTTGCTGTGAATACGATCTTAATTGTTCATATTTGATTGTAAGATTAAATCCTGGACTTACAATTGGAAAGCCTGAAGGTAAATCTATAATTGGAACTAAATGGGTGTTCAGAAACAAAAAGGATGAATCAGGTGTTGTCATCAGAAACAAGGCAAGATTGGTTGCTAAGGGATACTGTCAACAAGAGGGAATTGATTATGATGAGACATTTGCACCAGTGGCAAGAATAGAGGCAATCAGAATATTTTTAGCCTATGCTGCACATAAAAACTTCAAGGTGTATCAAATGGATGTCAAATCAGCCTTTCTAAATGGCAAACTTAATGAAGAGGTGTATGTCCATCAACCTGAAGGTTTTGTTGATCCAAAATTCCCTGATCATGTTTATATTTTAGACAAAGCTTTATATGGTCTAAAACAAGCACCACGAGCCTGGTATGACACTCTTACTAAACACCTGTTAGGTTCAGGATTCAAGAAAGGTAAGATTGACACAACTTTGTTTTTAAAGAAACAGGGTAATGATTTGATTCTGATTCAGATTTATGTTGATGACATAATATTTGGTTCTACCAGTCCAGAATTATGTGATAATTTTTCAAAAGTCATGTCATCTGAATTTGAAATGAGCATGATGGGTGAACTGAATTTTTTCCTTGGTCTTCAAGTCAAACAACTACCAAAAGGTATTTTCATAAATCAAGGAAAATATGTCAGAGATATTCTGAAAAAGTTCAAAATGTCTGATTGTGCTTCTATGAGAACACCTATGGCAACTAACATAAAGTTAGATGCTGATCTCAAAGGTGTTTCAGCAGATATCAAACTTTATAGAGGCATGATTGGATCATTACTTTATTTGACTGCAAGTAGACCAGATATCATGTTTTCTACCTGTTTCTGTGCTAGATTTCAATCTAACCCGAAAGAATCACATATGTTGGCTGTCAAAAGGATTTTAAGATATCTCAAAGGAACACCTGATCTAGGTTTATGGTATCCAAAAGAAACTGACTTCAAATTGACTGCTTTCACTGATGCTGATCATGCAGGAAGTAGGTTGGACAGAAAGAGTACATCTGGTGCTTGTCACTTTTTGGGAGATAAAATAGTGAGTTGGGCATCAAAGAAACAGAATTGTGTATCCACTTCAACTGCTGAAGCAGAGTATGTTGCTGCTGCTGCTTCATGCTCTCAAACATTGTGGATGAGAACACAACTCATGGACTATGGATATCAGCTTAATAAGATTCCCATCTATTGTGACTCAGAAAGTGCAATTGCTATTACTCAGAACCCTGTTCAACATTCGAAGACTAAGCATATAGACGTGAGGTATCATTTTATAAAGGACTATGTGGAAAAAGGAACTATAGAGATGCACTTTGTGCATACAAAGTATCAATTGGCTGACTTGTTCACAAAGCCTCTTGATCACAAAAGGTTTTCTTTTCTCATATGTAAAATAGGAATGCTTAATCTGCCTAGTTGAAAATATTTTTTTCTTAAAAATGCTAAATTTTTCTAAGTGAAGTTGTCTGAGTAGTGTACTCAGAACTTCTGAGTCTTGAGTTCAGAACTTCTGAGTCTTGAGTTCAGAACTTCTGAGTCTTGAGTTCAGAACTTCTGAGTCTTGAGTTCGGAACTTCTGAATCTTGAGTTCAGAACTTCTGAGTCTTGAGTTCAGAACTTCTGAGTCTTGAGATCAGAACCTCTAAATCTTAAGGTCAGAAATTCTGAGTCAATACTTCAGCAATCTAACTTTCAAAAATTTATTTTTGAGAAATACAAATAACTTCAACTGTATGGATTATGCTTCTTCGATTATCTTGTTATCTCATCTTTATGTATCATTAATACTCAAATGCATGCTCAAGTCAAGGGGGAGCATCAAAATTCTTTTGAAAATCATTTTGTGATGCTTAAAAGATTTGTTTTCATTTCTTATCTGTTCAAACCTCTTCTGAATAATCAAAATGTTTTATATTGGTCAGAAGTTGATTTTAAAAGACATTTTGGTTACAAGGCAAAATTCTTCTGAGTCATGGAATCAGAACATCTGCGCGTGTTATTCAGATCTTTGACTTGAGTCAAAATTCTATCCACTAACACGTGTCAGCTTCATATTTGTTTGACAATGCCACGTATTTCATTTAAATCCTTTGTGGTATTTCACGTGTGTTGACTCCGTTATAACATTGATTTCGCTTTTCCGTTAAACCTTTCAACTTCGCGGATTTTAAATAGGTCTTAAAATCCCTATTTCAAAGTTCTTTCAAATTCCAGAGCGAAACGTGAGATACGAATCAAATCCAGAGTTCTTTGAATCTGTTTTCTTCTTAAATCATGTCTGAAATACGAAGAAGTGGTCCAATTTCTCTACATTCTACAAAATCGATAATGGATTCATCTGATTCGGAAAGTGATGAAGTACAAAATAGAGTTGCAGAGGAAGGGGCAATAAGAAATGATGAAGAAGATGAACAAATGGATGAATCTGAAGGAAATGCGGATGAGGTAAATGTTAATATTGAACATGATCAGAGTGCTGCAGGTTCTATTATGTCAGATAGATCTATTCTAGTGGAGAGAGTTGTTCCTGAGAGTGAATGGTTGAAATTATCTGAAAATAACTGTGTTATATTGTTTGAGGAAAGTCGTTTTAAGCCTGAACACAGAATTATCATGGAGTTATTCAAACATCATCCGTACAGAAAATGGTTTACAAGAAGTAAAAATGTGCCTGTTCAGTACATACAACAATGGTGGAAATATCTTAGGTTAGAAGATAATAAGTTTGTGTCTGAAATTGGAGGAGTGACATTTGTCTTATCTATCTCTGCACTAAGAGAGATGCTGAATCTACCAGAGAAAGATGATGTACAAAGAAGAACAGATTTTGAGGATTTACCCCTAACAGAGGAATTAATAGCAGAGTTTATGAAGTTGGGATACAATGAAGGATTGAGGACTCTCAGTTTGTTCAGAAGAAACAAATTACCACCTATTTGGGCTTGCTTCTTTCATGTGGTAAATAAATGTTTGTCAGGGAAAAATAGTTCTGCTGATCAAGGTTCTAAACAAATTCTTCAGATATTTCAAGGTTTAGTGAAGAATAGGCATTATGACTATACTTTAATACTTTGGGAAGATATGAAGAATACATTTGAGAAGAATCAGAAAGCAATTCAGAAGAAGACAAAGGATGCTCCACTGACATACATTCCCTACATAAGGTACTGGCAAATTGTTATTTGGTATGCCATGCAGGAAAACAGAACAATCTCAAGAAGAACAAATGAAGAGCATGGTCCTACATTTTATTTGGGTAAGATGACCTCAGTAACAAGACTTGAAAATTATCCCAATCATAAACTGTTGCCAAAATCACTTAGGAACTATATTCCAAGGGAGAGTGAGATTTTAAAAGCTTATTGCACCTCTATGGGAATTGAATTACCTCAACTCCCTACCCAAGAGGACCAACCTGAGAAGAGAGGTGAGGGGTCTAGTCGAATTAGAGAGGGGGAGAAAAGCTAAAGATTTTGAAGATGATTTTGCTTTCCAAAACTTTAGGGGGAGAAAAGCTAAAGATTTTGAAGATTGATATGGTTTTTGTACAGAAATAACAAAAGAGAGAAATGTTATTTTAAGAAGGAGAAGAGGAAAAGAAAACTGATCGGTAAAGCTGAAATGAAGATAAGATTTGTCATTTCAAGGGGGAGCAAAGAAAAAGCAAATATGTAACAGAAATCATTTTGGAAATCATTGCTGCTGCTGATTAAAGACTGACCAGAAGTTATTAACTCAGATTATTCAGAATTCTGAGCAAAAGTTGTCAAAGCATTCAGAAGAGCTCCTTCTGAAGATTGTTCCTGCTCTAAGAATTTGATGATGAAAAGTACAAGTGTGTTTGACAAAAAGGGGGAGATTGTTAGGTCTAGAGTTTTGTCAAAAACACAAGTGTTGAGTTCTGAGTAAGAAGACTAAAGAAGACCCAGAAGACTCAGAAGTTCTGAGTAGAAGATTCAGAAGTTCTGAGTGAGAAATCTCAAAAAGATTCTAAGTGTTGGATTCTGACTAGAAGGTTCAGAGTTCTGAGTAGGAGACTCAGAACTTCTGACTATGAAGACAAATGTTCTGAAGCGCTTATTCAGAAGTATGTTCAGAATTCATATCTTGGGATATTATCTGTTATATTCAGTTACTAATTAGGACACGTGTAATTGTTCTATTAGTCTGTTTCTTATATGTACTGTAGCTTTAGCTATTCTCTACAGTATATATAGGAGTTAGCAACTGTAGCTAATAGAATCTTTGAGAGAATCTTTGATAAAATCTTTGGAGAACCTTTTGGATAACTCTTTACGCATAAATTTGTTAGATCTATGGAGAGAGAAATTCATTGTAATATCTTGTAATTCACAGATTGTTAATAAATCATATGACCGGTTGCTGTGAATACGATCTTAATTGTTCATATTTGATTGTAAGATTAAATCCTGGACTTACACTCATTCATTGGTTTTATTTGATAAGCACTAAGTAGATGGTTGATCTATGATCTCATCCTTGTGTGTGCTTAAGTCCATAGCAATTCTTTTTGCATCTTGGTAGTAAGGTTGTTGATCCTTGTTTGATCTGACCTTTATTTTCAAGATTGGACTATCTTTGATCCAGATTTTGTTTGTCTTCCGCTGCTCATAAACATTTATATATGGATAACAAAATCATTTGGGTCTTGAGAAAGTTGTTTGAGAAAGATTTGATGTTTTGTTACATGTTCAATGTCTGATCTGAAACGTTTTTTTAAAAATTTGAGTTCTTCTAATTAGTTTTCTGACTTGATCAATTAGAGATCGAATTATTTGCACTCACGGTTTTAAAAATTATATGAAGATCGTCTTATCTTTTACATCAAATCAGATTTAATGACAGATTTGCGCTCCTGTATTAAACTGATCATATCTCACTCATTAAAACACCGATTGATTCGATTCAAAAGGCCCTGGATTCAAAACACATTGATGAACAGCTTTCGTGTTTTGAGAATTCAGAGATTCGAAATTTATAAGGGTCATATGCATCGTTGAAGTAGACAACAGTGTGCTGATGGAAAGCTGATGGACAGATCTGCGCGACTGTGGTAAATCAACCATATCTTTGTCGTACGAGCTCGAAAAGAGGTGATTCAAGATGATCTGAACAGATAACAAACTAATGAAAGTTGTTTGTGTTTTGAGTTTTTGGAAACTCCAGAGGTAAAATGGTCTAAATCAGTGTCAAAGTAAGTGTAACACTTCTGTTAAGCTTCTGCCGAGCGGCGACCAAACCTCTGCCGCACGCGACCAAACCTCTGCCGCACGCGACCAACCTCTGTGTTACTGTTCACCACAGAACCTCTGTGAAACCCGATAGAGCCTCTGTGGACTGAACCTCTGCAACCGAACTTCAGAGCCCATAGCGCAACGTATTAGTTCTTGCTGTCAGATTTGCGCACCTGTCGTATTTTCAACATAACTCCCTCCTCGAAGCTCCAAAATTGATGAGTCCAGATGCGTTGGCTTACTAAGACACAGATGAACAATTCTTATGTTTTGAGATTGGTCTGAATCGGTGTTCTTCTTGGTCAGAACCTCTGCTAAAGTCAGTATACATCTGCTGGACAGAGGTGTTTCACTAAAATCATCATCAGAGCTCCGTCGGCACTACGATCAACCTCTGCCGACCAACCTCTGTGGTACTGTTCACCACAGAGCCTCTGTGAAATCCGTCAGAGCCTCTGTGGACTAAACCTCTGCGACTCAACCTCAGAGCCTGATTTTTGTGTACTTGTTGTCAGCTTTGGACTGTTTCAGAAACACGCGCATAACTTCCTACTCGGTGCTCCGATTCGCATGAGTCCAGTTGCGTTGATTTCCTAAGACACAGGTGAAACTTTTTCATGTTTTGATTTTGGTCTGAATCAGTGTGCTTAATGGTCTGAATCTGTGTCAAAGTCAATGGACTGTTGCTGCACCGAAAGCATCGCATTTCACTCATGCTCTTTCCGCTTTCAAGAACGGTGTTCTCTCAATGGTTCTTCATGGTGTCAAGCTACATTTGTCACATTTTAAATGTCACTCCATCCTCTGTTATTCACGTTTAAAGCTCGATGGACGAGCCTACATTTGAGGGGGAGCACATGATGCTTTGAAGACTTGATGAACGGAAGATCAAAGGTTCTAAAGAAAGCAAAGGGGAGACTATAAGATGATGCTTTCTTTATAAAACATTAGGGGAGATTGTTAGATTTAATTAGCTCCTAATTAAATGAATGTTTTATAAAGATATTTTAATGTTTTAGATATTTTCTTATAGATATTTACTTAGATATTTTATATAGATATTTTAGATATTGTCTAGATTTTAGATATCTTAAATATCTAATGTGTAAATGGCCCTATATAAGAGGTGTCCATAGTCTTATTTCAAGAAGTGAGAGATATGGAAAGCACACAAAAACACACATAGACTAGTTTCTTATGAGAGTCGTTTCATGTTTAGTGTGGTGTTCTTCAACATTTCTCCTCTCCATATTTAATCATCAATGAATATGAGATAAGTTTCTTTATGATTGTTCTTCATGTATATTGTTAGGTCCATGATCTTCATACAATCCAAGTATTGTGTAACAAGATGATGAAGAACTTTACTGAAAAGGAAATCTAACCTAGAGAGAACACAAAGTGATTAGAGATCTACATCTTGTATTAATGAATTCACATCTTACAAACTACAAGTAAAGACCTATTTATAGTCTTCATCACTTGCTACAACAATTAAGCATAAGCCCTTTAACACAGCTATTGCTTTACAAAACTTTCTATTATAAAGGACAACTTCAGTGTCCAATGTTGAGTGCGAATTCACTCAATTCGGATTAAGTAGGGTGCGAATTCACTCAATTCGGATCATGTTGAGTGCGAATTCACTCAATTCGGATTAAGTAGGGTGCGAATTCACTCAATTCGGATCATGCTGGGTGCGAATTCACTCAATTCGGATCATGCTGGGTGCGAATTCACTCAATTCGGATCATGAAGGGTTCGAAATCATGGCAATTTCGTGTCATGTTGGATGCGAAACCATGCCTATCTTGAATAAATGGAATTCGAAACCATTAGAATGAGGATTAGAAAGATGCGAAGCCATCCATACCTTTGAACCTTTAGGTGTAAGCACATTCCGAAATTCAGAACTAAGATGACCAAATTCAGCAATATTTCGGACTTCACAAGATCCGAAACCAACAACTCTGAACAGTTCGAAACCATCTAAGCCATCCAAACAATAGTAGCATCCGAAACCATGAACAGTAAAGCATGAAGGATCCGAAATCATCAATGAACAGTAAACGATGAAGGATCCGAATTCATCAATGAACAGTAAATGATGAAGGATCCGAATTCATCAATGAACAGTAAACGATGAAGGATCCGAATTCATCAAGAATAATCCGAATTCATCAAGAATAATCCGAATTCAAGTAACAGCATCCGAAAATCACTAAAATCATCATAACTTCTTCAATTCTTGACCAATTTCAGTGATTCTTTCGCAGACTTATTCGAAAAATGAAGATGAACAGATTTATAGTTGATCAAAACATGTAATTCGATCGATTTGGCATACTTTTGATCCAAAAAGTGAGTTCGACTTTTTCTTGAACAAACACCATAAGAATCCGAAATCTGAGCAAAATAGGGCTAAAAACACTTGAATTGTGAAGATCCGATGATCGTATCGATGAAAAATTCTTCGATTTGGCTCTGATACCACTTGTTAGGTCCATGATCTTCATACAATCCAAGTATTGTGTAACAAGATGATGAAGAACTTTATTGAAAAGGAAATCTAACCTAGAGAGAACACAAAGTGATTAGAGATCTACATCTTGTATTAATGAATTCACATCTTACAAACTACAAGTAAAGACCTATTTATAGTCTTCATCACTTGCTACAACAATTAAGCATAAGCCCTTTAACACAGCTATTGCTTTACAAAACTTTCTATTATAAAGGACAACTTCAGTGTCCTAACATATATCTTATCTCTATATTTAAATATGGACTTTATTTTTCTTCTATTGTTGCTCAAAAATGGGATCAACATTGGGGATAGCCATGATCAATAATCTTTTTGTTTTCTGTGGAACTTCATCTTCTGCCCTATCTTCATCTGACCATTCTCCTTTTGGCTTAGGTTTTTGATGTTCAGGGATTTCAAGAGATTCAGCAGTAGCTGGTACTCGTGGGACTATTGTCATGGGAACTTGAGGAGGGTTGTAAAGATATTGTACGAGAGCTTTTTTAGTACACTCAAAGAAATGGATCATTCTTATCTTCCATTGAGGATACTCATCTGGAAGGAGAGTAGGAGGCTTGGTTAGTGAAACAGCAGTGAAAAAGTTATTTGTATTTGTCATTGTAAGAGTTTCGAATGTTCTGAAAAGATAATATGACGAAAGAGTATGAGTCTGATGATCTGGAAGGTTTTCTGGGTTTTAACAGTCCCCAAAGTGTACTTTAAAGGAGTTTTAACCTGGAAAAAATTGTTTCTTTTAAGAATACCACTTTTGAATAAACAAAGAAATGAAGAACAGGTTAAAACGGAATGATGTCTATCACAAATCTTATAACAAAGAGGATCACTTGATATTAACAATCAAGGATGGCTCTGATACCAATTGTTGGTTCCCGTTTAGTTTAAACAAGATTAACAAATCTCTAGTAGTTCGAGTTTATGTTTGATGCGGAAGCGTATTTGAAGAAATAACAGATAAGTTTGTGTAGAAACAATACAGAATATAAAGAAACAGTGATCAGAATATGATATCTCAAAGATTACTGAGTTTCAATATATAATAAGAACATCAAGAACAGATTAAGAACTGTTTGGTGAAAGTGTAATGCTTAACAGGTTTGACGATATAAAGTGTAAGCATGAAACTTAGATTCTTAGATAAGTCCTTAAGATTGTTAAGGAAGATCTCAACACGAGACTTCCTTTTATACTACTCTAGGGGACCATAAAGCATTAGCTGCTGTTAGAACGGATGGCATGAATAGTTGTACGTGTTGTATTGCATTTAATGGCGCAGACGTCTATGTTGTACTAAGCCCTATTGAGTCCACTCAGAGTTTGACACGTGTTGCAGTTGGACAGGGCATGCTATCATGCAAGTTGATGTAAAGGAACAGTAGCAAGATATTTCTTCAATAGTGGCAAGATATTATAAATATCTTCCAAGTCTTCAGTCTGAACCGCAGAGGTTCTGTAAAGAGTTACAGAAAATCTGAGGTCTGGTCTTCTGTAAGAGGTTTTCTTCACTTAGCCTATTTTTCACTACATCTAAATACTTCTACGATTAGGAAGATTGAAGCTAACACTCC
Organism: Saussurea involucrata; assembly: GCA_033807775.1. NCBI lineage: Eukaryota > Viridiplantae > Streptophyta > Magnoliopsida > Asterales > Asteraceae > Saussurea > Saussurea involucrata. Next base: position 50,014,964 of record CM066314.1, on the reverse strand, counting down.
CAACCAGAAATACAAGTCGATGAAAGATTGAATTATGTGGAAGAACCGAAAGCTATAGTGGATCATAAAGTTAAAGTGCTGCGGAATAAGGAGATCAGGCAAGTGAAAGTTTAGTGGAGGCATCATAGAGGTCAAGATGCTACGTGGGAATCAGAGACGGAAATGAGAACCAAATACCCTCATCTTTTCACTTAAGTGAATTCCGGGACAGAATTCTTTTAAGGGGGAGATGATGTAATACCCCGGGTAAGTCCGTTAGATAATTTGACTATAAGATATGATGTTCAGGGTAAGTTTGGGTAAATTATAAGTTTAGGGGTGTTTGGGTTATTAATGAGAAGTTCAAGGTCTAAATGGTAAATATGGAATTGATATACACCCTTAAGATATTCAGATGTATCAGATTATCCTAAAATAGAAAGAGTGTGTGTGCGGGAGTCTGGAGGCGAAAAGAAGCGAAAGAGGGAACTTACGGAGAAAGCATCGATTGATTGGGTTGGATTCGATTTTGAGGTAAGGTCTTTTACATATTGTGTTTGTAACCATGTGTAGAAGATGTCTATCGGTTTAGAATTCCTAATTTCGCGTCTTGAATAGATTTCAATCGATTTCTGGGTAAGTGGAAACCGAATGTGTTCTTGAAGACTCCCGGTGGAGTCCCGGTACTGTCGACTCCCGGTGGAGTCCCGGTATAGTCGACTCCCGGTAGTGTGAGTCCCGGTATAGCGTGAACTCCCGGTGAAGTTCCGGTATAGTTAACTCCCGGTGATCGAGACTCCCGGTACCAATAGTCCCGGTACTGAGAAGTCCCGGTACCCTGTGTAGTCCCGGTAGTTGTTAAGGTTTGACTATTGGTTGCTGTAAGTAGTGATACAGTTGAGAACAGAACTGGTAGGCCTTATATGTTTGGCTAGTAAAGCAGTGTATGTACCTTAAATTGTTTCGGATTCTGTGGAGTCGTGGTAAGAGATAAGGCCATTGTGAAAGGAGCTTGCGAGCCGTGTGTAATAATCAAAACAGGTGAGTTTTACTTTAAAAACGTTTTTAACTGGAATACATATACGTATGGTTTGGGATTGTGATAATTGATGGTTATTTGTTTATATGCGTGATATATGTGAATTATAATATATTGAGGTATTATATTTACATGAGTATTATAATGTGTTATAATACGTTGGCCGGGCGTAGGACCGGTGTGTTTGGCTATAGAATCTGTATAGCATTGTTTGGCTGTAGATGTTGTACAGCGTTGTAAATTATTAGTTGGCTTGCTACCAACTAATATGGTCAGGAGGAATGAGAAGGGAAGGTACATGATATGTGAGCTTAATTGGATATATGTGATTGTGTTGCGTGATTTATATAAATGGTTTCAAACTAACAGGGATTTTCTCACTTAGACCCTTAGGTCTAACCCTCATTTTTGTTTTAAAAATATGTATTCCAAGGTGGTGGATCGAGTAAGAGCAAGTAATTAGAGTAACCGATGGATGGCTTTTGTTAAGGATTAAATGATGAAGATTTTTGGCATGTTTAGCAGTTGTATTACAATATTAAGTGTTATGTATGTATTTAGTACAAAGTTTTTAGTAGAATGGCTTCTGCTGTTTGTAAAAGACTACGGGACCGAACTTGTAATTTAATGTTTCGTTTGTTATATCAATGTTATGTTACATTATGTGATTTGTTGTGTATATGGGAAGTAGGTCGTTACATTGTGTTTATCGATGATATCCTTATCTACTCCCGGTCCAAAGAAGAGCACGCCCAACATCTTCGTTTAATTCTGGAATTGTTAAAGAAGGAGCAGTTATACGCTAAGTTCTCTAAGTGTGAATTCTGGCTACGGGAAGTTCAGTTTCTGGGGCATGTAGTTTCCGATAAAGGTATTCAAGTTGATTCGACGAGGTTAGAAGCAATTGAAAAATGGGAACCGCCAAAGACGCCAACCGAGGTACGAAGTTTTCTGGGATTAGCCGGTTACTATCGAAAGTTTATAAAAGACTTCTCTCGTATCGCGACGCCTTTGACTAAGCTGACCCGGACGAATCTAAAGTTTGAATGGAAAGCAGAACAGGATGAAGCATTCAGGGTATTGAAAGAGAAACTTTGCAGTGCGCCAATTTTGTCACTACCGGAAGGTTCCGAATATTTTGTTGTTTATAGTGATGCATCCAAATTGGGATTGGGTTGTGTACTTATGTAGTGTGGAATGGTTATTGCTTATGCTTCTCGTCAACTAAAGGATCATGAACGACAGTATCCTACACATGACATGGAACTGGCAGCAGTCGTGTTCGCATTAAATATTTGGAGACACTATCTCTATGGTTCTAAATGTCAAATTTATACTGATCATAAGAGTCTCCAACATCTTTTCGATCAGAAGGAACTAAATATGAGGCAAAGAAGATGGCTAGAATTGGTAAATGATTACGACTGTGAAATTCTTTATCATCCCGGAAAGGCGAATGTGGTAGCTGATGCACTGAGTCGTCAAGAAAGGAGTGGAACGATTAAAGCCATTGCACTAAGAGCTGAACTCCTACCTAACATATTCGATGAACTGAAGAAGTGCCAAGTGGAAGCTTTTCAAGAAGAATATCTGAAATCAGAACGGTTAGGGGGGATATCAGCATTGCTAGTAAAAGATGATCGTGGGTTATTGTGTCTGGGGAACAGAATCTGGGTGCCTCGTTTGGGTGGTTTACGTGATCGTGTACTACAAGAAGCTAATCAATCTCGATTCTCTATTCACCCAGGTACGAATAAGATGTACAAAGACCTTAAACAATTCTATTGGTGGCCGGGAATAAAAAGGAGTATTGCCCAGTATGTGGAAGGTTGTACTACTTGTAAGAAGGTGAAGATTGAACATCAGAAGCCGTTTGGGCAATTACAGCGTTTAGAAATACCAATGTGGAAATGGGATCAAATTACTACAGATTTCATCACGAAGTTACCAAGGACTCCGAAAGGGTTTGATGCTATTTGGGTGATCGTTGACAGGTTGACAAAGTCTGCTCACTTCCTACGAATAAAGGAAACCTATTCATTGGAAAGATTAGCCAAACTGTATATCAACGAAATTGTAACACGACATGGAGTTCCAATTTCTATTATCTCTGATCGTGATAGCCGTTTTACCTCAAGATTCTGGAAAAGTTTTCAAAAGGAAATGGGAACGCAAATAAAGTTAAGTACAGCGTATCATCCTCAAACTGACGGTCAGAGTGAACGTACGATTCAGACTTTAGAAGACATGCTCCGGGCTTGCATTGTTGACTTTGGGGGATCGTGGGATAAGCACTTACCACTGATAGAATTTGGCTACAACAACAGTTACCATTCCAGCATACAAGCGGCACCGTTTGAAGTTCTGTATGGTAGAAAATGCCGAACGCCTCTGTGTTGGAACGAAGTGGGTGAGAAACAGTTAGCAGGGCCAGATATAGTCCAGTTGACCGCGGATAAGATTTCTCAGATTCGGGAACGTTTGAAAGTATCTCAAGATAGACAGAAAAGCTACGCCGACCGACGCCGAAAGCCGTTAGAATTCCAAATTGGAGATTTTGTGATGTTAAAAGTCTCGCCTTGGAAAGGGGTCATTCGATTCGGAAAACAAGGTAAGTTGAGCCCGAGGTACATTGGACCGTTTGCAATCATAGAAAGGATCGGTGAAGTAGCCTACAGGTTAGATCTTCTGCCAGAGTTAAGCAGGATTCATAATGCATTTTATGTATCGAATTTCCGAAAGTGTTTGGTTACGCCAGATCAGGCAGTTTCTCTACCAGATATTCAAGTTGATGAAAAGCTGAATTATGTGGAGGAACCTGAAGCCATAGTTGACCACAAAGTTAAAGTGTTGCGGAACAAAGTAATCAGACAAGTGAAAGTTCAGTGGAGACATCATAGGGGTCAGGATGCTACTTGGGAATCAGAATCAACTATGAGGACTAAGTACCCGCACCTTTTTGCCTAAACCTAATTCCGAGACGGAATTCTTTTAAGGGGGAGATGATGTAATACCCCGGGTAAGTTCGTTAGTTAAACGTTAGTTCCGTTAAATTTATGTAACTTTATAATTAATGTTTAGGGTGAATTAGGGTTAAAATAGGAGTTAAAGGTGTTTTAGTCATCAATGGATAGTTTAGGGGCTAAAGTGGTAAATTGGATAGATATTATCTCTTATGATAATTAGATATTTCCTAATTCAGCAAAAACATCCAGAAACATTCCAGAGAGTATGTGTGTGTGTTTGAGAGAGTAAGAAGAAGAAAGAAAGGGGTTTTTTTGGCTAAAGACATCAAATTGGTGACCTTGGAACTGAATTCAGGTATGTTTCCTTTACAATTTATGTGTGTAATTGCTATTAGGTAGTTTCTATCAGATTAGAATAGTCATTTACACCTCTGGTAATAATTCAGTCGAATTCTGGGTAAAAATGGGATGAACTGACAGTAGTTTCCGGATAGATTAAAGGTGTCCGGGTAGTTTTGTTGTTAGTGTCCGGATGATGTTCTAAAGGTGTCCGGAAGATTCATGTACCCGGTAAGTTCCTGTATCCTTAAGGTTTACGGGTGGAATGAGATACCGGATGTTATCCGGATTGCTTTGGTGTCCGGGTGTTATCCGAATTGTCTGTGTTGTCCGGAATGTCTGTTATCCGGATTGAGTATGTATCCGGAAAGCCCTGTTGTCCGGATAGTTTTGTATTGTCCGGATAGTTTGGCTGTTTGATGAATTTTGAGAGTTTAGATGCTTTTGGGTATCCAATGACATGTGTCTTGTTAATTATTGGATGGGGAATGAATGAGGACTGAATGCATTATGGACTCGACTTATGTTCGGGTTTGGGGGTAACATTTGAGGATTAGAGATATCTAGAGTACCTAGCTTTAGTAAGACGTGTGGGTTCTATTTGGTAAAGAGATATTTGTGTTTAATTATTTCAGATACTGTGAATCGAACTGGAATACATATATGTGAATGAGTGTAATAATGTGCATATTATGTTTATATGAGTATTACACTGCATGGATGCTAATTGGTCGGGCTTAGGACCGGTGAAAGTTGGTTGTACAGAGGGACAGTGGTGTTGGCTGTATTTAGTACAGTGGTGTAAATTGATTAATTGGCTCGCAACCAATTAATATGGCCAAGAGAATGAGATGTAAAGATATATGATGCATGAGTCTTAATTGGTATTCTTATGTGAATTATGTGTATGATGTTGTGCAAATGATTTTTTTAACTAACGGGGATTTTCTCACTAGACCTCAAGGTCTAACCCTCATTTTTGTTTTAAAAATATGTATTCCAGGTCGTGGATAGAGTAAGGGCAAATAAGAACGTTAAACCGCAAATAGCTTTTGGAGGACTTTGTAGTTGAAGACTATGATATGTTTAGTAGATATAGCATGTTGTTAGTAATGATGTAATTTACTATGTAAACGTTTTAATGATGTACTGAATGTTTGTAAAAGACTAGGTGTAACACCCCGCTAAAGCGGAAACACGGAATGTACAGCTCAAGTTTCATAGCAAAAGTTACAAGATCACATCAACCATCAAAATACATTCAGAAGGTTAAACCTTGTCTTTTACAATCGTTTTTACAAAAGGGAAAAGAACATAAAATTAAAGATAGTAAAGAAAGCTTCATCACGTGTAGCCTTCCTAAGATCCAACCTTAAGGATGTTCCCCTGAAAAACATGTAAATGAGAGTGTCAACTAATGCACTAGTTGGTGAGATCACAGGTTTAATGAGTATAACACCGTTTGCCGTAGCAAAATAGTTTAAATCCGCACAAGGGATAAATAAATCGGTTATGAAAAACCACTTGCTCAAGGTAATCGTATGTAAAATGCTAAGTTATTGAGCCCGTTACCCGACCTATACCGACAGAATCACAACGATGCATGTTCTATCGCCAACAATGCGCAAATATAAACAATAATTATGCACTCAAACAAGCGCTACTTTTGAGTGGGATGTCAACCCAAATAACGTTATCCATAATTACCAACGGCTCACACTCGTGAGTTAAACGGGTAACGTAAAATAAACGTGGACTTTTGAACGATAGCAAAAGAAACTCAAACTTACAACATTTGCAACAACATAGATACCATAAAGCATAAACAAGTATAGCCACTTTCGTATTTCCAAGAAAACGAAATAAATGATGTGTAAAATAGTTGTAGTAACGACATGCTTTTCACCCCAAAATATGTAAAACATTGAAAAAGGGGCTGTGAACTCACATGATAAGCGATAGAATTCGGGAATCTCCCACAAGTACTCCGAGATGATCCTACTTCAAACCTATGAACGTAAGGTCACTAGTGAGTTCTCAATCTCGAAGGTTCGGTACTAACTATCCAAATCGTCATAAAATGCCTTGTTGTGTTTTAATATTATAACGTAATAAACGTATACATTGTTCTTGTTGGATTAAAGTTTCCGCAATTTCGTCACATTAAGTAACAAAAATGGTTTTAAAGAACATAAACATATGTAGTACATATATATATATAAACCGAAATTTTATCGTAAGAACGATAAGATTTGAAGGGTTTTGAATGTAAAGACAATATTTAAGTGCATAAATATATAGGTATAGTATATATTTATATTCCACGATTTCATCATAAAATGATGAAATGGGATCAAGAATATATGAAATGCAAAAACATATATAAATATATTATATATACGTATATTCCACAATTTCATCAAAAATGATGAAAAGGGATAAAGAATAAATAATGTGCATAAATAAAATGCATAAATAAATGTAAGTATAAGATATACATATATATTCCACTATTTCATCATAAAATGATGAAATGGGATTAGAAGTTAGTCCTTAATAATAATAATAATTGGTACAATTTGGTCATGAACTTTTATGTCCAATTAGTTCAATGAGTTAGGAAACTTTTGGCATCAGTTTCATAATTTTTGGAAGAGTATAAGTACATGAAATAATATTTGACGTAAAACCTGACAGAAGACTTTACTGTTTGAGCACGGATTTTGTGAGGACTATTTGGTAAATAAATTCTTCGCGTTTTTTAGTGAAACCACTTGGGTTGGAATCTTAACACATAAAAATGATTTCCAGAAAAAGAATCACTCCATTTGGAGTTATATTGAGTGAGATATGACCCTTTGAAGTGGAGGGTGGAATTTGGCAGGAATCTGTCAAACCACACTTTGTGCATGTGTTCACATGTTGACTTATTAACCAAAATTCTTATTCTTTTGCATGCACAATCCGATTTGACTCTCTTCCATACACTTTTTTTTCAGTTCCCAAAACACATTTTGATCCAATTAAAATGCATGCAAGTTACCTATCAACTCAACTTTTGTAAGTTCTTGTAAAAGACCCATTTTGGAAAAAGGTTGATGTTCTTGCCAAGAACATCAACATGCAACTTAAAATTGTGCATCTTTAGCTCATGCATGTTTGTTTAAGTATGTTTTTAGTGGATTTCAAAGACTTACTCATAAAATTCTTGAATAAAAGATGATGGATTTCTCAAAAAAACTACATGCATGTGTTCAAAATGTTCATCTTTGGTCTTAACATTGGTTTGATTTTGGATTCACCATCTTTTACTAACAAAAAGATGTTATGATGGTAAATCTACAAACATTAAGACATATGAAAGATGGTTATTTATTTTTTTAAAAACATGAAGAAAGTGTAGAAAAGATGAAGATCATACTTTAAAATGCAAGATGATGAAAAAGACTTAAAAGAGTGTGTGTGGATTTTACCCAACACACTTATTTTTACCTTTGATTGCTTTGGACTCTTGAAGAAAAAGAGTTTAAGGGCTGGAGTTGTGATGAAGATTTGAAGATGAACACTTGAAGACTTGAAGATGGAGAGAGAAGGAGTGATGGCTAGTGAGAGAGTGAGATGAGAGAATGATTCAAAATTGTGAAGTGGAGTGTGTATTTTATGGAGTTTGAGAGAGAGGGGGGGGGGGGGGGGGATCTCTAGGGGGGTGGGGGGTGGTGTGGTGTGACAATTGTATTTAGTCACTTCATGTCTTTAAAAATTAAATTAAATACACGTATTCTCTTTAAAGTTAAAATACAAAGTATATACATATAAAATAAAGTATTTATATATATAATAAAATTGAAATATATAACTTATCAACTACATAAATACTTGTAGTATAAATGTATATTAAGTTGGCATTTCATGCGATTTATGGATAATTTCCTAATTCAAGGATTTCTTAGGCAAAATTTCTCGAATTTTCCTATCGTACCGTGTTTACTGCTAAAATTGCACTGTGTAAACTATGTCATAATAATAAGGTATCCAAAGCAGTTCTAACCTGAGATGTAAATTTGACAGTTGTCACAATCTCCCCCGGTTAGAAGAATTTCGTCCCGAAATTCAAGTGTTACTAGTATTAACAGGTTTGCTTGCAAAGAGGTGAGGATTCTTTTGTAACATGTAATCCTCCCGCTCCCAAGTGTATTCAGGCCCACGCCTCGTGTTCCAATGGACTTTTACTATCGGGATTTTGCTTCGCTTAAGACGCTTGACTTCCCTATCGAGTATTTCCATTGGTTCTTCTATTATGTGCAGTTTATCGTTGATTTGGACTTCTTCCAAAGGCACGGTTACTGCTTCGTCGGCTAAACACTTCTTTAAGTTTGACACGTGAAACGTGTTGTGGATAGAACTTAACTCCATTGGCAACTCCAGCTTATAAGCTACTGGTCCAGTTCTTTCCGTGATCTTAAATGGTCCAACATACCGTGGACTCGATTTTCCTCTTTTCCCAAATCGGACCGTTCCCTTCCAAGGTGATACTTTTAAAAAGACTCTGTCACCCACTTGAAATTCTAAAGGCTTCCTTCGATTGTCCGCATAGCTCTTTTGACGAACTTGAGCTGCTTTAAGCCTATCCCTGATGATTGCGATCTTGTCGGTGGTTTCTTGAACAATGTCCGGACTAGATAGTTGTCTATCTCCAATTTCCAACCAACAAAGAGGTGATCGACACTTGCGGCCATACAGAGCTTCATATGGCGCACACTGAATACTAGTGTGATAGCTATTGTTGTAAGAAAACTCAACTAACGGCAAGTGGTTATCCCAACTTCCTCCAAAGTCTATCACGCATGCCCGAAGCATATCTCCCAAAGTCTGAATGGTTCACTCACTCTGACCATCCGTTTGAGGATGATAGGTCGTGCTCAAGTTTAACTGCGTACCTAACGCTTTTTGAAGTGACTGCCAAAATCGAGAGGTAAAACGACTATCTCTATCAGAAATGATGGAAACTGGGACTCCATGTCGCGTAACGATTTCCTTGATGTAGATCTGAGCAAGCTTTTCCATCTTATAATCTCCCCGAATAGGTAAGAAGTGTGCAGACTTCGTAAATCGATCTACTATAACCCAAATTGAGTCATGTCCTTTGGCAGTTCTTGGGAATCTCTGGTTGTTGTAACAATCCCGATGGCTTTTGATGAACAGCCTTGACTTTTGCACACGTTATGCATTTTCCTACATATATGGCAATATCCTTCTTCATTCATGGCCACCAATAGTATTCCCTTAAATCCTTATACATCTTATCCCCTCCTGGGTGGATTGAATACTTAGATTTATGAGCCTCCTCCAAAATCATTTCCCGTAGGTTGTCAGCCTTCGGGATCCATACTCTGCCCTTAAAGTAACGTACTCCATCAATCTTAGTTTCAAAACTAGACTCTAAATCGTGAAGAGTCTCTTCCTTCAGGTTTTCAGACTTCAATGCTTCGATCTGAGCTTCAAAAATCCGGGTTTTCAAACTTGTTTGAACCAGTGCTCCTAACGCTCGGACTCATGTAGGTTTTATCCTTTCTTTCCTACTCAGGGCATCGGCTACCACATTGGCCTTACCTGGGTGGTAACGTGTCTCACAATCGTAGTCGCTAAGTAGTTCTACCCATCTCCTTTGCCTCATATTAAGCATCTTTTGATCAAAGATGTGTCGAACACTTTTATGATCGGTGAAAATAGTGAACTTGGTACCATATAAATAATGTCTCCATATCTTCAGAGCGAATACCACAGCTCCGTGTTCCAAATCGTGTGTGGTATAGTTCTTCTCATGAACTTTTAATTGTTTCGAGGCGTATGCTATCACCTTATCATTTTGCATCAATACGCAACCTAATCCTTGATGTTATGCGTCACAATACACTACAAAGTTTTTCGTTCCTTCCGGTAAAGCTAAAATCGGTGCATTGCACAACTTTTTCTTCAGAAGTTGAAACGCTTCTTCTTGTGGAACTCCCCAAACGAATTCCTTCTCCTTTTGGGTTAATATGGTAAGGGGTTTAGCGATCTTAGAAAAATTCTCGATAAAACGTCGATAATACCCTGCCAAGCCTAGAAATTGGCGAATTTCTGTTGGAGTCCTTTGGGCTTCCCATTTCTTAATGGCTTCCACTTTAGCCGGGTCCACGTGAATCCCTTTCTCCTCGATTACGTGACCTAAGAAATGTACTTCCCGAATCCAAAATTCACACTTAGTAAATTTGGCATATAGCTTCTATTCCTTGAGAAGCTCTAAAATCACTTTTAGATGATGTTCGTGATCCTTCTTACTCTGAGAATAGATTAGTATATCATCGATGAACACAATCACAAACTTATCAAGGTATGGCCTACATACTCTATTCATTAGATCCATAAACACCGTTGGCGCGTTTGTCAAACCAAATGGCATAACTAAAAAACTCGTAGTGTCCATATCGAGTTCTAAAAGCTGTTTTAGGAATATCTTCCTCTCGGACTCTCAACTGATGATATCCCGATCGAAGATCAATCTTAGAGAAGTAAGTTGCACCTTGCAACTGGTCGAACAAATCGTCTATTCGAGGGAGAGGATATCGGTTCTTGATTGTCAACTTATTAAGTTCCCTATAATCGATACACATTTGAAACGATCCATCCTTCTTCTTGACGAAGAGAATCGGGGCTCCCCAGGGTGACGAACTCGGTCGAATGAATCCTTTATCCAGAAGTTCTTGAAGTTGATTCGACAACTCTTGCATTTCTGCAGGTGCTAAGCGATACGGGGCCTTGGCTACAGGCGCCGCTCCGGGTATAAGGTCAATCTGAAATTCGACTTATCTAAACGATGGAAGTCCAGGAAAATCGTCTGGAAATACTTCTGGGTGATCCTTCACCACAGGAATATCTTGGACTCGCCTCTCCTCAGACTTCTTCTCAATTACTTGCGCCAAGAACGCAACATACTTATTCCTCAAATACTTATGGACCTTCATACATGATACTATCTTCAGATTCCTTTCAACTCTATCTCCTTGGACAACAAGGGTTTCTCCGCCTTGTAATGGTAACCTAACCGTCTTTTCAAAACAACTAACCTCAGCTCGGTTCTTAGATAACCAATCCATGCCTATTACTACATCGAAACTCCCCAATTCGATTGGAATAAGATCAACACTAAATAGTTTATCAGCTAAGTTCAAGGTACAGCCTAAGATTACATCCTTAGCTTCTAATTCAAATCCATTAGCAACCTCAACAATATAAGCGTTCGGCATTTTCTTAGATTCTAGATTGATCAAAGGCCTAAAATCTAACGAAACAAAGCTCTTATCGGCACCATTGTCGAATAATACGGATGCATAATAATCGTTTAGAAGAAACGTACCTGTCACTACATTGGGGTCTCGACGTGCTTCTTCTGCTCCTAAGACAAATGCCCATCCTCGAGCTTGTCCTCCTTGGTGTCCCTGATTGGCTTGTCTTGCTTGATACCCAGCGTTGTTATTGATTGGTCCCCTTTTCAGCCTTGGGCACACACTTCGGAAGTGATCCGAACTTCCTCACTCAAAGCATACCCTTCCTTCCTCTTTCACATTCTTTCCCGTCTTGCAAAATCGGGCTAAATGACCCTTTTGCTTACAAATGCTACAAATGAGACAGGCTCCCTCATGATGCGAATTACATTGGTTGCACTTTGGGTGGGGTCTATTGTAACGTCCTACTTCCTTGGCATTCATCCCAAAGTTTCCCACTACTTTCTTGTTCCTACTTGAACTACTTCCAATCGCCTTTCCTGACTGATTCTCCGACCTTCGCTTGATACCGACACCTTTCTGAGTCAGAGTTCCTGCCCTGACCACATCATGGGTCAAACTAGTTGCTAATGCCACTGCGGCTTGAATCGTGGTCGGACTTGCTGACTTAACCATCCCTCGGATCTCCGGGGTTAATCCATACAAATATCGGTCAATCCGTTTGCTCTCCGGGGTAACCATGTGAGGTACTAACTTCGCAAGTTCGTGAAAACGAGCGGTGTAGCGATCTATCCCCGAACCAACCATGGTAAGATCCTAAAGTTCAGCCTCCAATTTCTGAACTTCACTCTTGGGACAGTATTCCTCCATGAGCAATTCCTTAAACTCAGACCAGGACAGTTTGTATGCATCTTCTCTTCCACGGGTTTGGACTTGAATGTTCCACCAAGTTAGAGCTCGCTTTTGCAACTGACAGGCCGCATACTCTACCATGCGATCCTCTGATCACTTACAAATATGAAGTACCGACTCCATACTATCGAACCATGAGAGTAATCCTATAGCACCTTCCGTTCCATGAAACTCCTTGGGCTTGCAAGTCATGAATGTCTTGTAGCTACATCCTCTATTGTCTTGAGTGTCATTGGGAGTTCCTCCTCCCACATTGACATTCCTTTGACCCTCATTAATGCCCGCGGTAACCTGGGCTATGATGTTAGGTATCGCCTCTTGGATACGTTGAGCTATGAGTTGGGCGATATCGGGATTTTGATCATCATGATTTTCTCCCGTGTGACGTGTGGATCTTCTTGGTGGCATTTTTCTAAAACACAATTGAAAATATCGAGTTGGTTAAAATTTTGAGTAAATAAAGTCGGATGTTTTGTAAAGAATACATTTGAAACTTCGAAGTGTTGGAAATAAATAAATAATTATTGCATGTTCCAGACATATATAATTAAAACACGAAATTTCCTTTTCATTTAAGATTGAAACAACTAGAAATTAAAAAGTTCCATTTTCTAAATTTTCCACTGTCCACGTCAATATCCGCCCCGATACTCTTCAATCGAAACCCACAACACCAATAGCGTCAATAGCATCACTACTACCATGCTCATTATCTCGGCTCATAAAGCTATCCTCCGAGCTATTTTCGCTCCGTTCACGGCATCGGACGACATGTTGGTCAAAAGGTGACTTAATTCCACTAGCTCGATCACGACTTGACTCTGGTGCCTGACCCTCATTTGACATCCGTGCAAATCCATTGTCACGGCCCTAAAGCGTTGCTCTTCGGCCCAGGTCATGCCAGGCGCTCGACTAATCGGCACTCCCTTGATCACCCGTGAGGGTTCCGGTGCGTCTCGCTGATCGGACCTAAAAGACACTCGTCTAGGTATGGGCACGCTCTTCCTAGCGGTTTGCCTCGTACGTGGACCCCTAGGATTAGGTTGTATCACTACCGGGATGGGTTGTGGGGGAATCACAGTTGGAGGTATCCTCGGCCCATCGTACGGGTCTCGTTCCACGTCAGACGTACGCTCACTTGATGCTTGATGATGATGACGACGACATAGTGTTGCTGAAGTAAGAATGTGATGAGGATGTTGACATAGTGATACTGAAGTAAAAGTGTATAACATTACTATCGCGCAATATAAAGGCTAAGCGTACTACACTATTGCATACTATAGGCAATAACTACGCTCATACTAGGCATACAACGTGAAGCATCGAGTGTGAAAACACACATATTCCTAGTATATCCATTTCCGGTCTCGCATTACTCTTTCTTTAATTAAACATAGGTGATCAGGCTTTGTTTAATTAAAGACCGATGATGCAATACCCGAATTAGTTATACTAGCAACATGTTTAGTAATTTAAGTGTTCTTTCCCGTTTTTGGTTATAGTTGCAGTTTTCCAAAGGAAAACCGGTATTCTATATAACCTTTAGCTCTGATACCAAATCTGTAACACCCCGCTAAAGCGGAAACACGGAATGTACAGCTCAAGTTTCATAGAAAAAGTTACAAGATCACATCAACCATCAAAATACATTCAGAAGGTTAAACCTTGTCTTTTACAATCATTTTTACAAAAGGGAAAAGAACATAAAATTAAAGATAGTAAAGAAAGCTTCATCATGTGTAGCCTTCCTAAGATCCAACCTTAAGGATGTTCCCCTGAAAAGCATGTAAATGAGACTGTCAACTAATGCACTAGTTGGTGAGATCACATATTTAATGAGTATAACACCGTTTTTCGTAGCAAAATAGTTTAAATCCGCACAAGGGATAAATAAATTGGTTATGAAAAACCACTTGCTCAAGGTAATCGTATGTAAAATGCTAAGTTATTGAGCCCGTTACCCGACCTATACCAACCGAATCGCCCCGACGCGTGTTCTATCGCCAACAATGCGCAAATATAAACAATAATTATGCACTCAAACAAGCGCTACTTGTGAGTGGGATGTCAACCCAAATAACGTTATCCATAATTACCAACGGCTCACACTCGTGAGTTAAACGGGTAACGTAAAATAAACGGGGACTTTTGAACGATAGCAAAAGAAACTCAAACTTACAACATTTGCAACAACATATATACCATAGAGCATAAACAAGTATTGCCACTTTCGTATTTCCAAGAAAACTAAATAATCGATGCGTAAAATAGTTGTAGTAACGACATGCTTTTCACCCCAATATATGTAAAACATTGAAAAAGGGGTTGTGAACTCACTTGATAAGCGATAGAATCCGGGAATCTCCCACATCCTAAGGGGGGGGGGGGGGGGGTGTGTAACACTTTAGGCATATCCCACATCCTTTAGAGGGCAGGAGAGATGCTGGGTATATTAGTAAACCTTGGCATTACCAGACACAACGCGTTTTGGGGCCACAAGCATGCGGGTTCCTTAGGAACTCTGTGGTTAAGCGTGCTTGGGTGGGAGTAGTACCAGGATGGGTGACCTCCTGGGAAGTCCTTGCGAAGTCCTTGCCAGGTCGCCAAGAACAAAGTCGTGAGCCAGTGGGGCAAAGCGGACAATATTGTGTCGTGGTAAGCGGGGTGTTACAATTTCATCATAAAATGATGAAATGGGATTAGAAGTTAGTCCTTAATAATAATAATAATTGGTCCTTTGCTGTCCAGAATTTGATGTCACTTGGTGTCCAACTTTGGGTAACTTCCAGGAACAATTGGGTCATGACATTTTATGTCCAATTAGTTCAATGAGTTAGGAAACTTTTGGCATCAGTTTCATAATTTTCGGAAGAGTATAAGTACATGAAATAATATTTGACGTAAAACCTGACAGAAGACTTTACTGTTTGAGCACGGATTTTGTGACGACAGTTTGGTAAATAAATTCTTCTATTTTTTGAGTGAAACCACTTGGGATGGAATCTTAACACATAAAAATGATTTCCAGAAAAAGGATCACTCCATTTGGAGTTATATTGAGTGAGATATGACCCTTTGAACTGGAGGGTGGAATTTGGCAGGAATCTGTCAAACCACACTTTGTGCATGTGCTCACGTGTTGACTTATTAACCAAAATTCTTATTCTTTTGCATGCACAATCCTATTTGACTCTCTTCCATACACTTATTTTCAGTTCCCAAAACACATTTTGATCCAATTAAAATGCATGCAAGTTACCTATCAACTCAACTTTTATAAATTCTTGTAAAAGACCCATTTTGGAAAAAGGTTGATGTTCTTGCCAAGAACATCAACATGCAACTTAAAATTGTGCATCTTTAGCTCATGCATGTTTGTTTAAGTATGTTTTTAGTGGATTTCAAAGACTTACTCATAAAATTCTTGAATAAAAGATGATGGATTTCTCAAGAAAACTACATGCATGTGTTCAAAATGTTCATCTTTGGTCTTAACATTGGTTTAATTTTGGATTCACCATCTTTTACTAACAAAAAGATGTTATGATGGTAAATCTACAAACATTAAGACATATGAAAGATGGTTATTTTTTTTAAAAAACATGAAGAAAGTGTAGAAAAGATGAAGATCATACTTTAAAATGCAAGATGATGAAAAAGACTTAAAAGAGTGTGTGTGGATTTTACCCAACACACTTATTTTTACCTTTGATTGCCTTGGACTCTTGAAGAAAAAGAGTTTAAGCGCTGGAGTTGTGATGAAGATTTGAAGATTTGAAGATGAACACTTGAAGACTTGAAGATGGAGAGAGAATGAGTGATAGCTAGTGAGAGAGTTAGATGAGAGAATGATTCAAAATTGTGAAGTGGAGTGTTTATTTTATGGAGTTTGAGAGAGAGGGGAGGGGGCGGCCTCTCTAGGGGGGGTGGGGGGTGGTGTGGTGTGACAATTGTATTTAGTCACTTCATGTCTTTAAAAATTAAATTAAATACAAGTATTCTCTTTAAAGTTAAAATACAAAGTATATATATATATATATAAAATAAAGTATTTATATATATAATAAAATTGAAATATATAACTTATCAACTACATAAATACTTGTAGTATAAATGTATATTAAGTTGGCATTTTATGCGATTTATGGATAATTTCCTAATTCAAGGATTTCTTAGGCAAAATTTCTCGAATTTTCCTATCGTACCGTGTTTACTGCTAAAATTGCACTGTGTAAACTATGTCATAATAATAAGGTATCCAAAGCTGAAAGTTCAGGATCTTATCTTACAATCAATATAGAAAGCAGTAATTGAGAATTTGTATGATCAAGCCCAGTTGTATTCAATGATGAACAGAATTACAGATCTAAGAGAGAGAGAATCTCAAAGATTACAAAGAATGAATACAAAGTTATACGGGAAAAATCAATCAGTTAGCAACGTAGAGCTAACTACTATTTATACTGCAACGGACATGTTAAAGATACAGTACAAATAAGAAAGACTAATAAGAACATAACACGTGTCCTAATTAGTTTACTAAATACTAAGTAAAGTATGTAGTCATAAGTTCTGAACAGGTAGTTCAGAACTTCTGAACATTCTTCGGATAACGCTTCTCAGAGCTTCTGACTCTTTCACTCAGAACTCTGACTCTTCTTCTCAGATCTCTGACTCTTCTACTCAGAACATCTGAGTCTTCTTATCAGAACTTCAACACTTGGTTTATTGACAAAACTTTAGATCTAACAATCTCCCCCTTTTTGTCAAATAAACTTGAATTTAGCATCATCCAGATCTTTCAGAGCAGGAACAATTTTCTGAAGTAGCACATTTCTCAGATTAAGCCTCTTATCAATTTTGACAATGATTTCTTGAATAATTCCAACTTGCTGATTGATTACTTCTTGATCTATATTTGCTTCCTTCACTTTCACCATCTTTTTCTCCAAATTATGCTTTATGATTCTTAAAGTTCCAGAACAGTATTTTGCAGTTTCCTTTGCTCTGAAGAAGATCTTTCCACTTTTGTTTTTCAAAAATACTCCCAAATCTGGATATTTATGAACACTTCCAGTCTTTAACACCTTTTTCTATTCATGATCTGTGTTGGGATTTGCCAGATAAACACATGGCTTTTGTAAGTACAAAGCTATTTGGAAATCTGTATAACAGTGCCACCTTAAGATGTAGAACATGGCCTCAATTACCACACTTCTTACCTTCCTTTCATTTCTGTCTTTGCTCGACTCTTTGAAGCATAGAAAGTTGTGTAATCTGTAGAAGTCAACCACTGATAGTTTCTCAAAATCTGCATCAGTAAAATAATAAACCTTGCCATCTTCTCTCAGAACTTCAAAGGATAAGTACTCCATCTTTCTGAATTTCTTAACCTTCAATTCTCTGATTCCAGTGATTAGAAAATCTGAGTAAACAGCTTGCTTTGTTTTGCCAAGACATCTTGATTTTTCAGCCAACCAGATCTGAGTCTCCTTAGGTCTATCATAATACACATCCAAGAATTGTACTTCTTTTGGTTTGAAGAACTCAGGCAAATCAAATTCAAGAAAGTATCCATTTAGATCAATGGATATTTCATCTTCTTTGGATTCAGACTGTTCAGCTTGATCAAAACTAGTTATCTGCACATTCTGAGATGTTGTGTTCTGCACTTCTTCAACTTCATCTGACAGAATTTCATTCACTTCATACTCAGCAGGAAACACAAAATCATTATGAAGAATCTTTTTGGGATTCACCTCAGATAGCAACCATTCACTGCAGTTTCTGATTTTTCTTCTAAGATCCAGCCTCCTCTTCACAGAGTTCATACATCTCTTCTTTAAATTCTCTCTTTCAGTTTCCACCCTTATTTCCATTTCAATCAATAACCAATTCAGAGTTGCATCACTGTACTTCACCAACTCTTTTAATCTGAACATTTCAAGCCTTTCGTGAACTGTATATGTGAACCCTTCTGTCTCCATTCCTTCATTCACAAATCCCTTCAAATGTAAACCAATTTCTGTTTTCTTTGTGGGAGAACTCAGATTACACTTTTCTTTTCTTTATTCAATAGCTAATTGGAAGTCATACAAGTGTATATTTCTGACATAGATACCCAGAATTCTTCTGCATTCAATTTCCATCAAGGCTTCTTCAGTGCTGGCAAAGAACTTGACTAGAAAGATCTGATCATCAAGAGTCAATCTGTGAAAATCAAAAGTAGACATGGAACCCTTTGTATTTCTTTCTTTCAGTACTTCCATTCTAACAAACATTAAACCATTGAATTCATCTTGTTGAAACATCAGAACTTTCTCAATTCTTTTCTGAATATGCAGTTTTGAGTCAGGAACTCTGAATCTGTTAGAAGCTTCTGAGTAGATCATCTGAGCTCTGTCATCCATAAAACCATCAATATTACTTTCCAAAAGCTCATACTCTCCTTCTGTGTAGTAAAGATTATCATATATTTCCTCAGGAAAAATATCATCATGAAATTGTCTGGCTAATGGCACATCACTTAACTCTAGAATGAAATCACATACAGGTTCTTCTAGTCTTTGCAAGTTAATCTTTGGGATCTCAATTGGTTTTCTGAATACATACTCAGAAGGCATAAAGAAGTCTTTCACTTTCACATACTCTTCTTCTGTATTTAACTCATCACAAAAGTTAAATATAAAATCATCTTCAAAATCCTGAGTATAATTCACAGTTCTGTCTTCTTCTCCCATTAGATCAATAGGTCTTACCATTTTTATTCCTTGCTGAACTTTTTGAACATTCAAAGCTCTGAATAAATTATTATGCATCCTTCTGATCAACTCTTCACTTAACCTCCTTTCTTCTAATTCAGAATCCGTCATATTTTCTTTGTTATACACCACAATATCTGTACACATGTTGACCACTTTACTTTCCACTGTCTTTTCTGATCTCAATACAGATTCCTCAATAGCTTCAGTTTCATCTGAGTTTCCTTCCATCTCTGTGTCTAAGTTTAATTCCTCTGTTTTATCTGAATCACCACCATCTGTACTTTCCAACTCCATTTTCTCTGTATCTGAACTATCAATCTGAACTATCTGAGTTATTGACTTTAACTTTTCTTGTGTCTGATCTTCTGAACTTTTTGTACTGGCTAAGTGCATATCTGCTATCTCAAAATCTTCTATGCCAATGTCATAATCAGAACTTAACCTCTGTCTTTTCTCCCCCTTTTGATGATCATGAGACTCATTATCATCAAACTTTCTTTTAAAGTTCTGATTTAAAGTAACTTCAGGTTCAGCTTCTGCAATAGGAACAGGATCAAGGGGCTTTGAAGTAGAAGCCAATGATACACTCAGTGCTTTCAGTATAGATTCCTGCATATCTTGCATTTGTTTTAACATATCTTTTTGAAAACCAGACATTATATCCATGATCTCCTTTTTGTGAGAATCCAAGGATTTCTTTACATCATCTACTTTGGTTTCAACAGAAATCAATTTTTTCTCCAACACAACTTTCAAATCTGACATCTCATCATTCAAATCCTCCACCTTCTTCTCCAAATTTTCTACTTTTTCCCCCATCTCCTTGTTTTGTTTCTGAATCTTTTCAAATTCAGAAGTTTCTAACAGTGAACCTGAACCAACAGATGGTCCAGTTTTCATGTGCCCAGAGGGCTCATGGCCTGTAGATAACACAAAGTCATCTTGTACAACAGATGCACGTTTGAATGAGGCTTTTGTAATGTTCACCTCACCAGGACTTCCATCCAATCCTCGACACCCAACATTAGGTATGTCTATGAATGTTGTTTCAGGAATACGAAATTCCTGATTTGTGCAAGTGTCAGAAGGAATTTCAGGCTCAATATGAATAGGACTGTGATATTCAGACTCAATGTGTTGAAAAATAGATTGGGATTTATCACCTCCCTCCAAATGAGTTTGGGATGGTTCCCCGGATTTGTGTGAAACAGTAGCATGTTGAAATGCTTCTGAGTGGATATGGATGGGTTGTTCAAGATCCACCACTAGGTCCATGGTGTTTGTTTCAATATTGGACACCAAGAGATGTGAACCAATAGCATTTGTGGTTACCTGGTCAAGATTAGCTGGTTCAAAGGCATCTCTTTCTGTTTGAACCTCTGTTGACAATCTCTCATCCTCACCACTCTCATTCTGTTTTTCCTCACCAAATCTAACCAAGCTCTCAGAATTTTCCCTCTCAAGTCTCTCAGAATGTTCACCCATCTGAACATCCTCCCCCTCTCTAATTCGACTAGACCCCTCAACTCTCTTCTCAGGTTGGTCCTCTTGGGTAGGGATTTGAGGTAATTCAATTCCCATAGAGGTGCAATAAGCTTTTAAAATCTCACTCTCCCTTGGAATATAATTCCTAAGTGATTTTGGCAACAGTTTATGATTGGGATAGTTTTCATGTCTTGTTACTGAGGTCATCTTACCCAAATAAAATGTGGGACCATGCTCTTCATTTGTTCTTCTTGAGATTGTTCTGTTTTCCTGCATGGCATACCAAATAACAATTTGCCAGTACCTTATATAAGGAATGTATGTCAGTGGAGCATCCTTTGTTTTCTTCTGAATTGCTTTCTGATTCTTCTCTAATGTATTCTTCATGTCTTCCCAAAGTATTAAAGTATAGTCATAATGCCTATTCTTCACTAAACCCTGAAAGATCTGAAGAATTTGTTTAGAACCTTGATCAGCAGAACTATTCTTCCCTGACACACATTTATTTACCACATGAAAGAAGCAAGCCCAAATAGGTGGTAATTTGTTTCTTCTGAACAAACTGAGAGTCCTCAATCCTTCATTGTATCCCAACTTCATAAACTCTACTATTAATTCCTCTGTTAAGGGTGAGTCCTCAAAATCTGTCCTTCTTTGTACATCATCTTTCTCTGGTAAATTCAGCATTTCTCTTAGTGCAGAGATTGATAAGGCAAATGTTACTCCTCCAATTTCAGACACAAACCTATTATCTTCTAACCTAAGATGTTTCCACCATTGTTGTATGTACTGAACAGGCACATTTTTACTTCGTGTAAACCATTTTCTGTACGGATGGTGTTTGAATAACTCCATGATAATTCTGTGTTCAGGATTAAAACGGCTTTCCTCAAATAATATAACACAATTATTTTCAGATAATTTCAGCCATTCACTCTCAGGAACAATTCTTTCCACTAAAATAGGTCTATCTGACATAATAGAACCTGCAGCACTTTGTTCATGTTCAATATTAACGTTTACCTCATCCGCATTTCCTTCAGATTCATCCATTTGTTCATCTTCTCCATCATTTCTTATTGCTTCTTCCTCTACAGCTCTATTCTGTACTTCATCATTACCCGAATCAGATGAATCCATTATCGATTTTGTAGAGTGTAGCGAAATTTGACCACTCCTTCGTATTCCAGATATGATTTAAGAAGAAAACAAACTCAAAGAACTCTGGATTTGATTCGTATCTCACTTTTCGCTCTGGAATTTGAAAAGATTTGAAATAGGGATTTTAAGACCTATTTAAAATCCGCAAAGTTGAAAGGTTTAACGGAAAAGCGAAATCAATGTTATAACGGAGTCAACATATTTGAAATGCCACAGAGGATTTAAATGAAATGCGTGGCATAATCAAACAAATATGAAGCTGACACGTGTTAGTGGATAGAATTTTGACTCAAGTCAAAGATCTGAATAACACGCTCAGATGTTTTGACTTTTCTTTATCAGATATCTGATTGTTCTTCTCAGAAGAATTTTACCTTGTGACTAAAATGTCATTTAAAATCAACTTCTGACAAATATAAAACATTTTGAATATTCAGAAGAGGTTTGAACAGATATAAACACTTTTTATCATCAAAATTCTGTTCATATTATGATGAATTAAAAAATCATTTAAAATCTTATATCTGAATATGAAAAAAATTTTAATTCAGATATAGTTTGAATAACAACAAAATTTATCATGAAAAGCTTGTTCTTCTTAGAATAATCAGAGATAGAAAATGAAAGCAAATCTTTTAAGCATCACAAAATGATTTCCAAAGGAATTTTGATGCTCCCCCTTGACTTGAGCATGCATTTGACTATTAATGATACATAAAGATGAGATGAAAAGATAATAGAAGAAGCATAATCCACACAGTTGAAGTATTTGTATTTCTCAAAAATAAATTTTTGAAAGCTAGATTGCTGATGTATTGACTCAGAATCTCTGACCGTAAGATTCAGAGGTTCTGATCTCAAGACTCAGAAGTTCTGACCTCAAGACTCAGAAGTTCTGAACTCAAGACTCAGAAGTTCTGAACTCAAGACTCAGAAGTTCTGATCTTAGTACTCAGAAATTCTGAGTCTTAAGACTCGGAGTTCTGAGTACACTACTCAGACAATTTTACTTAGAAAAATTTAGCATTTAGAATAATCTGTATGAATCATTTCTAATGGTGCTTTGCAAGATGAGTCCATTTTTAATTTGTGAGAACTCTTTTTCATCTTGCCCATTTCACAAGCTGAGCATAATGATTCTTTTTCAAATTTAAGCTTTGGTATGCCTTTAACCAGATGTTTTGCAACGAGATTATTAAGATCTTTGAAATTTAGATGAGAACATCTTCTGTGCCAAAGCCAACATTCATTTGCAGTTGATTTTGATAAAAGACAACTTGTATTTAATATTTTCTATTTTGAAAAATTAACTACAAATAAGTCCATATGTCTTTTGGCCCAGAAGACTTTAACATCATTTTCAGTTAAAATCATGCAACCTGTTATTTGAAACTTGATTTGACAAAGACTGTCTAAAAATTGACTTATGCTGAAAAGATTATGCTGTAATCCTTCAACATAGAAAACCTTTTGGATAGTCAGATCCCCTTTAGTTAAATCTCCATAACCTTTGACTTGTCCTTTGCTGTTATTTCCAAAGTTTACTGCTCCTCCAGCCTTTTCTGTGAAGTTTGATAGAAAAGACTTCTGACCTGTCATGTGTCTTGAAGCTCCTGAATCTAAAAACCACACATGACAGTCCTGCAAAAGTATCAGTTAGTTTTAGGTACCCATTTTGGAATGGGTCCATCTTTGTTAGTTTTGTCATTTGAGTTAACATTAGTACCTTTTACTTTCCACTCAAAATCTTTCTTCAAACACCACTTTCCTTGAACTTTTATGAAGTCAGAACATTTTCTGCTTACAAACTTATTCACTTTCTTTTTTAAGGTTGTATCTTTTGATTTTGCAACATTTACAACTTTCTTTTATTTTATCTTTTCTTTCTTCTCAGTCTGAGGAACAAAAGATTTCTTCTTTTCTGTATTCTGATCAACAGAAACAGTTTTCTTTTCTGAATTCTGAATATCTTTTCTTATGTATGAAACAGAAGTTATTTTGACTTGACATTTATGAGAATATTGGAATGAATCATTTTTACATCTAACACAAACAAGATTTTTCTTTGCAAGTGACAATAAATCTGAAACATAGACCATTTCATTTTTATTGATATTGTTCAGAGTACAATTGCCCTTATTACAAGAATTTCTAGTTTTGAGTTCAGAAGTAGATTTCATTCTAAGCTTCTCAAGATCTCTTTTCAGATCATTCAACTTTGCAAGATCATCTTTCCTTTTGCTTTCTTCTTTTTCTAAAAAATTCAAGTCCTTTTTGTTAGAAGAATTAGATGATTCACCTTTTTCATATGTACTTGATTTATTAAAGAATTTATCATTTTCTCTTGGAGCATTAATTTTAAAAAGATCATACTCAGTCTTCAGTTTTTCAAGCTCTGTTATTTTCTGAATAAAAATATTCTTTTCTTTCAAAGCTTCTTCAAGTTTAATATCCACCTCACAGAATTCATTTTCAAGTTCATCATAAGCTTTCCTTAAGTCTTCAAGTTCTTGACTCACAAGATTAAATCTCTTTTCAAGTTGCAAAAATTCATCTGACTTTATTTCAGAAAATCCAGTTGAATCAGACTTCTGACTATAAAGTTCAGAGTTCTGATTTACAGACTCAGATGTCTGATCTTTAGACTCAGAGTTCTGACTACAAAGTTCAGAATCCTGACTAGAAGTTTCAGACTTCTGATTGACTGTTTCAGAATTTTTACTTGTGTCAAATATGCTCTCAATGTCATGATATGAAAAACATGGTTGTTTATTTTTGTAGCTGACATTTAAAGAATCATACTTGAATTTAATATCATTGTATTTTGGCTTCTCATCTGCTGGTTTAGAAACTTCTTTCTTAACCTTTTCTTCTGAAACAACTGACTTTTCTGTTTTAGACTCATAAATTTTCTCATCTGACTTTTTAGAGTTTGGTCTTTGCAAATTGTCAGAACTTGTTATAGAACTAGCAGGTCTTATAAAAACTTCAACAATTTCTGGGATTTTTGGCTTAGAAACTTGAAGTTTTTCATACAAGTTGATTGGAGCTCTTTTTAAAGTGACATTTTCTTCCAATCCCAATCCCTTCTTTGGGTTGTAAAATCTTGTATCTTTAACATTGCTTAATAAAAGATTTAATGTTTGCTGAGTCTGACCCCTTTTCAAATTCAAATCTTCCAATTCTTTGATTTTGGTGTATAAATTCTTTCTTTCTTCAAATAACATATCAAATTTTATTTGTAAATCACCTTTTTCATCCTTTATTTTTGAAAACTCAACTTTTAGTTCAGAAAGCTTTTTCAACAATTCAGAATTTTCATTTTTAACTTTTTGTTTCTCAGCCTCAGATTCTTCATATTGTTCTTTTATTACTTCTTTTTCAATTCTGAATTTGTTAACCAAATTTCTTTCTCCTTTTATCTGTTTTCTTAGATTAGCAAATTCAGTTTTCATTTCACCAATCTGTGTCATTAACTCTATTTCAAGTGAAGAATGTACCTCAGCAGATGACTCAGAATCAGCATCTTCATAATCAGAATCATCCTCATTCCTCATTTTTGCCATATAGCTTTGCATCTGTGGAAAGTTGATATGATCATCTTCATCAGAAGTGTAGTACAACCAATTCTCCTGTTCAGCCAATAAAGCAATTTTATCATCTCTCTTCTTTGCAAGCTGAGCCTTCTCGGTGTAGTACTCATAGTCTTTCACAATTTTAACTCTGCAATCCTTAGCATAGTGGCCAGATTTTCCACACTTGAAACACAGATTCTTTTCTTTTCTTTCATCCTTCTCTTCATTGTTTTCTTCACTTCTCTCTACTCTCTTTTCAAACTTATTTTCTTCTCTGTCTTCTTTCTTCTTATAATCTGAACTCCCAACTCTTTTATAATTTCCTTGAAATCTACCCTTCCCATACCTTTTATTGAAAGTATTTGTCAACAAAGCTAGTTTCTTAGCCATTATCTTGATATCTTCATCATCTTCTGATCCTTCTTCCTTGTCAGATTCTTCCAGATTAGGTATCTCTGATAGATATGCAGTCTTTTTGGGTACTTTGATTGCTTTGGATTTTGATAAGAACGCTAACTGATCAGCAACATTTTTCTTCTCTTCCACAACTAACTTGACAGAGTCTTCATGTTGATTAAGAAGACATAATAGATCATTTAAGTCTTCTTCACACATATCCTTGTTCATTTGCAGACTTATGGCAAATGATGACCATTCTGAATTTAGACTGTTCAGAAATTTGTAATTTATTTCTGACTTTGTTTTCTTCAGTCCATTTCTTCTCAAGTCATTTAGAATAGTGCAAAATTTACTATATGTCTGTGTCAAACTTTCTGACTCTTTTGCTTTGAACCTTTCATAAGCATTTATGCTTTGATTTAACTTTGCCTGAATAGATCTCACAGTTCCTAGCATCTGCCTTTCCAATTCGTCCCACATTTCTTTAGCTGATGATCCACTGTCAATCCTGTTAAGAACCTCATTTGGGACAGCCAAAGTCATCAAAGTAATTGCTCTTTTGTCAATAGCATGCCTATTCTTCTGTTCAGCTGTATATTGAGAATAACTCTTTTTCACCCTGGTCGCTGGAATTTCTGGAGTTGTCTCTGTAGCGGGGGTTGCAGCAACATCAATGTACACTTCAATTGGACCTTCTCGAATAGAGACCATTAGATTTTCATCAATATTGTCTAGGAATTGGATCATACGAATTTTCCATTGCTGATACTCTTCTGGTATAAGAACAGGCGGTTTGGTTTCAGATCCCATGGCTAGATATTCTTTAGAAGACATGATTGTAAGAAAATTCAACAGAAAGACAAATTCGAGTTTCTTGATCGAAATGTAACAGGTAATTCAAGAATTGCCAAGAATTCAAGAACTAGCCCTAGCAGCGGAATCGAATTTTGAATTAATCAAGAAATCTTCAAGAAATTGATCAATCGATCTTCGCGATAACAATCTTGAACGAATTTGTTTGTTGATTGGCTCTGATACCAATTGAAAGTTCAGGATCTTATCTTACAATCAATATAGAAAGCAGTAATTGAGAATTTGTATGATCAAGCCCAATTGTATTCAATGATGAACAGAATTACAGATCTAAGAGAGAGAGAATCTCAAAGATTACAAAGAATGAATACAAAGTTATACGGGAAAAATCAATCAGTTAGCAACGTAGAGCTAACTACTATTTATACTGCAACGGACATGTTAAAGCTACAGTACAAATAAGAAAGACTAATAAGAACATAACACGTGTCCTAATTAGTTTACTAAATACTAAGTAAAGTATGTAGTCATAAGTTCTGAACAGGTAGTTCAGAACTTCTGAACATTCTTCTGATAACGCTTCTCAGAGCTTCTGACTCTTTCACTCAGAACTCTGACTCTTCTTCTCAGATCTCTGACTCTTCTACTCAGAACATCTGAGTCTTCTTATCAGAACTTCAACACTTGGTTTATTGACAAAACTTTAGATCTAACAAAAGCAGTTCTAACCTGAGATGTAAATTTGACAGTTGTCACACTAGGGACCGTATTTGTTATATAATGTATCTCTTTTTTTAACGACGTTATGCAACATATGCTATTTGAACTATGTATGGGATTTCGGGTCGTTACATTCACCATTTTCAAATGTACTTGATTCATCAAAAAAATTCTTATCTTCTTTTAAGGCATTAATCTTGAAAAGATCATATTCAGCCATTAACTTCTCAAGCTCTGTTATTTTCTGGACATAAGTGTTGTTTTCTTTTAAAACTTGGTCCAGTTTAAAATCAACTTCACAATAATCATTTTCAAGATCATCAAAAGTTTTTCTTAATTCCTCAAGTTCTTGACTAACAAGTTTAAATCTCTTTTCAAGTTCTGAAAAACTTTCTGAAGCGAATTGAGAATTTTCAGTTGACTCAGAATTCTGACCTTCAGACTCAGAGTTCTGACTAATAGAGTCAGAATTCTGACTAGACGACTCAGACTTCTTGATAAACCCAGATCTAGCAATCAAGAATATAGAGAGAATCTAGAGAGCAAATGTGTCATTCATATATTGAGAATTGAGTACAAATGACAATGTACATGTAGTGTTCTAAGAGAGTTCTTACTAGCTAATGAACTAGACATGCCTATTTATACCCATAACATACAAGGTATAAAGGCAAAGAAATACAGCATAGACTCATTACAGTACATTGACTTTACAGTAAATCTTGAATACAATAAGGCTCTAACATTCTCCCCCTTTGGATTCAAGATTTAAAAAAAATGACAGCAATCTTCAGCTCTTTGTAAAGTCAATCATCTCCAACAGACACTCTATCAAACCATCTTCAAGTCTTGTACATGAAAAATAGATCTTTGCAGCTTTATCATTCTTTGACAAACAGTAACTTCTCGTATCCTTCTTGATGCAAGAACCTTAGTTCTCATATTAATTTTCTCATATTAAAAGGATCCGAAACCATCAGAATTCGGATGTAGGCAGATCAGAAACCAAAAGAATTCGGATGTAGACAGATCCGAAACCAAGAGAATTCAGAACAAGAAGGATGCGAAACCATCAATTCGTATCATGTAGGATGCGAAACCATGTGAATTCGGATCAAGGCAGATGCGAAACCTTTAGATATCGGACCAAGAAGGATGCGAAATCATAGAATTCGGAACAATAAGGGTGCGAAACCATCGGAATTTGGATCAGAAGGATGCGAAACCATCTATATTGTTGAACTTTTAGGTGTAAGCACATTCCGAAACGCTCAGAACTAAGATAACCAAATTCAGCAACATTTCAGACTTCACATGATCCGAAACCAATGCAATTTTGAACAATCCAAATCCAGCATGCGAATTTTGGACTTCTTGTATTTTGAATGATTTCTTTAACTTAGTATCTTCATCTCTTTGATCTTGAATTATCTTCGACATGAAATTGAATTAAACATTTCTCCCCCTTTTTCGATGATAGTGAGCATCATGATCATCGAAAACCTTTTTCAATTTCAGTCGCATCGCTGAGTATTACTAACAATCACCTCCTTATTGAATAAACTTGCTCCCCCTCAAAATAAGAATTCTGGAGCAATTTGTTTTCTCCCCCTGAAAGTATGCATATATTTCATTAAAAGTTATTCATTTCAAATACAGTGCTTTAATGAAAACATTTATACAAGGAAAAAAAATTCATTGAACTACATTTTATAACTACTAACATTTGATCATTTGAAAGCTTTACAAAAGAAATCCAACTTAATGAAACCTTACTTGTATCAAGTATACTTTCAATGTCAGGATATGAAAATTTTGGTTGTTTATTTTTATAACTGACATTTAAAGAATCATATTTGAATTTAGCATCATTATATTTTGGTTTCTCTTCTATTGGTTTTGAAATTTCTTTCTTAACCTTGTCTTCTGAATCTCCTGACTTCTCAATTTTTGGTTTAGAAATTCTTTCCTTTGCTTTTACAAGACTTGATTTTTGTAAACTATCTGAACTTGTTATAGAACTAGCAGGTCTCACAAAAATTTCAACAATCTCTGGGATTTTTGGTTTAGGAACCTGTAATTTATCAAAATCATAAAGATTTGTTGGAGCTCTTTTCAAATCAACATTTTCTTACAAACCTAAACCCATTTTTGGATTATAGAATCTTGTGTCTTTAACATTGCTAGTGAGAAGATTCAAGGTTTGTTGAGTTTGACCTCTTTTCAGATTAAGGTCTTCCAACTCTTTGATTTTTGTGTACAAATTCTTTCTTTCCTCAAATAACATATCATATTTAATTTGTAAATCAACCTTTTCATCTTTTATTTCTGAAAATTGAGTTTTTAATTCAGAAATCTTCTTTAAAAGACCAGAATTATCATTTTTGACATTTTGTTTCTCAATTTCAGATTCTTCAAATTGTTCTTTAATTATCTCTTTTTCTTTTCTGAACTTCTTAACCAGAATTCTTTCACCTTTTATTTGTTTTCTGAGTTTAACAAATTCAGAATTCATATTGCCTATTTGAGTGATTAAATCAATTTCAAGTGCAGAATGTACCTCAGCAGAAGATTCAGAACCAGGATCTTCATAGTCAGAATCATCCTCATTCCTCGTCTTGGCCATATAACTTTGCATTTGGGAAAAGTGAATGCAATCCTCTTCATCCGAAGTATAATACAGCCAGTTCTCCTGTTCAGCCAACATTGCAATCTCATTATCTCTTTTCATAGCCAGTTGAGCCTTCTTTGGGTAGTATTCATAATCTTTTACCACTTTCACTCTGCAGTCTCTAGCAAAGTGACCAGGTTTTCCACACTTAAAACACAGATCCTTCTCTTTTCTCTCCTCCTTCTCTTCTTTCTTCTCAAACTTACTTTCTTCTCTATCTTCTTTCTTCTTATATTTCTCTTCTGAACTCCCCTGTTCCCTTCTGTACATACCCTGAAACTTATTCTTTCCATATCTTTTGTTGAACGTGTTAGTCAACAAGGCCAGTTTCTCAGCAATTATCTTGATATCCTCATCTATTTCAGATCCTTCTTCTTTCTCAAATTCCACCTCTAACTTTGGAATTTCAGACAAAAATACAGATTTATTTGCAGTTTTAGTGACTTTTGTTTTTCTTTCAGAAAGTAAAGCCAACTGATCAGACACACTTTTCTTTTCTTCAACTACTAGTTTAACAGAGTCCTCATGTTGATTCAGAACACAGAATAGATCATTCGGATCTTCTTCACACATATCCTTATTCATTTGGAGACTAATTGCAAAAGATGACCATTCTGAATTAAGACTGTTCAAAAACTTGTAGTTGATCTCAGACTTCGTTTTCTTTAACCCATTTCTTCTGAGATCATTTAAAATTGTGCAGAACTTGTTGTATGTCTGAGTGAGACTTTCAGATTCCTTCGCTTTGAATCTTTCATAAGCATTGATACTTTGGTTCAGTTTGGCCTGAATTGAATTAACAGTACCAAGCATTTGCTTTTCTAGTTCATCCCATATTTCTTTAGCTGAAGTTCCACTATCAATTCTATTGAAAACTTCATTTGGAACAACCAAAGTCATTAGAGTAACAGCTCTTTTGTCAATTGCATGTCTCTGTTTATGTGCTTCTGTGTATTGAGAAAAAAATTTCTTCACCCTTGTAGCAGGAATCTCTGGTGTTGTTGTAACACCCCGCTTACCACGACACAATATTGTCCGCTTTGCCCCACTGGCTCACGGCTTTGTTCTTGGCAACCTGGCAAGGACTTCGCAAGGACTTCCCAGGAGGTCACCCATCCTGGTACTACTCCCACCCAAGCACGCTTAACCACAGAGTTCCCAAGGAACCCGCATGCTTGTGGCCCCAAAACGCGTTGTGTCTGGTAAGGCCAAGGTTTACTAATATACCCAGCATCTCTCCTGTCCACGACCGATGTGGGATATCCCTAAGGTGTTACACACCCCCCCCCTCAAGGACTCATCGTCCTCGATGAGGTTTGCCCCACCATCCCGAACGGCACAGGAGTGGCTCTGATACCATTTGTAACACCCCGCTTACCACGACACAATATTGTCCGCTTTGCCCCACTGGCTCACGGCTTTGTTCTTGGCGACCTGGCAAGGACTTCGCAAGGACTTCCCAGGAGGTCACCCATCCTGGTACTACTCCCACCCAAGCACGCTTAACCACAGAGTTCCCAAGGAACCCGCATGCTTGTGGCCCCAAAACGCGTTGTGTCTGGTAAGGCCAAGGTTTACTAATATACCCAGCATCTCTCCTGTACAAGGCCGATGTGGGATATGCCTAAGGTGTTACACACACCCCCCTTAGGGACTCATCGTCCTCGATGAGGTTTGCCCCACCATCCCGAACGGCACAGGAGTGGCTCTGATACCATTTGTAACACCCCGCTTACCACGACACAATATTGTCCGCTTTGCCCCACTGGCTCACGGCTTTGTTCTTGGCGACCTGGCAAGGACTTCGCAAGGACTTCCCAGGAGGTCACCCATCCTGGTACTACTCCCACCCAAGCACGCTTAACCACAGAGTTCCCAAGGAACCCGCATGCTTGTGGCCCCAAAACGCGTTGTGTCTGGTAAGGCCAAGGTTTACTAATATACCCAGCATCTCTCCTGTCCACGGCCGATGTGGGATATGCCTAAGGTGTTACACACACCCCCCTTAGGGACTCATCGTCCTCGATGCGGTTTGCCCCACCATCCCGAACGGCACAGGAGTGGCTCTGATACCATTTGTAACACCCCCCCTTACCACGACACAATATTGTCCGCTTTGCCCCACTGGCTCACGGCTTTGTTCTTGGCAACCTGGCAAGGACTTCGCAAGGACTTCCCAGGAGGTCACCCATCCTGGTACTACTCCCACCCAAGCACGCTTAACCACAGAGTTCCCAAGGAACCCGCATGCTTGTGGCCCCAAAACGCGTTGTGTCTGGTAAGGCCAAGGTTTACTAATATACCCAGCATCTCTCCTGTCCACGACCGATGTGGGATATGCCTAAGGTGTTACTTTATGCTGGGTATATTAGTAAACCTTGGCCTTACCAGACACAACGCGTTTTGGGGCCACAAGCATGCGGGTTCCTTGGGAACTCTGTGGTTAAGCGTGCTTGGGTGGGAGTAGTACCAGGATGGGTGACCTCCTGGGAAGTCCTTGCGAAGTCCTTGCCAGGTCGCCAAGAACAAAGCCGTGAGCCAGTGGGGCAAAGCGGACAATATTGTGTCGTGGTAAGCGGGGTGTTACAAATGGTATCAGAGCCACTCCTGTGCCGTTCGAGATGTGGGGCAAACCTCATCGAGGACGATGAGTCCCTGAGGGGGTGTGTGTGTAACACCTTAGGCATATCCCACATCGGTCGTGGACAGGAGAGATGCTGGGTATATTAGTAAACCTTGGCCTTACCAGACACAACGCGTTTTGGGGCCACAAGCATGCGGGTTCCTTGGGAACTCTGTGGTTAAGCGTGCTTGGGTGGGAGTAGTACCAGGATGGGTGACCTCCTGGGAAGTCCTTGCGAAGTCCTTGCCAGGTTGCCAAGAACAAAGCCGTGAGCCAGTGGGGCAAAGCGGACAATATTGTGTCGTGGTAAGGGGGGGTGTTACAGTTGTATCTGTTGCAGGTGTAGCTTGAACATCTACATAAACATCTATTGGACCTTCTTGAATAGAAATCATAAGATTCTCCTCGATATTGTCCAAGAACTGAATCATACGAATCTTCCATTGCTGGTATTCCTCGGGAATAAGAACAGGAGATTTTGTTTCAGATCCCATAGAGAGAAATTCTTTCGGAGACATGATTGTAAGATAATTTGTAACGATCCGGTATCCCAAAACATACATAATATATAACAATGAACATTTCATACACAACGTCGTTACTTTCATAACAAAATACATGATAATTCACATTCGGTCCTGTAACGACCCGGTATCCCATAACATACATAATATATAACAATTAACATTTCATACACAACGTCGTTACTTTCATAACAAAATACATGATAATTCACATTCGGTCCCAAAGTCTCAAAACTATACAATACAGAAGTGTAAACATATCCTAATCTTCGTCAGCTAGTAACCGCCGCCTATGCTTTATTCTTCCCTTTGCTAACAAAAGATCCTTGACCTGGAATACATATTTTTGAAAGGAAAATGAGGGTTAGACCAAAAGTTCTAGTGAGATAATCCCTGTCAGTTTAGAAATCCTTTTTATAAAACACACATATACCACAAAGGTTAAATACCAAGTAAGACTCGTGCACCTCTGTTCAACTCATCCTTCACATCATTCCTATGGCCAAATTAGCTGGTTGCGAGACAACTAATCCACTTTACAACAACTACAGCAACACCGCTGTACAACAACTACAGCAACCATCCACCGGCATAGTTCGGCAGTGCTCTCGTGTATCGTATGCTCATATAAATATAATATACATCTCAATATATTATATTTCAACATA
Source organism: Saussurea involucrata (assembly GCA_033807775.1). Classification (NCBI taxonomy): domain Eukaryota; kingdom Viridiplantae; phylum Streptophyta; class Magnoliopsida; order Asterales; family Asteraceae; genus Saussurea; species Saussurea involucrata. Next base: position 49,981,058 of record CM066314.1, on the reverse strand, counting down.
AGCACATAATCACATTATTTATCACATTCCAATCATATCTCAATATATGATATTTTCATTAATAAACAAGTCATCACATTCCTACCACATATCCATCTCATATATATAACATATATATGTATCCCAGTTGAAAAAGTTTTAAAAGTAAAACTCACCTGTTAGTTTATCAAAACTCTTTCCAGTCTTTCCCACAAGATTCAGCTTTCACTCCAAATTCACAGTATCTGAAACAAGTCAAATACGAATATCTCTTTACCAAATAGAACACATAGGACTCTTTAGCAAGCTGAGAATCCTAATTAACCTATCAAACCCTTATCCTCAATTTCCGGACAACATGCCTTTTCCGGACAACCTATACAATCCGGACGTCATCCGGACACCAAAGTAATCCGGACACCATCCGGTATCTTAACTCATCCGGAAACTATAGAAAAGAGAGACTTACCCGAATAAAGGACTCGTCCGGACACCTTCAGAACATCATCCGGACAATAACAACGAAACTACCCGGACACATTCAATTTGTCCGGACACCACTGTCGGTTTACTCCAATTTAACCCAGATTCGACAGAAATCAATACCAGATGTGAAATCGACTATTCTACACCGATAGCAATTACCAACATAAAATGTAAAGGATACATACCTTAATTCACTTCCAAGTACCCCAAAAGAATCCCTAACCCTTCTTTTCTCCTTTTGCTTCTTCTCCAAACACACACACAACACAATCGGGATATTTCTGTTTTATGAAATATCTGAAAGTTGCAATGGATAATATCTAACACAATTTTACCCATTTAGTCCTTGAGCTAATAAATAACGACCAATACACCCTAAACTTATAAATTAACCCAAACTTACCCTAAACATCAATTATAGAGTTAAATAAATTTAACGGAACGAGACTTTGACTAACGAACTTACCCAGGGTACCAAAATGGGTACCAAAATTGATGTATTCAGAAACCAAAGTCACTTTTAAGTGCGGGTCCTAAACTGATATGTTTAGAAACCATTGTCGTTGAAGCACGGGTTTTGAACTGATATGTTCAAATGCCAATAATATTTGTCTCCCCCTTAATGGTACAAATATTTTTCAAAAAATACGCCGCTTCTCTTCTGTTTTCAGTCATGTGTGTGGTATGTATCTACAATTCAGTACAACACATGAAGAACCTGCAAAACAGATTAAGCAGATTTTGGTACCCAAACTTACCCTAAACATCATTTTTTTTTAAATCAATGAATTCGAATGTATAAGGGTTCGAATTCAATGAATTCGGATGTATAAGGATTCAAATTCAATGAATTCGGATGAATAAGGGTTCGAATTCAATGAATTCGGATGAAGAAGGATTCGAATTCAATGAATTCGAATGTATAAGGGTTCGAATTCAATGAATTCGGATGAAGAAGGATTCGAATTCAATGAATTCGAATGTATAAGGGTTCGAATTCAATGAATTCGGATGAAGAGGAATTCGAATTCAATGAATTCGAATGAATAAGGGTTCGAATTCAATGAATTCGGATGAAGAAGGATTCGAATTCACTCAATTCGGATGTAACTGGGTTCGAATTCACTCAATTCGAACTTAACTTGGTTCGAATTCACCCAATTCGGACTTAACTTGGTTCGAATTCACTCAATTCGAATGTACTTAGGTTCGAATTCAACCAATTCGAATCCATAAGGGTTCGAATTCATCCAATTCGAATCCACAAGGGTTCGAATTCATCCAATTCGAATCCACAAGGGTTCGAATTCTCTACAATTCGAATATAATAGGATTCGAATTCTATGAATTCGAATTCTTCTTGAGTCGAATTCTACACTTATGATGCCAAGAACAATCCGAATTCTCTATGAATGTTCCGAATTCTCTTTGAATGATCCGAATTCACCAAGAATGATCCGAATTCTGCACTTCGAACTTCAAAATCACTTAATCTGCCATAACTTCTTCAATTCTTGATCAATTGTGATGAATCTTATATCAAATTGTTCGTAATTGAAATCCGCACACTTTTTCTGTTGATTGCAATTCACAATTCGATCAATTTGAACAGATTAAGATCAAAACAGTGATCTTGAAGTTTTCGAAAAAAAATTCAAGAATCGATCAGATCTGTCAATTCTTTGCAGATTTTGATGTTAATCCAAGAATTAAAAGTGTTCAGGAAGCAAATCCGAATGCAATGATGCAAAGAATTGATTCAAAAACTCAAAATCCAGAAAAAGTATATGTCTGAATGATAAGTGTTCAGATGAACAGTAATGAACACCCAATCCGAATTCTTCGTGTTTAGTGTAAAAAATCTTCAATTTGGTCTTCGATCTGCTTGAATCTTCTGTTTTGCTCTGATACCAATTGATAAATCCCAGATCTCTAACAATAAGATATGAATGTAGTGAGAGAGAATCTAGAGAGCAAATATGTCATCCATGTATTGAGCTCAAAGGATTACAAAAGGTTTCTAAAAGATTACAAATGCTTACTAACAAATGAACTAGACAAGCCTATTTATACCCATGACATACAAGGTATAAAGGCATTCACAATACTGTATAGACTCATACAGTACATTGACTTTACAGTAAATCTTGAATACAACAATGCTCTAACAATCTCCCCCTTTGGATTCAAGATTTAAAAAAAATAACAGCAGTCTTCAGCTCTTTGTAAAGTCAATCTTCTCAAACAGACACTCTATCAAACCATCTTCAAATAGCTTTATCTCCACTAGTTCACGGCGAACTATATGCTTTGACACTCTTTAAGAACTCAGCTTTGAAGAATCTTCAGACAAACATGAAAAGTCATTGTCTTTTTCTTTGAAAAATCAACCTTCTTCAATACAATCTTCAACAGATTCTCTTCAAGTCTTGAACATGGATTTCATATCTTTATATAGAACCATCAATTCGGAACAAGATAAATCAGAAACGATTAGAGTTTGGATCAGAAAGATGTGAAACCATCCACATTGTTGAACTTTTAGGTGTAAGCGCATTCCGATAACCACTCAGAACTAAGATAACCAAATTCAGCAACATTTGGACTTCACATGATCCTTCTCCCCCTAATCTTCAGTCTTTGTTCACGAATCTTGGACTTGAAATATCTTTGATTTGAAAGCTCTTTGACATGAAATTGAAATTAAACTTTTCTCCCCCTTTTTCGATGATGGTGAGCATCATAATCATCGAAAACCATTTTCAATTTCAGTCGTGTCTTTGAGTATTGCTAACAATCTCCTCCTTACATAATAACCTTGCTCCCCCTCAAAATAAGAATTCTGGAGCAATTTATTTTCTCCCCCTGAAAGTATGCATATATTTCAATAACGTACAGTATTTGAAATTGTAGCACAAATTTTAAAACAAATTTACACAAGGAAAATAACATTCATTGAATTTTATTTAATAACTACAAACATTTGATCATTTGAAAACTTTACAAAAGAAATTCAACTTAATGAAATTTAACAGATTTTTCAATCAAATGAAATCAAATGCATGTGTTTGGATTCAAGAACAAGTCATCATTGTATATCAAGTTAAAAAATGTTCAGTTTCAACCCCTTTATTAAATCTATTTGGTGTGCTAGCATGCGAAATATGATTGGCATAAAGCTTATGTATTTCTACAATATATAAGAATACTTTGCTCTACTCACACTATTTGTCTAAAATCAGAATTTTCACAAATTTACGGGTTTATCGCGACTTTGTATTTTCCCAAGTTTCAAGAGATATGTGCTCTTTGGCATCTTTTAATATTGTGCACATTTGAATCTTTTGATTTTGTGCTCATTGGCATCTTTTGATCAAGAAGTTTAGTAAGAATAAGATACACCGTTAAACATGACTTTCTATCTGGTTCTATAGAAGGATTTGGGTTAGCAGATCCCAGACCAGTTGGCCTTAGGTGCTAGGTGTCGAGCACCCCTTAGAACTTAATTTCCCAAACCAGAAAGGCCACATCGATATATCTTAAACCCATTTGTACCAGTAGAACGTGGCTTTCTATCTGGTTCTATTGCAGGATTTGGGTCAGCCGATCCCAGACCAGTTGATCTTAGGGACTAGGTGTCGAGCACCCCTTAGGACTTACTCTCCCATACCAGAAAGGCCACAGGCACAAACTTTCAAACTAAATGATAGTGCAACTTTTTTATCTCAATCACTTGGTTCTAAAACATAGTGCTTTGCCCATATTTTCATTTCCATCCATCATTCTGACATATAGGCTTTTTGAGCATTATATTCTATATATATCCAGATTCACATAACTTTGAGCATTCAACATAATTTCATTCATGTTTTGCTGACCTTTCGATTTATTTTAGAGGTGAAAGATGAAACAAATATAACTCAGATAAAACAAAAACACTTGTAAAATCATCTTTTAGCACACATTTAATTCATTGAATGAAAATTGAAAATTTTATCTCATTGAATTAAATTTGTAAAGATTCAAATTTTCAAAGTGGTAGAAACAAAATATAATCCAATGTTACCTTTTACCACGTTCCTTGAAACAGAAAGATGTAACAGTTAAGGATATCACCTGAGAAGTGTGAGTTCTAAACTGATTTGTTTAGAAGTTTTAGTCGTTGAAGTACGGGTCCTGAACTGAATTGTTCAGAAGCCATAGTCGTTGAAGCACGGGTTTTGAACTGATATGTTCAAAAGCCATAGATATTTGTCTCCCCCTTAATGGTACAAATATTTTTCAAAAAATACGCCGCTTCTCTTCTGTTTTCAGTCATGTGTGTGGTATGTATCTACAATTCAGTACAACACATGAAGAACCTGCAAAACAGATTAAGCAGATTTTGGTACCCAATGGCATTTGGGTCCTAGTGGGTTAGGTGTAGATTTCTTACAAGGAATACTGTAAGAACCATACCAATAAGAAGTATAATCTTTATGCACAAAGTCATTTGATCCACAGTAAGAACAACAGATTTTCTTATGTGCCAACCTAATCAGATGATTTACATAATGAATAGGATTAGGTTTAGCATAAGATTTACCTTTTGGTGTATTGTTCTTCTTTGCATTTGATGTGGATACAAATGATTTTGGCACATTTTTCTTTGGAACTGTTGTGCCTTTGATTCTCCATTCCATCTTCACCCTCTTGAAGACTGGAACTTCTTCAGATTTGGAAGTATTAATTTTAGGCACCTTAACAATATCATTCGATTTATCAAACAGAGGATTATAGAAAAGATTAGACAAACGAATCTGACCTTTTGAGAAATCTGTTGATCTATTAAGTTGTTTAGAAGGAATGTTTTAAAACTTGAACTTGAAGCAGTTTTAAAAGAACATTCAGAATCATTTGAATCAACAAATGGAGTCTGAAAGATAGAATTATGACTGGTCTGCTTTGAGACATCAAATTTAAAAATGACGTCTTCAAGTTCTTTGACTTTGTTTATCAAAACATTTTTCTCTTTAGAAATTAGATCAAATTTCTTTTGGAGATCAGATTTGATCAACTGATCCTTCATAATATCAGCTGATAAACCAGATAATCTTTTGGTAAGATTAAGAATCACATCTTCAAAATATATGCGTTCCGATTCAAAATCTTTTTCCAAAAACTTTCTTTTATCAGTAATCTCTTTGAAAATTTCCATATTTTTCTTTTTAAGGGTTTTACTTTCCTTTTCAAGGAGATTTTTCTTTTCCGTGAAATCTTTTCTTTCCTTTTCCAAAAGATTTTCTAATTTAGAGATTTTTATGGAAAGTTCAGAACTTTTAATCTCAAAAAAATTTCGTTCAGTTTTTTTTTTTTTTAGAGAGCAAATATGTCATCCATGTATTGAGCTCAAAGGATTACAAAAGGTTTCTAAAAGATTACAAAAGCTTACTAACAAATGAACTAGACAAGCCTATTTATACCCATGACATACAAGGTATAAAGGCATTCACAATACTGTATAGACTCATACAGTACATTGACTTTACAGTAAATCTTGAATACAACAATGCTCTAACACAGGGTATTACAGGTCCCAAAGTCTCAAAACTATACAATACAGAAATGTAAACATATCCTAATCTTCGTCAGCTAGCAACCGCCTCCTATGCTTTATTCTTCCCTTTGCTAACCAAAGATCCTTGACCTGGAATACATATTTTTAAAAGGAAAATGAGGGTTAGACCAAACGGTCTAGTGAGATAATCCCTGTCTTTTCAAAATCGTTATAAAACCAATATATATAAAACCACTCGTATTAAAATAGTTTATATAAAACCATTCGTATAAACACACATATACCAATCAAGACTCGTGTATCGTGCACAACTCCTCATTCTCATTCCCCATGGCCATGTTAGTTGGTTGCGAGCCAACAACAATGTTGTACAACAATTACAGCACCACTGTACAACAACTACAGCACCGCTGTACAACAACTACAGCACCGCTGTACAACAACTATAGCAAACACCTCCGCCGACTATAGTTTTGGCTAACGTATATTCGTGTAGTGTAATGAACATATAAATACAATATATATGTACCAATATATCATATTGTCATTTATAAACCTTTCATTATATTCTAATTGCATATCCATCTCAATCATAAACACGTAATCACACCATATATCACATATCCAATCCATACATATCCATCTCATATATATATCACATATATATATGTATCCCAGTTGAAAACGTTTTAAAGTAAAAACTCACCTGATTGCTTATCAAACACCCTTCCAAGCTTTTCTCCGAGCTATCCGATCCTTTACCCAAAATTCTCAGAATCTTAAACCCCTTCCAAGTCCACCAATTTAAATCCCTAGCCTTTTCCTTTCTTCTTCTTCTTTTGCTCTAAAAAACACACACTTACACACACTGAAATATCTGATGTTTCGGAGTTGTGAAATAGCTGAACTCCTAAAGGGTAATATCAATCCATATTTTCCACTTTGGTCCTTGAACTTCTCAATAATGACACAAAATGCCTTTAACTTATAAATTAACCCACTTATCCTAAACATTAATTATATAGTTAACTGTATTTAACGGAAATATATTTTTAACTAATGAACTTACCCGGGGTATTACATTATCTCCCCCTTAAAAGAATTCGGTCCCGGAATTCGGTTAAGCAAAAAGGTAATGAATACTTATCACTACTACTTCGAACTCAATCAAAACCATAGAAACTAACTGAATAGACACCCCACACCCACCTATATTTCTAACACAGATAAGCAACAAAAGCACGGAAATACCAATAATCATTTTACACCGAAGTCATATAACACTTTAGCACGTATAGAGTTTGTTAAAATATACCTGTAACCTCCACCAGAATTTCCTCTGTTTCTTGTACTGTCATTTGGAAGGCTCGACCCTTTGCTTTCGGTATTTCAGACCTTTGTATCTCTCCTGGCCTAATACCCATTGGTCTCACCGTCATACTACCCTGTTGTGCTTTCCATTGTGGACAATCTGCCTGAAGATGATCAGGGGAATTGCAAGAGAAACAAAATCGACTTACCCGACAGTCTCTAAGAATGTGACCAGTCTTTCCACATTTGTAACAACTTCGGGAATCCACCTAACAATTTCCTTGATGAACACGATTGTATTTTTCGGCATGGTCTTTCAACTGGTCTGAAAGGTAGATAACTATCAAACCTCGGGGATTCGTACTCCTTCGAAGCATACGTAATTTCCTCCAATTTCCTTTTTCCAGTACTTTTATCATTAGCACTTCTCCCTTTATCTTGTTCCACGATTTCCGCTGCGTCTACTGTGGCTGAGAAAGTTTCTAGTCCTTTAGCAATCACAAAACTTCTGACTTATGCATTCAACCCAAATATAAACCTCTCAATCTTCATTGCTTCCGTGGCCACGTAGTATTCCGCGAAACAAGACTTTTCCAGAAAACGAGCGATGTAGTCCCGAACTGACAAATTCCCTTGCTGTAAGTTCATAAACTCTTCCTCCAATTGTTTAACCGATGCATGAGGACAAAATTGTTTCCTGAATGCTATAACAAATTCTTCCCACGAGAAGGTAGAATATATATCAGAACCTCCCGAAGAAATATGAGCTTCCCACCAATATAAAGCGTCACCTTTCAACATTGCAGCTCCATAAAGTACCCTATCCCCTTCCGCGCACTTACTAGTCTTAAAGATAGCTTCTATTTCCTTCAGCCATCGCATAGCTTTCACTGGATTCCGGTCTCTTGAATAGGTCGGAGGCTTACAACTGAGAAACATTTTATAATCACACTTCTTCATTGCTGGTACAACAGTAGGAGTAATAGGAATCTCTTCTTCATGTGTAGGATCTGGTCTTTCTGTTTCAGTATTATGGGTCTGGTTAAACATAGCCTGGATATTTTCCTGTAATCTTCCCATTTCGGCCGCTAAGTCGTCTCTCGTAACAAACTCCGTACAGTGCCCATGAACTCTGCCCCCAATTCTGCATCTACCTCTTTCTCCCCCTCTTCCCCTTCCTCCGGCTGTTGGATTGGATCTATTCGGATTTCCTCCCCCTTCCCGATTCGTTTGTCTCGTACCACTTGCCATTCCATTGATTCAGATAAGGTTAATATACACATAAGCACATACCCCATATAACAAGGTATTCCAGTCCAAACATGTACCTGTAAGATCACAATTACACTGGCCAGGTGTAATCTGAAATTACCTTACATGATGTTCTTTCTACCTTTTTATATTTAACATCCCAAGGTTCTATAATAATAGGGACATCCTACTTCAGATGCAGTTTAAGTCTAGGTACAAATACTAATACCTAAATCCCTTAAACTAGGGCTCTGATACCATCTGTAACGACCCGGTATCCCAAAACATACATAATATATAACAATTAACATTTCATACACAACGTCGTTACTTTCATAACAAAATACATGATAATTCACATTCGGTCCCAAAGTCTCAAAACTATACAATACAGAAATGTAAACATATCTTAATCTTTGTCAGCTAACAACCGACTCCTGTGCTTTATTCTTCCCTTTGCTAACCAAAGATCCTTGACCTGTGTTAGCTTCAATCTTCCTAATCATAGAAGTATTTAGAAGTAGTGAAAAATAGGCTAAGTAAAGATAAGCATCTTACAGAGGCTCTGCCGACATTACCGAGAAATCAAGGTCAAGAAGCAATAGAAGCAGCAGAGGCTTCCTACAGAACCTCTGCTGTACTCAAAGAAGACCCAAGACTCGGAAACAAAGGTGGACTTCTCCACAGAGGAACAGACCACAAAACCTCTGTAAGTCATTACAGAGCCTCTGTGGTCCTCACTGAAAGACCATATTTATAATATCTTGCTACTGTTACAGGACCCGTTCATCAACTTGCATGGTAGCATGCCCTGTCCAACGTCGACGTGTGAAACTCTGATTGGATTCAATAGGGCTTAGTACATATTAGACGTCTGCTGCATTAAATGCAATACAGCACGTCTGACTGTTCATGCCATCCTTGCAACTGTTCACGACATCCGTTCTACTATTCATACGTACCTTTTGAATAGTAGCATATGCTTTATGGTCCCCTTTAGAGTAGTATATAAGGAAGACTCATGTTGAGTTCTTCCTTACACAAAAAAAACACACAAACACACAAAAACACACCACTTCAATCGAACATCAAGAACACAAAAGCTTATTCACCTTAAAAGTCATATCTGTTTTAAAGCTTTTCTTACTCACGGTTCATAAACCTGTTCTTGATATATATATTCAGTAAACTTTGAGATATAATATTCTGTTCACTGTTTATTTATATTTTGTTCTAAATCTATCAAACATATCTGTTAGTTCTTCAAATACTCTTCCGCATCAAACATTAACTTGAACTAATAGATTTGATAATCTTGTTTAAAGCAAAACGGGAACCAACAATTGGTATCAGAGCAAAGCTTGATTTTCAATATCAAGTGATCCTCGTTTTACAACTTTTATTTGATAGATTATTTTCTTTCTCTTCATCACCATATTTCTAGATATTAGTTGTACCCAGAAAACCTTCCAGATCTTCATACTTAGAAATCCTCCATCAGATTATCCTTTCCTCAAAATGACAAATACAAATAACTTTTTCACTGCTGGCTCACTAACCAAACCTCCTACTCTTCTTAGAGATGAGTATCCTCAATGGAAGATAAGAATGGTTCATTTCTTTGAGGGTACTGAAAAAACTCTCAAACAATATCTTTACAATCTTCCTCCAGTTCCGATGATAACTATGCCACGTGTACCAGCTACTGCTGAATCTGCTGAAATCCCTGAACATCAAAAACCTAAGCCAAGAGAAGAATGGTCAAATGAAGATAAGGCAGAAGATGAAGTTGCACAGAAAACAAAGAGAATATTGATCATGGCAATTCCCAACGAACTTTTTCAATCCTTAGATGCATGCGAAACAGCGCACGATCTCTGGAAAGAATTAGAAAGACAGTTGGAAGGGGGTGCTAAAACTCAGAAGAACCGAAGGGCACAATACATAAATGAATATCATGCTTTCAGAGCCTCTGCAACAGAATCTCTGCAAACAACATACGACCGGTTCAACTCTCTCATAAACAAATGCAAAAAGTCTGGTATTCACAGAACCACGGAAGAAAATAACGTCATGTTTCTAAAGAGCCTGAACGATGAGTGGCTTCAGTTGTCTATGTCTTTACAAACAAATCAAGATCTAGACTCCTGGACACTCTCTGATCTCTATGGAACACTTGCTGCACAAGAGCCTCAAATAGCTCAAGCTAAAACACTAACCATTGTGCCATACGCATTGGTTAGTAAATCTACAGAGGCTGCAGACAGACCAAGAAATGAGAGATCTACAGAGGAGAAAAAGAAGGAGAAAAAGAAGATGGTAATGGTTGATAGCGAAGAAGACGAGCTGATAGAGGAAGAGATAACTCTTGCGTCATTAGCTAAATCAATGGCTCTATTGACAAGAGAGTTTAGAAATAACCAAAGGAATTCTGGTAGAAGAGATGATGGAAAAAGAGAAGAATCAAGTGACCGACAGAGGTCAGACTACAGAAATGATGATCTACAACGGTCGAGCGACAAAAGCTACAGAGGAAATGATCGACAGAGATCAGATGACAAGGTAGGCCACACACAAGAATGCTACAAATGTGGTAAACCCGGTCATTACGCAAACGAATGCCGAACAGAGAAAGGTGGAGACCTACAGAAGTCTGACGACCGAACTGGAAACATCTCCCAAGGTTGTTTCAACTGCGGCAAGCCAGGTCATTTCGCAAAAGAATGCAGAAGTAGACCAAATCGCCCACAGAAGGACTCAGCTTTTTACAAAAAGAAGGCCGAGTATTACGCACAAAAATCTCTAATGGCGAACAAAGGGCATTCTGAGGCAAACAAAGAAGACTTCGAATCAGACTCTACTTCTGATGATGAATTTCCCACAAATGCCCTGTTCTGTGGCATGGCAGAAGTTGACTCCGGCACTGACAATGAGGTATCCATTTCAAACTCTACCTCAAGTACTAATTCTGTAGATGATGATTTATTTAAACTTAACATTGAACTGAAAGATATAATTGAAAGCATTCAGAAAAAGCTGACCTTTAATGAGAGAGAAGTAAGGCTTCTCACTCAAGAAAAAGCCAAAATCTTTGAAGAAAAAGGAAAAGTCGAAAAATATTGGAGCAAAAATATAGATCCTTTAAAAAGGCAAATTTCTGATTTAACCTATGCTTTAAAAATCAAAACAAAAGAACTTTCAGTTTCAAGAAGTGAAACTACAGACATAAGAGCTCTCAAAGAATACTTTCAAAAAGAAAGAGAGGTACTTTGGCAAGATCTTTTAAGAAGTGAAGTTTTAATTAAAAACTATAAAGATCCACAGAAGGTGTATGAAAAGGTAAACTCTCAAATAGCAAGACGAGGTATAGGGTACAGTGATATTACCTTAGGAGTTGAAAATAAACGACTAAAACCTCTGTCCTCTCTATTTGTTTTGGGAAAAACTAACAAACCAAACTTTCCAAACTTACTCTCTGTAAGTAAAAGGGTTAAAATCTCTGCAGAACCTCACTTGAGGAAACATACAAAGATGATCAATGTGTGGTTTGAAAACACAGATTCATCATCTTCAACCTCTGTCAATAGAGGAATCAAACCAAAGAAATATCTGAAAACACAAGATCAGATTGGTATCTTTAAGTTTGGTAAACCAGAGACTCAAACACAGGTCGCTTTTGTCTGTATGATAAATGTCGAAAAGAAATTGTCAGCAGAAGCTCCTGAGTTTAAACCCATCTTTTCAGAAGAAAAACTTGAAGAATATATTGAAAAAGAAATTTTGGAAGTTTTGAAATCAAATGTTTTAGAAAATCTCTGTACATCTTCTATAGATCAAAAACTCGCTGAAGAGATCTCATCAGAAACCTCTGCCATCTATGAAAGTTTTTCTACAGAGGAAGAAAGCTCGTATGATACATGCTCAGAAAATCCAGCCTCTGTCGAAAGAAATGACTCAACCTCTGCATATGAGGACGATTCATCCTCTGACGACTCAGAGACTGATTTCAAATCAGGGATAATTCACTGTGACACAGAGGATGTCAAATTCTCCTCTGAAGTTCTTAACAGAACAATTTCTCCAAAAGAGAAAATCACAGAGATACCTATCCATCCAGATTTTCTCAAAATGTGTATACAAGTCAAAACCTCTACAGAGCTTGAAAATCTGAAAAAGGCCTCTGAAAATCCAAAAAGCTTAAAATTTTCAAAACCTTTAAGGAAAATCAAAGAGAATCCCAACAAAAGGGAAAATGGCCTGAAGCTAACAAATATTTTTCCTCTGTGACAGTGAAGAAAGATGTTCACCACAGAAGAGAGTCACAGAAGGCAGGAACTAAACAAGACTTTTGCAAACAACATTCTAGTATTCATAGATCTTCTTGTAATAGGAAATCTAATGTAAAGAAAGAGTGTAATGTCTTTGTGGCTCAGTTCAAAGAATTCAATGAAAAGTTCAAACAAATCACTTCTCATATTCAATACTGTCATTGTTTTGATCTTATGTTTAAATTGAATAAACACTTCTCAAGTCCAGATTGCTTTCTCACCACTGAAATTCGAAAGTCAGAACCAAAAGAGAAACAATCTGATTCTTCTACAAAAGATAAAATGTATTTCAAGAATGCTAAGGCAAACTTGAAAAATTCTAACAATATTGGACCCATGTGGATATGGGTACCTAAATCTCTATGATTGTCTTACAGAAGCAACATGTGCCAATTTGGTATCTTGACTCCGGATGCTCAAGGCACATGACTGGCAACAGAAGATTACTATCCACATACAAAGAAACACACGATGGTGGATCTGTAACTTTTGGAGACAACATGAAGGGACACATCAAAGGCTATGGAGTCATACAGAAAGAAAATGTCTCTGTATACAAAGTTGCATATGTGAATGGCCTCAAACACAACCTACTAAGCGTAAGTCAACTTTGTGATACAGGATTCGATGTGTTATTCAAAAGAACTTTCTGCTCTCTACAGAGTGAAAACACAGGAATGGAACTTCTGCGAGCTGAAAGAAGAGGTGATCTATACCTAATGAATTTTACTTCAAAATCCAAGGACAAAGTTTGCCTAGTAGCCTGCAAAAGTGAAGAAGCGTGGTTATGGCACAACAGGTTCTGTCACTTAAACTTTCACACCTTGGATAAACTAGTAAAACTCAATCTAGTTAAAGGTTTGCCAAATGTTAAATTCAATAAGCATCATTTGTGTTCGGCCTGTGAAATGGGAAAACACAGAAGGGCTTCCCACAAAGGCAAAACAGACGTGTCTTGCACTAGGCCTCTGTACATGCTTCATGTCGACCTCTGCGGTCCCATTGCCATACAGAGCCTAGGTGGCAAGAAATACATACTTGTCCTAATTGATGAGTATTCACGTTTCACATGGGTTGAATTTGTTAGAAAGAAATCAGATGTCCCAAATGTATTGATAAATCTAATGAAAAGAATCCAAGTTCTTTATGACTGCAGAATACAGAAGTTAAGAAGTGACAACGGCACAGAATTTAAAAACTGTGTCATTGAAGCATATCTTTCTACAGAAGGAATATCACAGAACTTCTCTGCCGCTCGCACTCCACAACAGAACGGTGTTGTCGAAAGAAAGAATCGAACACTTGTAGAAGCCGCAAGAACTATGCTGTCAGCATGCGGATTATCAATGAACTTTTGGGCAGAAGCAATTTCTACTGCGTGTTATACTCAGAATCGTTCAACCGTTGTGAAAAGACACCTCAAGACGCCTTACGAATTGCTTAACAAAAGGCGGCCAAACATCAAATTTTTCCATGTATTTGGATGCAAATGCTTTGTCTTAAACGACAGAGATTCAAGAGGAAAGTTTGATGTAAAAGATGATGAAGGCAAATTCATTGGATACCCTGCCACTTCCAAAGCCTACAGAACATTCCTTACAAAGTCTCACAAGATTGTAGAAAGCATCAATGTTTCTTTTGATGATTCATTCCAAATGACTTCTGAGCAAATCAGTTCAGAACTCGGAATTAAAGGGAAATCCTCTGACATCTCAAGAACAAAAGAAGATTTGGATCTTCTATTTTTGGAGATGTTCCACAATGACATTGATCCTTCTGTTGGAACCATTAGAGTTTCTGAAGAACCATCCTCTGTCGGAGAAAATCCTACAGGTATGACTCTAACTGGTCCAAATAATGCTTCATCTTCTTCTATAAATACTACAGATGCAATTGCCGAAGCAGAAGAAAGTGCAGAAGATGAAACATCAAGAAAAACGACCACAGAAGCTGCACAAACCACAGAAGAACCAATTACAGAGGAAATCGAGGACCAAGACTATACGACCTCAGAGGAACAAACTCCACCACCACTCATACCAATCATTCCACAAACGGTAGAATCAACTACCAAGGCACGAAGAACGACAGAGGCTACACAAGAAGAAACACAAGAAGCCTCTGAAGAAAGTTTGGATGACATTGATAATCATCTTCCACGCACAACTCAATGGACAAAAAGTCATCCGCAAAGCCAAATAATTGGAGAACCTTCTGACTCAGTAAAAACAAGGTCTGCCACTGCTAATTTTTGTTTCTTTACAAATTTTATTAGTGTGATAGAACCAAAGAAGATTTCTGAAGCCCTAGATGACCCAAACTGGGTAGACGCCATGCAAGAAGAACTTCTACAATTTGAGCGTAACAGAGTCTGGACTTTAGTACCTCTGCCAAGAGGGAAACAGGCCATTGGGACTAAATGGGTCTACAGAAACAAGAAGGATGAAGATGGAGTGGTCATCAGAAACAAAGCAAGATTAGTAGCAAAAGGATATAGACAAGAAGAAGGCATAGACTATGATGAGACTTTTGCCCCTGTCGCACGGCTCGAAGCAATAAGAATATTCTTAGCCTTCGCAGCCCACAGAGGTTTTAAAGTCTATCAGATGGACGTAAAATCAGCTTTTCTAAACGGTGAAATCCAAGAAGAGGTTTACGTAAATCCGCCACCAGGTTTTGAAAGCTCAAAGTTCCCAAGGCATGTATACTACCTTGAAAAGGCTCTATACGGACTAAAACAGGTTCCAAGAGCATGGTACGAACGACTTTCCACCTTTCTTCTAGAAAATGGCTACAACAGAGGTACAACAGATACTACATTATTTTATAAACGCAAAAATAGTGAGATAATGCTTGTACAAATATACGTAGATGACATAATTTTTGGGTCTACAAATTCAGAAGAGTGCAAAAAATTTTAAAAACTCATGCAGAGTGAGTTTGAAATGAGTATGATGGGAGAATTAACATTCTTCCTCGGACTTCAAGTCAAACAATCTTCAGAGGGAATTTTTATAAATCAAGCCAAATATGTCTCTGACATACTTTTAAAATATAATCTCTCTGATACCTATGCAATGAAGACTCCAATGGCCACTGGAAATAAGTTATTCTTAGATCCAAATGGTATTTCTGTAGAATGTACTCTCTACAGAGGTATGATTGGATCTCTGTTATACTTAACAGCAAGCAGACCTGACATTATGCATGCCACATGTCTTTGTGCACGTTATCAAGTTAATCCAAAGAAATCACATTATGATGCTGTAAAGAGAATCTTTAGATACCTGAAGGGGACCAACAATCTTGGTCTCTGGTATCCACAGAACTCTGGTTTTAGTCTTAAAGCTTATACAGATTCAGACTATGGAGGATGCATGCTCGACAGAAAGAGTACCTCTGGGAGTTGTCAATTCCTAGGTGGTAAACTAGTCAGTTGGACCTCCAAGAAGCAGAATTGTGTCTCCACATCCACTGCAGAAGCTGAATACGTTACTGCTGCTAGCTGTTGTTCTCAGGTTCTATGGATGAAGACTCAGCTAAAAGACTACGACCACATCCTATTCAAAATACCCATCTTCTGTGATTCCAAAAGTGGCATTGCTATCTCTGCCAACCCTGTGCAACACTCAAAAACCAAGCATATCGATATAAGGTACCATTTCTTGAAACATCATGTTGAATACGGTACAATCGAAATGCATTTCGTGCCTACAGAATATCAACTCGCTGACTTATTCACCAAAGCACTAGACGAGAAAAGATTCAACTTCTTGGTGGGTAAGTTAGGAATGATTAACATGGTGTTAAAATCCTCTATAAGTATAGCTTTATCTTCTGTAAATAAGTATAAATATCTATTATTACTTAAGTTATTGCTTTGATAAATTTATTTCTGTATATATATTTTTTTTGTTTTGTGTGTGCAAAAATTATTTCTTGGTTACAGAGCTTCTGTGGGTCCGCTCAGATCTTCTGATAACCCTTACAGAACCTCTGGTAAACATGATCTATTGCTCAATACAAATATTACCATTCTTTGAACGAAGCATAGATCAAGGGGGAGCAAAAGGAAAATTCTTGATCTACAGAAGTGATTAGATCAAGGGGGAGCAAAAGGGACCCTGAAATGATCTACAGAGGTAAATCTTTCAAAGGAAAGCCAAAGAAGAATGTCGATAATTCTCCATCGACAGAAGTAAGACAAAACTGCCGAGAACAGAAGAACCAAAAGGTATGTCTCTCGCACAAAAGGTTTTTGGAAAACAGTTCCTGATTTGGATTCTGCTTTACGAAAAATTGTTGATTTAGAAAATCAAATTTCTAAATTACAATTAAATTTTGAAATATTAGAGGATGATCATGATAATATTGGGATAAATTTTGATCATAGTCAAAAAGTCAATCTTGAACTTCAAGTTGAGATTCGACGACTTGAATCCCGAATATTAGAATTATCAAAATCTAAAGATTCAATTACTTGTGAAAAGTGTTCAAATCAAAGTGAAACAACAGATCAATCTAATTCTTCAAGTTCGGTCAAAGTAAAAGAAAAATGTTCTTTCGAAGGTAATGAGAAAGGAGAATCATCCGGAACCAAATCTAATTCTTGTTCGAATGATTCTTCTAACTCTAAAAGCTCTAACATTTTTTCTTCAAGTAAAATTGATTCTGGTGTAAAAGTATCTTTAGAAAAAGATAAGTTTTTTGAAGAAAACAAAGCACTTTTTTTGAGATGTGCAAAACTTTCAAATCAGATTTTAGATTTTGAAAAAGTGCTTTTTCTTGAGAAAGAGAAGCATAAAAAGGAAAGAACTGAACTTGAAATTGAACTGAAATATTGTGAAGTATATCATACAAAGTTTTCATCAAATATATCTAATGTCAAAAAGGAACAAGAACTGAAAAGAAAAGAAAAAGAAAAATTATTCGAAACAAAATCAAATGTGTTTCCAAATAATGCTTCTAGTTCTAAGACTTCTAACAATGTTTCTCATTCTTTCTCAGAAATGGATGAAGAAAAGTGCGTGGATCTGAAGGAGAATATTTCAGATAGCGAGAATAGGAATACTGATACTGAGAAATGTATTTCTTCAAATAAAAATTGTATTCATTCATGTAATGTTTACAAAGTTTGTGAAAATAAAAATTCCGCAATTTCAAATTCTATCTTGTTGTCACAAGCAAAAAGAAGAATACATTGTGCTCATTGTTGGGATAACTATTTCAAGCTAAATAGAAATGATCCAAAGAACAAAAAATCTAATACTTCATCCTTTTCTCTAAAATCTTCAGCAAACAAATTTGCTAAAATGTTCGGTTTCAGATCAAAGAAACAGAATAAGAAGAAAGAAACAAAAACAGTTGATGTGAATATGGTTTGGATTCCAAAAGATCAACTTAACAAACCAAATTCACAAAATAACCTTACCTTTAAAGGCAAAATTCAAGGTTCATCAACTGTAATAAACAAACTGATCCGTACTAACAAGAAAGGACCCATACGAATATGGGTACCTAAGATCAGGTAATTATCTTTTTACAGGATCGTCATGTGTGGGTCATTGATTCGGGAGCTTCTAGACACATGACGGGGTACAAGCACTTATTGCACGATTTTACTGTACATCCTGGCGGATCGGTAGGTTTTGGTAACGATTCTAAAGGTCACGTTCGAGGCTACGGAACGTTGAAGAATGACTCAATGCAAATAGAAAAGATCTTGTATGTTGAAGGATTAGGGCATAACCTTTTCAGTATTAGTCAGTTTTGTGACAAGGATTGTAAGGTAATTTTTGACAAAAAGTTTTGTTATGTTGTGGATGAGAATTGGTCAGAGATTTTCAGAGCAAAACGATGCGGCGATCTATATATGATGGATTTCTCGACTCTTGTTGCTTCTAATCAAGTTTGTCTTGTTTCAAAAGCCTCTCAAGATGAATGTTGGTTGTGGCATAGGAGACTCTCACATCAAAATTTTCGAAGCATCAACAAGCTCAGAATAGATGGATTAGTTTCCGGGCTTCCTGAACTGAAGTTTGACAAAGTTTCTATCTGTTCGGCGTGTGAAATGGGAAAGATGAAACACGTCACGCACAAATCCAAAACTTTGTCTAACTGCAACAACGTCTTGGAATTAATTCATATGGATCTCTGTGGCCCTATGAGAACTCAATCAATGGGAGGAAAGAAATATATCTTGGTTATGATTGATGAGTATTCACGCTACACTTGGTTGGATTTTCTTCGACTCAAATCTGAAGCACCTGAGCAAATAATTAAGTTCATAAAAAGGATTCAAATTCTTCTACAACGTCCAGTTCAAAAGATAAGGAGCGACAATGGAACTGAATTCAAGAATGCAACTCTTCAATCGTTTCTTGAATCCGTTGGCATCTCTCATAATTTTTCTGCACCAATTACTCCACAACAAAATGGAGTGGTTGAAAGAAAAAATAGGACGCTTGTGGAAGCAGCTCGGACTATGCTTGCTTATTCGGGTCTTCCACCAAGTTTATGGGCTGAAGCAGTGTCAACCGCATGCTTCACTCAAAACAGGACAATTATTATTAAACATCTTAATAAAACTGCATATGAAATAATCAATAATCGCAAACCTAACATCAAATTTTTGCTTGTTTTTGGATGCAGATGTTTTGTCCTAAAAGATAGAGAACACCTTGCAAAATTCCAAGTCAGGGCTGATGAAGGGATTTTTATTGGATATTCCTTGAATTCTAAAGCATATCGGATCTACAATAATCGTACAAAATCAGTCATCGAGAGCATCAACGTTACGTTTGACGAGAGTGTGACTTTGACTTCTGGACAACACAGTTCAGAACTCGGAAAAAAATCTGAAGTTTCTACTCAAAAAGGAGTAGAACCTGTGGCGAAAATGTTTTCTAATTCTGTATTAAATAATAATAGTACTAAGGATTTAGATTTGTTATTTCATGATGCATTTGTGGATTATTGTGCAGATATGGAACAACCCATCACATCTGTAAATGCATCTCCACAACAGACGAGTGTGAATGTATCTGGTCCATCTGACGATGTCGGTGCTAGTACTTCTGGGACAACCAACGAAACTCCAAGTGAACCTACAACTATTCCAGTTTCTGAATCTGAAATTCAGCCTGAAGTTCCGGTTTCAGTAAACACATCATCGGAGGTTCCTATACATGAAATACAACAACCAGAAGTTAATGTACCAGAACCAACACATGTATCTTCAGCTGAATCTACTGAAGAGATTCTTGCAGTTATGGATGAGAATGATTCATCGAACACTCGTGTAGAGATTTCAACTCTTCCCAGTGTACATAAGTGGACAAAAGCACACCCCCCAGCAGATATTATTGGTGATATCAATGATGGAGTGAAAACACGATCTGCGACTACCAACGAATGTTTGTATGTCAACTTTCTAAGCACGTTAGAACCCAAGAAAGCATCTGAAGCTTTACAAGATCCAGATTGGATAAACGCCATGCAAGAGGAGTTAAATGAGTTTAAGCGTAACGAAGTTTGGCATTTGGTGAAGCGTCCTAAAGACAAGACCATTGTTCGAACTAAATGGGTCTTTAGGAACAAGAAAGACGAAGCAGGAATTATAGTCAGAAACAAAGCAAGACTGGTTGCAAAAGGGTATAATCAACAAGAAGGAATAGATTATGATGAAACCTATGCACCAGTAGCAAGGATTGAAGCCATCAGAATTTTTCTTGCATACGCCGCACATAAAAGCATGAAGGTATTTCAAATGGACGTCAAATCTGCGTTTCTGAACGGAATACTTCATGAAGAGGTTTATGTAAGTCAACCTGAGGGTTTTATAGATCCAAAATATCCCAACCATGTCTATGTTTTGGACAAAGCACTCTACGGTTTGAAACAAGCTCCGAGGGCATGGTATGAGACTCTGACTATTCATCTGCTTAAAAATGGATACACCAAAGATGCAGATCATGCGGGAAATATGATGGACAGGAAAAGCACATCTGGTGCTTGTCATCTCTTGGGAGATAAACTTGTAAGCTGGTCATCAAAGAAGCAAACTTGTGTATCAACATCTACGGCTGAAGCAGAGTATGTGGCCGCCGCTAGTTGCTGTTCACAAGTAATTTGGATGAAAACTCAGCTAAAGGATTATGGATATATCTTCAACAAGATCCCCATTTATTGTGATTCAAAAAGCGCAATTGCAATAACTGAAAATCCTGTTCAGCATTCCAAAACGAAACACATAGATGTCAGGTACCATTTTATCAAAGACCATGTTGAGAAGGGAACGATAGAAATGCACTTTGTACCAACAGAACTAGAACTTGCTGATCTTTTCACAAAACCTTTAGATGAAAAGAGGCTCAATTTTCTAATCAGCAAACTAGGAATGTTGAATCCTTAAGACATTGAGGGGGAGTTCGTGTTCTTGTTTATTTAAATCTATGATCATATCCTAACACATTAGGACCCAAGTGCCATTGGGTACCAAAATCTGCTTAATCTGTTTTGCAGGTTTATCATGTGTTGTACTGACTTGTAAATTCATACTACACACATGACTGAAAACATAAGAGAAGCGGTGGATTTTTTTTGAAGAATATTTGTACCATTAAGGGGGAGACAAAGAACTATGGCTTCTAAACATCACAGTTTAGAACCCGTGCTTCAACGACTATGGCTTCTGAACAATTCAGTTCAGGACCCGTACTTCAAAGACTAAAACTTCTAAACAAATCAGTTTAGAACTCACAATTCTCAGGTAATATCCTTAACTGTTATATCTTTTTAATTCAAGGAACAAGTGGTGAAAGGTAACATTGGATTATATTTTGTTTCTACCATTTTGAAAACTTGAAACTTTACAAATTTAATTCAATGACATGAAATTTTCAATCTTCACTCAATAAATCAAATGTGTGCTAAAAGATGCTTTTACAAGAAACTTTGTATTATCTGAGTTGTATTTGCTTCAATTTTCACCTCTGAAATAATCGAAAGGTCAGCAAAACATGAATGAAATTATGCTGAATGCTCAGAGTTATGTGAATCTGGATATATATAGAATATAATGCTCAAAAAGCCTATATGTCAGAATGATGGATGGTAATGAAAATATGGGAGAAGCACTATGTTTTAGAACCAAGTGATTGAGATATCATTCATATTTTGTGATGGAAATCCAAGCTTATATAGAATATCATTTAGTTTGAAAGTTTGTATCTGTGGCCTTTCTGGTTTGGGAGAGTAAGTCCTAAGGGGTGCTCGACACCTAGTCCCTAAGATCAACTGGTCTGGGATCGGCTGACCCAAATCCTGCTATAGAACCAGATAGAAAGCCATGTTCTACTGGTACAAATGGGTTTAAGATATATCGATGTGGCCTTTCTGGTTTGGGAAATTAAGTTCTAAGGGGTGCTCGACACCTAGTACCTAAGGCCAACTGGTCTGGGATATGCTAACCCAAATCCTGCTATAGAACCAGATAGAAAGTCATGTTTAACGATGTATCTTATTCTTACTAAACTCTTTGATTAAAAGATGCCAATGTGCACAAAATCAAAAGATGCCAATGTGCAAAAAATCAAAAGATGCCAATGAGCACAAACGAAAATATGCCAATGAGTACACATCTCTTGAAACTTGGGAAAATACAAAGTCGCGATAAACCCGTAAATTTGTGAAAATACTGTTTTTGTACAAATAGTGTGAGTAGAGCAGAGTATTCTTATATGTTTTAGAAATGCATACGCTTTATGCTAATCATATTTCACATGCCAGCACACCAAATGGATTTAATAAAGGGGTTAACACTGAACGTTTATAACTTGATATACAATGATGACTTGTTCTTGAATCCAAACACATGCATTTGATTTTCAGTTGATTAAAAATTTGTTAAATTTCATTAAGATGAATTTCTTTTGTAAAGCTTTCAAATGATCAGATGTTAGTAGTCATAAAATAAAATTCAATGAATGTTACTTTCCTTGTAAAATGCATTTTTGCTACAATGTCAAATACTGAGCGTTATTGAAATATATGCATACTCTCAGAGGAAGAAAACAAGATACTCTAGAATTCATATTTTGAGGGGGAGTTAGATTTTTACACAAAGTGATAAGTCTAACAGTTTGGACTCATGTTCAATGAGTACCAAGTTTTCATCTGTCTGTGCAGATTCCTCTGAAGAAAAGACAGCAATTTATGCAATTGTTTAGGGGGAGCAATTTGGCATAAGTCTGTAAGTTAGGGGGTTTTGTATTTGAGAGTTTACAAAGTTTTATCTGATGTGAGATTTGTGGAACAGTTGTTAAATTTTCTGAAAAAGTTGTAATTTTTCAGGCATTTATTTGAAGAATTCGATCTCTCAAAGATTCGAATTCAAAGAATTCGATCTCCTAAGGATTCGAATTCAAAGAATTCGAACACTTAAGGATTCGAATTCAAAGAATTCGAACTCCTAAGGATTCGAATTCAATGAATTCGAACTCCTAAGGATTCGAATTCAATGAATTCGAACTCCTAAGGATTCGAATTCAATGAATTCGAACTCTTAAGGATTCGAATTCAAAGAATTCAAACTCTTAAGGATTCGAATTCAAAGAATTCGGACTCTTAAGGATTCGAATTCAATGAATTCGGACTCTTAAGGATTCGAATTCAATGAATTCAACATCATCTTTTTCTACTGTTTGCCAAGTGGGGTACTCTAAATCGTGCCAAGTGTCCAATTTTTTTTAAGTATAAATAGAGTTCAAATGTTCATTTTCCCACTTTTTCACTTCTGGCATTCAATTCGAATTCTCTGAAGAAGACACTATTCATCATCTTCAATTTCAATCTTCATCTGTTCATATCTTCTTCATCAGGTAACCATTTCGTTTGATTTTAGTATCATTAGATTCGGTTTTTGTATGCCCATCTTTCCATGTAAGTTTTGTCATCAATTTCATTCATCTGTTAGGCTAAAATGTGAAAAATCAGTTCGATTTTCAACTTGTGTTCTTCGTGTTCTTGATGTTCTTCATATTTAACCAAGATTTCGAACCCTCCTTTAGAATAGAAATTTTTTTTGGGTTTCGAATCTTATGTTTCATTAAAAAAGAATCGAATTCGACTTACACTGATGTGTTTAAAAAGGTTCATGTTAGGGTTTCGAACCATTAAGGATTCGAATTCCTTGGTTTCGAACCATTAAGGATTCGAATTCCTTGGTTTCGAACCATTAAGAATTCGAATTCCTTGATTTCGAACCATTAAGGATTCGAATTCCTTGGTTTCGAACCCTTCAGGATTCGAATTCACGGATTTCGAACTCTTATGGATTCGAATTGCATGATTTCGAACCATTCTAGATTCGAATTGCATGATTTCGAACCATTCTAGATTCGAATTGCATGATTTCGAACCATTCTAGATTCGAATTGCATGATTTCGAACCATTCTAGGAAATGTTACTTTTAGCTATAGGAAATGTTATCACTGTGGACTTACCGATCATATTGCTAGTAAGTGCCCCACAGCCACCAAAGCTGAGAAATTAGCTAAGGTGAAGATTTCTGCCCCCAAGGCAAAGAAGACCACTTAGGTTAAGAAATTAACCAAAGTGAAGACATGTTCTGAAGTTGAATCTTCAAATGCTGCGAAGATTGCTGAACCTTCCACTTTCTCTACCACCACTGACAAGTATGGACCCATGGTTAAATGGGTGCCCAAGTCAAACTAATCTTCCTTTGTTTGCAGGTTCGGAAGGGTATCTGGTATCTTGATAGCGGATGCTCTAGACACATGACTGAAAAGATAAACCTACTCACTGAATACAAGGAAGAGAAGGGTCCCTCAGTGACCTTCGGTGGAAATGGAAAAGACTATACCTGAGGTTTTGGTGTACTCTCAAATGGTACAACAACCTTTGGAAGAGTTGCATATGTTGAAGGACTGAAGCATAATCTTCTAAGCACTAGTCAGCTATTGTTCGTGATCAATCGCCCCAGATCACCCTAGAACACCCTACAGAGGAATTCGTTTCCTCTGCCACGCACACATTAGGACCAAAACTTCTTTCAGAGAAAAGTAGTGAGCACAGAGACGAAGAGACTCTAGACAAGTCTCCTAGTCAACAGAAGGACATTCCAATACCCACCTCTGGAGTGGATTTGGACACTGTTCTTCACAGAACTTCTGTAGAGATCGAAACTCAGGTTTCTTCTCGAGGATCAGAAGGAAATCCTTCCACCCCCATCGTACAAACAAGGGTGAACGAAGGTGTCCCAGGAACAGGGACTCACTCTGGAGACGAATGTGTTCCTCCAGAGGTATCAAGGGATGAGTTCCAAACCCTTGTCACCTCTGTGAACCAAACAATGAAAGAGTTGCATAGCTCTTTCAAATCCTTTACAGAGACAACATCTACGGCTATCCTGAATCTGAACACCAAAATGGACAATCTGTCCACAGAGGTAAAAACCGCCATCTCACAGATGAAGTCTTCTGCCGAAACTACTGCCAAAGCTACAGCCACTTCTGCCGCTCAGGAATTCGGAACAACTGCAACTTCTGCTTTCAGGGACTCTGTCAAAAATTTCCTTGAACAAATGAATACGCAATCCAACAGAGCAGAGGGCATTACTCCTGCAGATTTACAGAATGCCCTATCACAAGTCCAAGCAGAGGCAATACGCAACACGACAATGATGCAACCAAAAGACTATATGACCAGAGCACAGCTTACAGAGCTCGGACAGAACGTCATTAACCAGGTCACAGAAGTCATTGTCTCCTTCACAACTGCAAATGCCAACTATGTCAATGATTTCAGAAAGAGTGTCGGCAGAATGCGTTTCAAAACAGAAGCAGAGCTTGCGACATTGATTGGCCTCTGCGATGATGTCTGTGAAAAGTTGATGGCAGCAGGAGCTGAATTACCGAAGAAGACCAACACTTCTTGCAGAGCAGAGGGTACTTCTGATAAAAGTCAGGATGATTCTGATGATGACCAACCTGGTCCATCAGATAATCCTGAGGGGGAGAATCTAAGAGAGAAAGCTACGAGCAGAGGAATACAAAGTCCACCAATCGCAGCAGAACCAATCAGCCAAGCCCCTCCAGAACAAACCCAACAACAACAAACCCAAAAGACCACAGAGACAACACCCATCTCTGTGGAATCATCTCCTGACGAAATCAAAATTCCAGAAGCAGATCAGCAAACCACAGAGGCAAAAACCGCCCCTGAGGTAATCATTTTGGAAGAAACAGATGAAGAAACCACAGAGAAAACACCCACCTCTGTGGAAACACCCCAAACCATACCGAGAAGAAAGTCGATTGCCACCAAACCAAAAAGAGCAACGACCTCTGCTTCTGACGTTCTGAAAAGGATGCACACAACAATGAGTGATCGTATGGCGCAAAGAGAAGAAGAAAGGCACAGGTTCACTTCATCAACAGAAACTGAGCTCACAGAAGAAGTCAACAAACAACTTCCAACATAGGTTACAGAGCAACTCAATCCAACAGAACCATCGCCACAAAAGTCCTCTAAAACACAAATGTCAAAACCCACAGAGGCAACCCCCATCAAGCCAACAGAAGAGCCAGCCTCCAAACTTACAGAAGCAACAGTTTCTGCCCCGCCAAAAGCCAAAGATAAGGGCAAAGGAATACTGACAGAAGAAAACATTGTCAAAGCCAACAGAGAAACTAATGAACAGTGCGTTTGATGCCTTTCAAACCCCAAAGCCTGAAGAAGTTGACTGGGCACATGGATTGAAGCCTCTGTCAGACATTCCTTTATCTGGTAGAGCCGCAGAAGCTGTTCAACAGATGGAGAGTCTCAGAAGACAAGTACCACAACCTGGTCCAACATATGAAGAAATGGAAGAAGTGGTATACAAATACCTCTATAAACAATCCTTTCAGACCAATTATCCAACAGATCATGTGACAGATCCAAGGATCAGAGAAGAATTTGAGAACATCTTCACAAGGACAAAGCCAAGAACCAAAGCAGATGTCTTCTCAATCCACAAGATCAAAAAGGTAACCTTCTGCAAATTCTCCTTCACAAGAACCTATCCAAAGGTCAGGTACAATCTTTACAAAGTCAGAAGAGAAGACAATTCAGAAACTACCTTCGCTGATGCTGACTTAAGAAATATCAATCCTTATGATCTACCTGACCTTCTGCAATGGACAAAGGACAACTACAACACAGAGGCAAACACCAGAGCCTATCAAGTGTTAAGAAAAGCGATGAGGGAAAAGCTTCTGCTCTACAGCATGATAGATTTCCAGCTGGGAAAGGATCTTGGTCTCAAGCATCTGGATTTACGACCACCAGAGGATCGCTGCCCACCGGACGCCGTACCTAACTCAATCATCACAGAACCACGGTTTGGGTTAGTATTTCAAAACCCACAAGGTGAAACTAAACTATTTGTATGCATGGACTGTCAGAAGTACGCAACAAGTACTCTGAACAAGTTCAGAGCAAGCCTTGTGAAATACAGAGGTACAAAGAAAATGGATAAAGATGCTGCAGATACTATCATCAGAGAGATAGACGCCACAATCCGCCTAAGAGAACTCTGCATCAGATTCTACAAAGAGATCAGAAGAGTCGGAAGAGACAACATAAGCTACAACGATTTCAAAGATGCCAAAATCTGATTCTCAGACCTCCAATCTCTGCAAACAAAGTTAAAGTTTATCTTTCATTGTACTCAAATGTAAAATGCCTCTGGCATATTTCTAAATGAAAGAAATTTCGAGGTATTGTTTAACCTCTGTCTTATCTAACTTAGCCTAACTTAACTCAAGTTCAAATTTTTATTTTTCACTACTTAGGGGGAGATTGTTAGCTTCAATCTTCCTAATCGTAGAAGTATTTAGAAGTAGTGAAAAATAGGCTAAGTAAAGAAAAGCATCTTACAGAGGCTCTGCCGACATTACCGAGAAATCAAGGTCAAGAAGCTACAGAAGCAGCTGAGGCTTCCTACAGAACCTCTGCTGTACTCAAAGAAGACCCAAGACTCGGAAACAAAGGTGGACTGCTCCACAGAGGACCAGACCACAGAACCTCTGTAAGTCATTACAGAGCCTCTGTGGTCCTCACTGAAAGACTTGAAGATATTTATAATATCTTGCTACTGTTACAGGACCCGTTCATCAACTTGCATGGTAGCATGCCCTGTCCAACGTCGACGTGTCAAACTCTGATTGGATTCAATAGGGCTTAGTACATATTAGACGTCTGCTGCATTAAATGCAATACAGCACGTCTGAGTGTTCATGCCATCCTTGCAACTGTTCACGACATCCGTTCTACTATTCATACGTACCTTTTGAATAGTAGCATATGCTTTATGGTCCCCTTTAGAGTAGTATATAAGGAAGACTCATGTTGAGTTCTTCCTTACACAAAAAAAAACACACACAAACACACAAACACACAAAAACACACCACTTCAATCGAACATCAAGAACACAAAAGCTTATTCACCTTAAAATTCATATCTGTTTTAAAGCTTTTCTTACTCACAGTTCATAAACCTGTTCTTGATATATATATTCAGTAAACTTTGAGATATAATATTTTGTTCACTGTTTATTTCTATTTTGTTCTAAATCTATCAAACATATCTGTTAGTTATTCAAATACGCTTCCGCATCAAACATTAACTTGAACTAATAGATCTGATAATCTTGTTTAAAGCAAAACGGGAACCAACAACCTGGAATACATATTTTTAAAAGGAAATGAGGGTTAGACCAAACGGTCTAGTGAGATAATCCCTGTCTTTTCAAAATAGTTATAAAACCAATTTATATAAAACCATTCGTATTAAAATAGTTTATATAAAACCATTCGTATAAACACACATATACCAATCAAGACTCGTGTATCGTGCACAACTCCTCATGCTCATTCCCCATGGCCATATTAGTTGGTTGCGAGCCAACAACACCGCTGTACAACAATTACAGCACCTCTGTACAACAACTACAGCACCGCTGTACAACAACTATAGCAAACACCTCCGCCGACTATAGTATCGGCTAACGTATATTCGTGTAATGTAATGCACATATAAATACAATATATATATGTACCAATATATCATATTGTCATTTATAAACCTTTCATTATATTCTAATCACATATCCATCTCAATCATAAACACGTAATCACACCATATATCACATATCCAATCCATACATATCCATGTCATATATATATCACATATATATGTATCTCAGTTGAAAACGTTTTAAAGTAAAAACTCACCTGATTGCTTATCAAACACCCTTCCAAGCTTTTCTCCGAGCTATCCGATCCTTTACCCAAAATTCTCAGAATCTTAAATCCCTTCCAAGTCCACCAATTTAAAGCCCTAGCCTTTTCCTTTCTTCTTCTTCTTTTGCTCTAAAACACACACACTTACACACACTGAAATATCTGATGTTTCTGAGTTGTGAAATAGCTGAACTCCTAAAGGGGTAATATCAATCCATATTTTCCACTTTGGTCCTTGAACTTCTCAATAATGACACAAAATGCCTTTAACTTATAAATTAACCCACTTATCCTAAACATTAATTATATAGTTAACTTTATTTAACGGAAATATAATTTTAACTAACGAACTTACCCGGGGTATTACATAATTCAACAGAAAGACAAATCGAATTTCTTGAACAAACGTAAAACGAATTCAAGAATTACAAAGAATTCAAGAATTGTGAGTAGCAGCGGAATCAATTGACGAATTTATCAAGAAATCTTTAAGAATGCGATCAAGAAACCCTCAAGAACACGATCTTGAACGAATTTGTTCTTTGATTAGCTCTAATACCAATTGTAGAAACCAAGATTCAATCTTACAATCAAATATGAATGATCAAACAGTAAATGATAGAGAATTGGATCCAAAAGTATTGTATTCGATTAAGAACAGATTACAAATCTAGAGAGAGAATCTCTCAAAGATTACAAAAGTGAATACAAAGATATGCAGAAAAGTTATGCGAAAGATTAGTTAGCTTACAGTTGCTAACTCCTTTATATACTGTAAGGAAATGCTAATGCTACAGTACATATACATGAAAGTCTATTAGGAATATTACACGTGTCCTACTTAACTAACAAAATACAAAGGAAAGTATCCTGTCATAAGTTCTGAACATTTTGTTCAGAACTTCTGAACAATCTTCTGACTAAGCATATCAGAACTTCCTTTAAAGCACTTGGACTTTTTCAACTTCATCTTCAGAAGTTTTGAGTCTCCTACTCAGAACTCTGATCCTTCTGTTCAGACTTTCATATTTGTAATCTTTTCGAGACATCTCAGCCAGAGCTTCTGAGTCTTCTTACTCAGAAGTCTGAGTCTTCTATCCAGAACCAATACTTGTAACTTTTGACAAAACTTCAGATCTAACACTAATTCCCCATCATGTTGGAAGAGCTCATTCGGTTGAGTCTTCTAATGATGGTACAGGGTCTGACAATGCATCTAATCCCACGGAGGAACAAGCAGATAAAGATGATGATTTTGATGACGATGATAATGATGATGGTGATGATGCGGATAATGCCTCTGGTAATATAGCTGATATTCTAGAATTTCCACAACTGCATTTGTCAGCTAACATTAATATGGAAGAGTTCAATTTTGATGATATGCCTGTGATGAATCCTCAAAATGTTGAGGAAATGGGGGGTAAAAGGAGAATCGAGGGAGATATAGTCGAATATATCAGTAAGACTGTGAGAGATATTGAAGACAAAAATATGGAGAGTGTGAAAGATACCACAACTTTCTATACCAGACGGGCAGCCACATCCACCACCAGATCTGATGCGTTAGGATCAGGTGTTGAAAAAGTCGTTAGTAGCCCTCTAACGCAATTGCACACCTCAGCCATCCATTCGGCTTCTTCTCAACAAGAAGCCGTCTCACTTTCTCATGGGGTTTTAGCACACAATCTATCCGACTCTCACTTAGAGAGTCCGGGTATTGAAACAGAGCGACTTCCTCCCCGGTCCTCGACCTTCATTTCTGCACGAGTACAGAGTCTAGTGCCAGTTGCTAATATTTTATCTTCTTTGCATAGGACACTTATGGGAATATCTGATGAGAGTCTTCGTGACCCATCTGGAACACTCATAGTAGATCCTTCCTTAGGACTACGAGGACAGAGTGGAAATCCTACCAGTGCTAACATCATGCCAACACTAAACGTAGGTCACACAGTTGCTTCAACTGCTGTGTCAACGGAACACCTAAGTGGTACAGGAGTTAAATTACCCGTCTTTGTGACAAGGGAAGAGCTCGATAGCGCCCTAAAGGTTGTTGAGGCAACACTCATTCAGGAGATACAAGGGGTGAAAGCATTGTTGAAAGGCAAAGGGCCGGTTATTGATGAGCCCGTGATACGTCCACGTCCGGAAATATATATGCCTCCACCTTCCCAAACTCATGTAACTTTGCCTCCACGAACAAATAAGCCTCCGCAAGATTTATCAATAGAAGAGTTAAAGGATCTGTTATATGCCAGATTATTATCCATTAGTCCTGAGGATCTACAAAACCAAAACCTTCTTCAACTACTTCAGAATTTTCAACCCCGACAACAAGCACCTCCACCTCCACCTCCACCCACACCTACACAGGTTACTTCAACTGATTTCCAAGAGTTCAAAACTGAGGTAATGCAAAGCCTTAGTGATATGAAGAAAATAATGGATGACATGAAAGAGATGTTCAGTAAGTCATGCAAGTGTCAAGCCCAGGGTACCAAACGTATGCATGATCAAGATTCCGATGATCATGATCATGAGGGGGAGATGAATAAGAAGAGACGGGTTGAGACCGAGTCATCCAAGGTGAAAAGAAAAACATGTCTGCTTCTGAAATTTTTGGTTTGTTTGAATCCGGTGCGATGGGAGAGGAAAGCGGGAAGCAGATTGTTCTATATATAGATCCGAATGTGGAACCGACGGTTGAAAAGCCCGAGGTAGATGAGGGGGAAATAAGAAAGGCGAACAAAAGTGAAGGATTTTTGGATGTTATTGATGTTAGTTCGGACCAGGAAGATAATGAAAGGGGCAAAAAGTATGACAGTTTTTGGAGGGTTAAGGAAGAAGAGGAAGAGATTAATTTGATGGTTAATGATGGTATGCCAGATATTGAAGTTGATTTCAATGATGATGAGGTTGAGTTTCTCACTAAATATTTGGTCTGAAAACACCGGAGGACATCACTATGAGCCCCATTCAATCACCTGAAACCATTTCTTCTACATTATTACCAACCCATCCTGAAACCACAAATCTTAACATCAACCTTAACCAACCAAACCTTGATCAAACCAAAATCCCTTCACCTGAACCAATCACTACAAAACTGACTCACCAATCTTATCCGATCCTTTCACTGAAGAAACCAAACCTAAAATACCCAAACCACCTGTGATACCAACCTTTAACCCTTCAACTGATCAAGCTGGACCCTCAAACCCTTCTACATCAAACCAGTCTGGTCCTTCTAGTGTTAATACTGATACAATACAAGAGGTAGAGGAAAGATTAAGACTGTCAAGACTGAGAACACCGTTTATGGAGAACACTGAAAGATGGTTGTTTGTACATAGATTGAGGAGACTAAATCCATAAGCAGTTCTGGGGATTAATGATCAGTCGGATGCATACAAGTTCGAATACATTTACTTCTTGAGAGGTAATTGTCAAAAAGAAAGATTTGTTAAAAGTAAGAAGCTGATCGTGACAATCAAGGAGGTTTATGTGAAAAAGTTCTATAAGCTGTACTTTCCATTTTTTGTGGTACAAAGACAAGATTGTCGAGATTACACCTTCAGTGAAGCAGATTTTTGCCATCTCACAATGGATGATTTCGAGTTCACGTACAACTACTTCCGAGACTTACAGATCAGAAAAGAAAATGTTCTTATTGCCTTGAACGCCATCAAGAGGTACTTAAGAAGACATGTGTTGTATAACCAATGCCATGATTTTCAAATGAGATTGGAGAGCGGTCAACCGATGGTAAATCTTATTCGTCCGAATCAAGAAATGATTCTGATGAGAATGCCTCTATATGCTGTTATTGATGATCCAAAGTTTGGGATTGCATTCAGAAATGATAGGGGACATAAGATCTTCATTCGGATTGCTGATCTGGCCAAGTATTCTGATGGGACTCTGAAGGTGGTACTGTTATAGTTGCAAGAAAGACTGAAATGACATGACGGAGAGAGGAAGATCACTTGGATGTTCTCTCGTGCAAGAATTCTGTTGGTGAATACTATAAACGAGATCAACGGTAGAATCTATTTCAGAGTTGCAATGAGGAGAATAGAATCTTATTTAGGATTCCAAAGAAGACAACCGGAGCTGCCTTGATAACTAAGGGGGATATTGTTAGTGCTATATTGTAGTTATCAGGTAGATAGTCTTTTGTACTGTATTATGCTTTCCAGTATGAGGTATGGACATGTCATACCCTTACTATATAAGGAAAGACTCTTCATGAATTTCATAACCCTTGTGTCATTTGTACTCACTACTTTCAATATATGAATGACGTATTCTCTCACTACTTTCTCTCTCTAGATTACACTTTGATTGTTTGCTAGATTTGTGGGATTTATCAGGTTACAATCAGCAAGAAGGCATCGATTATGACGAAACCTACGTACCGGTGGCACGGATTGAAGCCGTTAGGATTTTTCTTGTATATGCCGCTCACAAAAACCTGAAGGTCTTCCAGATGGATATCAAGTCGGCATTTCTGAACGGGGTCCTTCATGAAGAGGTATATGTAAGTCAGCCCGAAGTCTTTGTAGATCCAAAATACCCAAACCATGTCTATGTCTTGGACAAAGCTCTCTACGGACTTAAACAAGCTCCACGGGCATGGTATGAATCTCTAACAATTCAGTTGCTTGATTCTGGCTTCACTAAAGGTACAATCGACACAACTCTTTTTCTCAAAAAGGAAGATGATGATCTGAGTCTAGTACAAATATATGTTGATGATATTAAAATTAGCTCTACAAATCTAATGTGTATTGATTTTGAAAACGTAATGAAAAATCGTTTTCAAATGAGCATGATGGGGGAATTAAAAAAAAATCTTGGTTTACAAGTAACACAATCAAACGAGGGAATTTTTAGAAATCAATCAAAATATATAAATGACATGCTCAAAAAGTTTGTTTTAAATTCAACCTCCATCATGAAAACACCAATGGCTACTGGTCGGCTTTTGGACGGTGATTTATCTGGTAAATCAGTTGATCAAAAGCTATACCGTAGCATAATTGGATCTTTACTATATCTTACGGCGAGTAGACCAGATATAATGTTTGCAACATCATTTTGTGCTAGATTCCAAGATAATCTTAAGGAATCTGAAAGAACAGGATCTAATCTTACAATCAATATAGAAAGCAGTAATTGAGAAGTTGTATGATCAAGCCGAATTGTATTCAATGATGAACAAAATTACAGATCTAAGAGAGAGAGAATCTCAAAGATTACACAGAATGAATACAAAGTTATACGGGAAAAATCAATCAGTTAGCAACATAGAGCTAACTACTATTTATACTGCAACGGACATCTTAAAGCTACAGTACAAATAAGAAAGACTAATAAGAACATAACACGTGTCCTAATTAGTTTATAAAATACTAAGTAAAGTATCTCGTCATAAGTTCTGAACAGATAGTTCAGAACTTCTGAACATTCTTCTGATAAAGCTTCTCAGATCTTCTGACTCCTTAACTCAGACATCTGACTTCTCTTTCCACTGATCAATACTTCTGAGCTTTCACAGTCAGACCTCTGACTTCTCTACTCAGAACATCTGAGTCTTCTTATCAGATCTTCAACACTTGGTTTATTGACAAAACTTCAGATCTAACAATCTCCCCCTTTTTGTCAAATAAACTTAAACTTTGCATCATCCAGTTCTTTCAGAGCAGGAACAATCTTCTGAAGTAGCACATTTCTCAGATTAAGCCTTTTATCAATTTTGTCAATGATTTCTTGAATAATCTCAACTTGCTGATTGCTTGTTTCTTGAGTCATGTTTGCTTCCTTCACTTTCAGCATCTTTTTCTCCAAATTATGCTTTATGATTCTTAAAGTTCCAGAACAGTATTTTGCGGTTTCCTTTGCTCTGAAGAAAATCTTTCCACTTTTGTTTTTCAAAAATACTCCCAAATCTGGATATTTGTGAACACTTCCCGTCTTTAACTTCTTTTTCTGTTCATGATCTGTGTTGGGATTTGCCAGATAAACACATGACTTTTGTAGGTACAAAGCTATTTGAAAGTCTGTATAACAGTGCCACCTTAAGATGTAGAACATGGCCTCAATTACCACACTTCTGGCCTTCCTTTCATTTCTGTCTTTGCTCGACTCTTTGAAGCATAGAAAGCTGTGTAATATGTAGAAGTCAACTACTGATAGTTTCTCAAAATCTGCATCAGTAAAGTAATAAACCTTGCCATCTTCTCTCAGAACTTCAAAAGATAAGTACTCCATCTTTCTGAATTTCTTAACCCTCAACTCTCTGATTCCAGTGATTAAAAAATCTGAGTAAACAGCTTGCTTTGTTTTGCCAAGACATCTTAATTTTCAGCCAACCAGATCTGAGTCTCCTTAGGTCTATCATAATAGACATCCAAGAATTGTACCTCTTTTGGTTTGAAGAACTCAGGTAAATCAAATTCAAGAAAGTATCCATTTAGATCAATGGATATTTCATCTTCTCTTGGTTCAGACTGTTCAGCTTGATCAAAACTAGTTATCTGCACATTCTGAGATATTGTATTCTGCACTTCTTCAACTTCATCTGACAAAATTCCATTCACTTCATACTCAGCAGGAAACACAAAATCATTATGTAGAATCTTTTTGGGATTCACCTCAGATAGCAACCATTCACTGTTGTTTCTGATTTTTCTTCTAAGATCCAACCTCCTCTTCACACAGTTTATACATCTCTTCTTTAAACTCTCCTTTTCAGCTTCCATACTTACTTCCATTTTAATCAACAACCAATTCAGAGTTGCATCACTGTACTTTACCAACTCTTTTAATCTGAACAATTCAAGCCTTTCGTGAACTATATATGTGAACCCTTCTGTCTCCATTCCTTCATTCACAAATCCCTTCACATGCAAATCAACTTCTGTTTTCTTTGTGGGAGAACTCAGATTACGCTTTTCTTTTCTTTCTTCAATAGCCAATTGGAAGTCATACAAGTATATATTTCTGACATAAATACCCAGAAGTCTTCTGCATTCAATTTCTATCAAGGCTTCTTCAGTGCTAGCAAAGAACTTGACTAGAAAGATCTGATCATCAAGAGTCAATCTGTGAAAATCAAAAGTAGACATGGAAACCTTTGTATTTCTTTCTTTCAGTACTTCCATTCTAACAAACATTAAACCATTGAATTCATCTTGTTGAAACATCAGAACTTTCTCAATTCTTTTCTGAATATGCAGTTTTGAGTCTGGAACTCTGAACCTGTTAGAAGCTTCTGAGTAGACCATCTGAGCTCTGTCATCCATAAAACCATCAATGTTACTTTCCAAAGGCTCATACTCTCCTTCTGTGTAGTAGATATTATCATATATTTCCTCAGGAAAAATATCATCATGAAATTGTCTGGCTAATGGCACATCACTTAACTCTAGAATGAAGTCACACACAGGTTCTTCTAGTCTTTGCAATTTAATCTTTGGGATCTCAATTGGTTTTCTGAATACATACTCAGAAGGCATAAAGAAGTCTTTCACTTTCACATACTCTTCTTCTGTATTTAACTAATCAAAAAAGTTAAATCTAAAACCATCTTCAAAATCCTGAGTATAATTCACAGTTCTGTCTTCTTCTCCCATTAGATCAATAGGTCTTATCATTTTTATTCCTTGCTGAACTTTTTGAACATTCAAAGTTCTGACTAAACTGTTATGCATCCTTCTGATCAACTCTTCACTTAACCTCCTTTCTTTTAATTCAGAATCCGTCATATTTTCTTTGTTATACACCACAATATCTGTACACATGTTGACCACTTCACTTTCCACTGTCTTTTCTGATCTCGATGCAGATTCCTCAATAGCTTCAGTTTCATCTGAGTTTCTTTCCATTTCTATGTCTAAGTTTAATTCCTCTGTTTTATCTGACTCACCACCATCTGTACTTTCCAACTCCATTTCCTCTGTATCTGAGCTATCAATCTGAACTATCTGAGTTATTGCCTTTAAATTTTCCTGTATCTGATCTTCTGAACTTTTTGTACTAGCTAATTGCATATCTGCCATCTCAAAATCTTCTATGCCAATATCATCATCAGAACTTAACCTTTGTCTTTTCTCCCCCTTTTGATGATCATGAGGCTCATTATCATCAAACTTTCTTTTCAAGTTCTGATTAAAAGCAACTTCAGGTTCATCTTCTGCAATAGGAACAGGATCAAGAGGCTTTGAAGTAGAAGCCAAAGATACACTCAGTGCTTTCAGTATAGATTCCTGCATACCTTGCATTTTTTGTAACATCTCTTTTTGAAAACCAGACATTATATCCACGATCTCCTTTTTGTGAGAATCCAAGGATTTCTTTACATCATCTACTTTGGTTTCAACAGAAATCAACTTTTTCTCCAACACAACTTTCAACTCTGACATCTCATCATTCAAATCCTCCACCCTCTTCTCCAAATTTTCTACTTTTTCCCCCATCTCCTTGTTTTGTTTCTGAATCTTTTCAAATTCAGAAGTTTCTAACAGTGAACCTGAACCAACAGATGGTCCAGTTTTCATGTGCCCAGAGAGCTCATGGCCTGTAGATAACACACAGTCATCTTGTACAACAGATGCACGTTTGAATGAGGCTTTTGTAATGTTCACCTCACCAGGACTTCCATCCAATCCTCGACACCCAACATTAGGTATGTCTATGAATGTTGTTTCAGGAATACGAAATTCCTGATTTGTGCAAGTGTCAAAAGGAATTTCAGGCTCAATATGAATAGGACTGTGATATTCAGACTCAATGTGTTGAGAAATAAATTGGGATTTATCACCTCCCTCCAAATGAGTTTGGGATGGTTCCCCGGATTTGTGTGAAACAGTAGCATGTTGAAATGCTTCTGAGTGGATATGGATGGGTTGTTCACGATCCACCACTAGGTCCATGGTGTTTGTTTCAATATTGGA
The DNA here is from genome assembly GCA_033807775.1 of Saussurea involucrata. Classification (NCBI taxonomy): domain Eukaryota; kingdom Viridiplantae; phylum Streptophyta; class Magnoliopsida; order Asterales; family Asteraceae; genus Saussurea; species Saussurea involucrata. The sequence goes on along the minus strand of CM066314.1, from coordinate 49,942,877 downwards.
CACCAAGAGATGTGAACCAATAGCATTTGTGGTTACCTGGTCAAGATTAGCTGGTTCAGAGGCATCTCTTTCTGTTTGAACCTCTGTTGACAATCTCTCATCCTCATCATTCTCATTCTGTTTTTCCTCACCAAATCTAACCAAGCTCTCAGAATTTTCCCCCTCAAGTCTCTCAGAATGTTCACCCATCTGAACATCCTCCCCCTCTCTAATTCGACTAGACCCCTCACCTCTCTTCTCAGGTTGGTCCTCTTGGGTAGGGATTTGAGGTAATTCAATTCCCATAGAGGTGCAATAAGCTTTTAAAATCTCACTCTCCCTTGGAATATAGATCCTAAGTGATTTTGGCAATAGTTTATGATTGGGATAGTTTTCAAGTCTTGTTACTGAGGTCATCTTACCCAAATAAAATGTAGGACCATGCTCTTCATTTGTTCTTCTTGAGATTGTTCTGTTTTCCTGCATGGCATACCAAATAACAATTTGCCAGTACCTTATGTAAGGAATGTATGTCAGTGGAGCATCCTTTGTTTTCTTCTGAATTTCTTTCTGATTCTTCTCAAATGTATTCTTCATATCTTCCCAAAGTATTAAAGCATAGTCATAATGCCTATTCTTCACTAAACCCTGAAATATCTGAAAATTTTGTTTAGAACCTTGATCAGCAGAACTATTCTTCCCTGACACACATTTATTTACCACATGAAAGAAGCAAGCCCAAATAGGTGGTAATTTGTTTCTTCTGAACAAACTGAGAGTCCTCAATCCTTCATTGTATCCCAACTTCATAAACTCTGCTATTAATTCCTCTGTTAAGGGTGAATCCTCAAAATCTGTTCTTCTTTGTACATCATCTTTCTCTGGTAGATTCAGCATTTCTCTTAGTGCAGAAATAGATAAGACAAATGTCACTCCTCCAATTTCAGACACAAACTTATTATCTTCTAACCTAAGATGTTTCCACCATTGTTGTATGTACTGAACAGGCACATTTTTACTTCTTGTAAACCATTTTCTGTACGGATGATGTTTGAATAACTCCATGATAATTCTGTGTTCAGGCTTAAAACGGCTTTCCTCAAATAATATAACACAGTTATTTTCAGATAATTTCAGCCATTCACTCTCAGGAACAATTCTTTCCACTAAAATAGATCTATCTGACATAATAGAACCTGCAGCACTCTGTTCATGTTCAATATTAACGTTTACCTCATCCGCATTTCCTTCAAATTCATCCATTTGTTCATCTTCTTCATCATTTCTTATTGCCCCTTCCTCTGCAACTCTGTTTTGTACTTCATCATTTTCCGAATCGGATGAATCCATTATCGATTTTGTAGAATGTAGAGAACATGGACCACTTCTTCGTATTTCAGACATGATTTAAGAAGAAAACAAACTCAAAGAACTCTGGATTTGATTCGTATCTCACGTTTCGCTCTGGAATTTGAAAGAAATTTGAAATAGGAATTTTAAGACCTATTTAAAATCCGCGAAGTTGAAAGGTTTAACGGAAAAGCGAAATCAATGTTATAACGGAGTCAACACATGTGAAATACCACAAAGGATTTAAATGAAATGCGTGGCATTGTCAAACAAATATGAAGCTGACACGTGTTAGTGGATAGAATTTTGACTCGAGTCAAAGATCTGAATAACACGCACAGATGTTCTGATTCCATGACTCAGAAGAATTTTGCCTTGTAACCAAAATGTCATTTAAAATCAATTTCTGACTAATATAAAACGTTTTGATTATTCAGAAGAGGTTTGAACAGATAGAAGCACTTTTTATCATCAAAACTCTGTTCATATTATGATGATTTAAAAAGGATGATTTAAAATCTTATATCTGAATATGAAAAGTTTTTAATTCAGATATAGTTTGAATAACAAAAAATTTATCATTAAAAGCTTGTTCTTAGAATGATCAGCGATAAGAAATGAAAACAAATCTTTTAAGCATCACAAAATGATTTCCAAAAGAATTTTAATGCTCCCCCTTGACTTGAGCATGCATTTGACTATTAATGATACATAAAGATGAGATAAAAAGATAATATAAGAAGCATAATCCATACAGTTGAAGTTATTTGTATTTCTCAAAAATAAATTTTTGAAAGTTAGATTGCTGAAGTATTGACTCAGAATCTCTGACCTTAAGATTCAGAGGTTCTGATCTCAAGACTCAGAAGTTCTGAACTCAAGACTCAGAATTTCCGAACTCAAGACTCAGAAGTTCTGAACTCAAGACTCAGAAGTTCTGAACTCAAGACTCAGATTTCTGATCTTAAGACTCAGAAGTTCTGAACTCAAGACTCAGATTTCTGATCTTAAGACTCAGAAGTTCTGAACTCAAGACTCAGATTTCTGATCTTAAGACTCAGAAGATCTGATCTTAATATTCCGAAATGCTGATTCTTAAGACTCAGAGTTCTGAGTACACTACTCAGACAATTTTACTTAGAAAAATTTAGCATTTTTAAGAAAAAAAATATTTTCAATTAGGCAGATTAAGCATTCCTATATTACATATGAGAAAAGAAAACCTTTTGTGATCAAGAGGCTTTGTGAACAAGTCAGCCAATTGATACTTTGTATGCACAAAGTGCATCTCTATAGTTCCTTTTTCCACATAGTCCTTTATAAAATGATACCTCACATCTATATGTTTAGTCTTTGAATGTTGAACAGGGTTCTGAGTAATGGCAATTGCACTTTCTGAGTCACAATAGATGGGAATCTTGTTAAGTTGATATCCATAGTCCATGAGTTGTGTTCTCATCCACAATGTTTGAGAGCATGAAGCAGCAGCAACATACTCTGCTTCAGCAGTTGAAGTGGATACACAATTCTGCTTCTTTGATGCCCAACTCACTATTTTATCTCCCAAAAAGTGACAAGCACCAGATGTACTCTTTCTGTCCAACCTACTTCCTGCATGATCAGCATCAGTGAAAGCAGTCAATTTGAAGTCAGTTTCTTTTGGATACCATAAACCTAGATCAGGTGTTCCTTTGAGATATCTTAAAATTCTTTTGACAGCCAACATATGTGATTCTTTCGGGTTAGATTGAAATCTAGCACAGAAACAGGTAGAAAACATGATATCTGGTCTACTTGCAGTCAAATAAAGTAATGATCCAATGCCTCTATAAAGTTTGATATCTGCTGAAACACCTTTGAGATCAGCATCTAACTTTATGTTAGTTGCCATAGGTGTTCTCATAGAAGCACAATCATACATTTTGAACTTTTTCAGAATATCTCTGACATATTTTCCTTGATTTATAAAAATACCTTTTGGTAATTGTTTGACTTGAAGACCAAGGAAAAAATTCAGCTCACCCATCATGCTCATTTCAAATTCAGATGACATGATTTTTGAAAAATTATCACATAATTCTGGACTGGTAGAACCAAATATTATGTCATCAACATAAATCTGAATCAGAATCAAATCATCACCCTGTTTCTTTAAAAACAAAGTTGTGTCAATCTTACCTTTCTTGAATCCTGAACCTAACAAGTGTTTAGTAAGAGTGTCATACCAGGCTCGTGGTGCTTGTTTTAGACCATATAAAGCTTTGTCTAAAATATAAACATGATCAGGGAATTCTGGATCAACAAAACCTTCAGGTTGATGGACATACACCTCTTCATTAAGTTTGCCATTTAGAAAGGCTGATTTGACATCCATTTGATACACCTTGAAATTTTTATGTGCAACATAGGCTAAAAATATTCTGATTGCCTCTATTCTTGCCACTGGTGCAAATGTCTCATCATAATCAATTCCCTCTTGTTGACAGTATCCCTTAGCAACCAATCTTGCCTTGTTTCTGATGACAACACCTGATTCATCCTTTTTGTTTCTGAACACCCATTTAGTTCCAATAATAGATTTACCTTCAGGCTTTGGAATGTGTCTCCAGACTTTATTTCTTTCAAATTGAAGCAATTCCTCTTGCATTGCTGAAATCCAGTCTGGATCCTCTAAGGCTTCATTAGCTTTCTTTGGTTCAATCACACTCAAGAAACCAGCAAACATTGCTTCATTTGCTGTAGCTAATCTGGTTTTTACTCCTGCTGAAGGATCACCTATTACTTGATGAATAGGATGATTTTTAGTCCATTTATTTTCACTAGGAAGTACATCAATCTCTGAATAATTGTTGTTTGCATCATTCTCATCAATGATTGCTTGTAATTCTGAACTGTCCCCTTGTTCTGATGTATGAATAGAAGTCATATCCAAGTTTGGGTTCTGATTAATGAAGTCAGAATTCTGAGTGACTTGCTCAGAGTTCTGAGTACAAGAATCAGAATTCTGATTACAAGGTTCAGAATTTTCACCACTTGTATGTATTAGATTTGGACATTCCTCTGATGGACCTTTGTCAGAAATTATAGTTGATTGAACTATTTCTAGAGTCTTATTTTTCATCTCTTTGACCATCTTTGGGTTTTCATATTCTGCATAAGAATCAGAAATTAGTTCACTAAAAGCATCCTTAAACAGTAAATTGAGTTCTGAACAAATAGGATTAGAATCTGTATCAGAAGTCATTTTTGTCTTGTTCAGCATGAGTTCTGAACTGTCTTGTTCAGAAGTCCGCATTCTGGCTTCATCAAAAGTTACATTTATGCTCTCCATCATCCTCTTGTTTCTTCTATTGTAGATTCTGAATGCTTTGGAAGTTAAAGAATAACCCACAAAGTATCCTTCATCTGCCTTTTTATCGAATTTGGCAAGATTTTCTCTGTCTCTAAGAACATAGCACCTGCAACCAAAAACATGAAAGAATTTGATTAATGGTTTTCTTTTATTTATCAGTTCATAAGCAGTCTTATTTAATCTCTTATTGATTAAAGTTCTATTCTGTGTAAAACAAGCAGTTGCAGTTGCTTCAGCCCATAGGAAAGTAGGAAGATTTGCATAAGCCAGCATTGTTCTCGCAGCTTCAACTAGAGTTCTATTCTTCCTTTCAACAACACCATTTTGTTGAGGAGTTCTTACAGCAGAAAAATTGTGAGAAATCCCAGAACTTTCTAAAAAATTCTGAAGAGTCTCATTTCTGAACTCTGTTCCATTATCACTTCTGATTTTCTGAACTGGAAGTTGTAAGAGAACTTGAATCCTTTTGATAAAATTTATCAATGTAGTAGCAGCTTCTGACTTAGCTCTTAGGAACTCAACCCATGTGTATCTGGAGAATTCATCAACAATCACAAGCATATATTTCTTTCCTCCCATAGATTGAACTGAAATTGGACCACAAAGATCAGTATGAATCATTTCTAATGGTGCTTTGCAAGATGAGTCCATTTTTAATTTGTGAGAACTCTTTTTCATCTTGCCCATTTCACAAGCTGAGCATAATGATTCTTTTTCAAATTTAAGCTTTGGTAAGCCTTTAACCAGATGTTTTGCAACAAGATTATTAAGATCTTTGAAATTCAGATGAGAACATCTTCTGTGCCAAAGCCAGCATTCATTTGCAGTTGATTTTGATAAAAGACAAACTGTATTTAATGTTTTCAATTTTGAAAAATTAATTACAAATAAGTCCATATGTCTTTTGGCCCAGAAAACTTTAACATCATTTTCAGTTAAAATCATGCAACCTGTTATTTGAAACTTAATTTGACAAAGACTGTCTAAAAACTGACTTATGCTGAAAAGATTATGCTGTAATCCTTCAACATAGAAAACCTTTTGGATAGTCAGATCCCCTTTAGTTAAATCCCCATAACCTTTGACTTGTCCTTTGCTGTTATTTCCAAAGTTTACTGCTCCTCCAGCCTTTTCTGTGAAGTTTGATAGAAAAGACTTCTGACCTGTCATGTGTCTTGAAGCTCCTGAATCTAAAAACCACACATGACAGCCCTGCAAAAGGATCAGTTAGGTTTAGGTACCCATTTTGGAATGGGTCCATCTTTGTTAGCTTTGTCATTGGATTTAACATTAGTACCTTTTACTCTCCACTCAAAATCTTTCTTCAAACACCACTTTCCTTGAACTTTTATGAAGTCAGAACATTTTCTGCTTACAAGCTTGTTCAAATTCTTTTTGAGAGTTGTAACTTTTGGTTTTGCTATATTTTCAACTTTCTTTTCTTTTATCTTTTCATTTCTTCTGAGTCTGAGGAACATAAATTTTCTTCTTTTCTGTATTTTGAGGAACAGAAACTTTCTGAATATCTTTTCTTATGTATGAAACAGAAGTTATTTTGACTTGACATTTATGAGAATATTGGAATGAATCATTTTTACATCTAACACAAACAAGATTTTTCTTTGCAAGTGACAATAAATCTGAAACATAGATCATTTCATTTTTATTGATATTGTTCAGAGTACAATTGCCCTTATTACAAGAATTTCTAGCTTTGAGTTCAGAAGTAGATTTCATTCTAAGCTTCTCAAGATCCCTTTTCAGATCATTCAACTTTGCAAGATCATCTTTCCTTTTGCTTTCTTCTTTTTCTGAAAAATTCAAGTTCTTTTTGTTAGAAGAATTAGATGATTCACCTTTTTCATATGTACTTGATTCATTAAAGAATTTATCATTTTCTCTTGAAGCATTAATTTTAAAAAGATCATACTCAGTCTTCAGTTTTTCAAGCTCTGTTATTTTCTGAATAAAAATATTCTTTTCTTTCAAAGCTTCTTCAAGTTTAATATCCACCTCACAGAAATCATTTTCAAGTTCATCATAAGCTTTCCTTAAGTCCTCAAGTTCTTGACTCACAAGATTAAATCTCTTTTCAAGTTGCAAAAATTCATCTGATTTTGTTTCAGAGAAACCAGTTGAATCAGACTTCTGACTACTTGAGTCAGAGTTCTGATTTACAGACTCAGATGTCTGATCTTTAGGCTCAGAGTTCTGACTACAAAGTTCAGAATCCTGACTAGAAGTTTCAGACTTCTGATTGACTGTTTCAGAATTTTTACTTGTGTCAAATATGCTCTCAATGTCATGATATGAAAAACTTGGTTGTTTATTTTTGTAGCTGACATTTAAAGAATCATACTTGAATTTAGTATCATTGTATCTTGGCTTCTCATCTGTTGGTTTAGAAACTTCTTTCTTAACCGTTTCTTCTGAACCAACTGACTTTTCTGTTTTACACTCAGAAATTTTCTCATCTGACTTTTTAGAGTTTGGTCTTTGCAAATTGTCAGAACTTGTTATAGAACTAGCAGGTCTTATGAAAACTTCAACAATTTCTGGGATTTTTGGCTTAGAAACTTGAAGTTTTTCATACAAGTTGATTGGAGCTCTTTTTAAAGTGACATTTTCTTCCAATCCCAATCCCTTCTTTGGGTTGTAAAATCTTGTATCTTTAACATTGCTTAATAAAAGATTTAGTGTTTGCTGAGTCTGACCCCTTTTCAAATTCAGATCTTCTAATTCTTTAATTTTGGTGTATAAATTCTTTCTTTCTTCAAATAACATATCAAATTTTATTTGTAAATCACCTTTTTCATCCTTTATTTTTGAAAACTCAACTTTTTGTTCAGAAAGCCTTTTCATCAATTCAGAATTTTCATCTTTAACTTTCTGTTTCTCAGCCTCAGATTCTTCATATTGTTCTTTTATTACTTCTTTTTCAATTCTGAATTTGTTAACCAAATTTCTTTCTCCTTTTATCTGTTTTCTTAGATTAGCAAATTCAGTTTTCATTTCACCAATCTGTGTCATTAACTCTAATTCAAGTGAAGAATGTACCTCAGCAGATGACTCAGAATCAGCATCTTCAAAATCAGAATCATCCTCATTCCTCATTTTTGCCATATAGCTCTGCATCTGTGGAAAGTTGATATGATCATCTTCATCAGAAGTATAGTACAACCAATTCTCCTGTTCAGCCAATAAAGCAATTTTATCATCTCTCTTCTTTGCAAGCTGAGCCTTCTTGGTGTAGTACTCATAGTCTTTCACAATTTTAACTCTGCAATCCTTAGCATAGTGGCCAGATTTTCCACACTTGAAACACAGATTCTTTTCTTTTCTTTCATCCTTCTCTTCATTGTTTTCTTCACTTCTCTCTACTCTCTTTTCAAACTTATTTTCTTCTCTGTCTTCTTTCTTCTTATAATCTGAACTCCCAACTCTCTTATAATTTCCTTGAAATCTACCCTTCCCATACCTTTTATTGAAAGTATTTGTCAACAAAGCTAGTTTCTCAGCCATTATCTTGATATCTTAATCATCTTCTGATCCTTCTTCCTTGTCAGATTCTTCCAGATTAGGTATCTCTGATAGATATGCAGTCTTTTTGGGTGCTTTGATTGCTTTGGACTTTGATAAGAGCGCTAACTGATCAGCAACATTTTTCTTCTCTTCCACAACTAACTTGACAGAGTCTTCATGTTGATTAAGAACACAGAACAAATCATTTAAGTCTTCTTCACACATATCCTTGTTCATTTGCAGACTTATAGCAAATGATGACCATTCTGAATTTAGACTGTTCAGAAATTTGTAATTTATTTCTGACTTCGTTTTCTTCAGTCCATTTCTTCTCAAGTCATTTAGAATAGTGCAAAATTTACTATATGTCTGTGTCAAACTTTCTGACTCTTTTGCTTTGAATCTTTCATAAGCATTTATGCTTTGATTTAACTTTGCCTGAATAGATCTCACAGTTCCTAACATTTGCCTTTCCAATTCGTCCCACATTTCTTTAGCTGATGATCCACTGTCAATCCTGTTAAGAACCTCATTTGGGACAGCCAAAGTCATCAAAGTAATTGCTCTTTTGTCAATAGCATGCCTATTCTACTGGTCGCTGGAATTTCTGGAGTTGTCTCTGTAGCAGGGGTTGCAGCAACATCAATGTACACTTCAATTGGACCTTCTCGAATAGAGACCATTAGATTTTCATCAATATTGTCTAGGAATTGGATCATACGAATTTTCCATTGCTGATACTCTTCGGGTATAAGAACCGGCGGTTTGGTTTCAGATCCCATGGCTAGATATTCTTTAGAAGACATGATTGTAAGAAAATTCAACAGAAAGACAAATTCGAGTTTCTTGATCGAAATGTAACAGGAAATTCAAGAATTGCCAAGAATTCAAGAACTAGCCCTAGCAGCGGAATCGAATTTTGAATGAATCAAGAAATCTTCAAGAAATTGATCAATTGACCTTCGCGATAACAATCTTGAACGAATTTGTTTGTTGATTGGCTCTGATACCAATTGAAAGAACAGGATCTAATCTTACAATCAATATAGAAATCAGTAATTGAGAAGTTGTATGATCAAGCCGAATTGTATTCAATGATGAACAGAATTACAGATCTAAGAGAGAGAGAATCTCAAAGATTACACAGAATGAATACAAAGTTATACGGGAAAAATCAATCAGTTAGCAACATAGAGCTAACTACTATTTATACTGCAACGGACATCTTAAAGCTACAGTACAAATAAGAAAGACTAATAAGAACATAACACGTGTCCTAATTAGTTTATAAAATACTAAGTAAAGTATCTTGTCATAAGTTCTGAACAGATAGTTCAGAACTTCTGAACATTCTTCTGATAAAGCTTCTCAGATCTTCTGACTCCTTAACTCAGACATCTGACTTCTCTTTCCACTGATCAATACTTCTGAGCTTTCACAGTCAGACCTCTGACTTCTCTACTCAGAACATCTGAGTCTTCTTATCAGATCTTCAACACTTGGTTTATTGACAAAACTTCAGATCTAACAGAATCATATCGCATTGCTATTAAACGGATCCTTCGATATCTCAAAGGCATAAGAAATTTGGGCCTTTGGTATCCAAAGGATTCGGGGTTTGAGCTAATTTCTTTTACAGACACAGATCATGCTGAAAATAGGCTGGACAGGAAAAGCACATCTGGTGCATGCCAATTTCTATGGGATAAGCTTGTGAGTAGGTCTTCCAAGAAGAAGAATTGTGTGTCAACATCTACTACAGAAGCAGAATATGTCGATGCAGCTAGTTGTTGCTCTCAAGTGCTGTGGATGAAGACTCAGCTGAAAGATTATGGATACGTCATCAACAAGATCCCAATCTATTGCGATTCCAAGAGTGCAATAGCTATCACGGTTCAACACTAAAAAACAAAGCACATTGATGTCAGGTACCATTTCATAAAAGATCATGTGGAAAAAGGAACCATTGAAATGTATTTTGTGCCTACTGAACTAGAACTTGCTGATTTATTCACAAAACCTTTAGATGAAAAAGGTTTAATTTCTTAAATCAGTAAACTAGGGATGTTAAACACTTAGGCATTTTTCTGATTCCTTTAACACATTGAGGGGGTGCGTGTGTGTTTATTTATTTAAATGTATTCTATTTTTTAGGGGGAGCAAGGATATCTAACAGAAATACACTAACTTTTCTAGACTCATGTTCAATGAGTACCAAGATTTTTTCATCTGTACTTGTAGATTTATCTGAAGTTTAGACAACTGGATATGCATCTTTCAAGGGGTAGTAAGATGGCACAAGTCTGTAAGTTTGTTCTAACAACAACAACAAAATTGAGAGAGAGAGGGGATATTTTTCAAAGGAAAAGAGCTTAAAAGTTTAAACTGATGAGGGATTTTTGGAAGTTTGAATTTTTCTGAAAAAGTTGGATTTTGTTTTTAAAAACACCTGAGTTTTCGCATCTGTAAGGATACCAAAAGTGAGGTTTTCACATCCTAAGGATACGAAAAGTACACTTCTCGGATCCTTAAGGATAGGGAAGGTTACTTTTCAGAACCTTAAGGATACGAAAAGTGAACTTTTCGGATCCAATAAGATACGAAAAGTTTTTCATGTGATCTCAGTTCAATCCGAAAACCTTTTCACACTTGAAACTTTTCGCATCCTTTTTCATGCGAAAAGTTTGATGAACAGTGCCATGTCATTTTTTTGACATGTATTTTTCTACGGTTTGCAAAAGTGGGGTCCTCTTAAATCGTGCCAAGTGTCAATTTGTTTTTAGGGTATATAAAGAATTTTTCAAAATATCAGTTCCCACTTTTTCATATTTGCAATCTTCGAACCAAAACTTTCAAAAGCACTGTTCATCATCCTTTCAAGCATTCAACTTCATTCTTCGATTTTTTCTTCACCAGGTTACCATTTCCTTTGATTCTTGTCTCTTTGGATTAGTTTTTATGATTTTAATGCTTCCATACATGTGATCCCAGAAACAAGTAAACAACAATGAATTCAAGCAGCAATCACATCATCTCTCATTAATCTTCAAAGTATGGATTACACAATGTAGAGAGAAAAGTATGAAAGCCTTGATGTAAAAGTGCAAAGTTATAAAACTATGAACTAATCTAAGCTATTTATACTTAGACTAGATATTTACATTTTGAGTCCCTTTAGTTAGATACAACATACATTTTCAGCACTAACATTCTCCCCCTTGGTATCCAAGTAAGAAAATGCAGAGTTTATCTTCTGAGCTGCTCTGGTGGAATGTAGTTCTTCCTGATACCAAATATAATCTCAAACCTTCTCAGAGAGTTCCTATAATCCAGTCTGTCTTGTATGGCTTTCAGGGCTTTGTTGATTAACATTTTATCCTTTTCTTTCAGAGGCACTTTCTTCTGCTCATCAAGTATGGTTTTCTCAGTCAGTTGAATCTTTATCATGTTAAGAGTGCCATCACTGAATTTGTTGATTTCAATGAACCTCAATAACTTCTTCTTTTTCTGCCCATTGTGCTAGACAACTCCGAAATCTGGTTTCTCTAACACATTATACAATGGAATACCCTGAATATCTGACAGACGTCTGTTTGGCCTTCTGGTATTAACTCTGATCTGATTTCCTTCCAACGCCATTTGAAAATGAGTTAAGTATGCAAGCTTGATCAAGTTCTTTTTTAACCTTTTTACTGCTTGGTAAGCCTCAGACCATGTAATATCTTTGTTTGGACGTCTTGTAAGTATGCCATATAGCCTGAAGAAATCCTCACAAGTTAAGGATTTGAAGTCAGCCTCGCTGAATGGCCACTCTTTTCCATCTGTTATGTATACCGTGAATCTTGGATAAAAGACGTTCAGAATTTTCTCCGATTCTATCTTTGAAATCTTTACTATCTCTTTATCAGTCCTTACAAATCTGAGTTCTCTATCTTTGTTGGTCATCATATGCAAATATTCAATCTGTTTACAAATAAGTCATTCGGTGACCTCCTCTTTCAATCAAAGATTCTCTATCTATCAACATCTGAAGGTTTCGTATTTCAGCTTCGGAAACTGGATCTTTAATTCTACCTTCTGGAAGGTCAGGTATAACAGGACCTTCTATAACTGGATTAGGTTGAGCATCAGTGTTTTCACCTTCCGAGTCAGAATCAGGTTGAGCATGAACACCATCAAATACATCATCCAATTCCTCCTTTATCTTTACCATAGTTACTTCGGGTTCATCCTCAGAATCAACATAGATAATATCCTAAAACATATCATCAACCATTCTTTAATCAGCCGTTCTGTTATCACTTCCACCGGGCTTTTCAACCGTGGGAATGATATCATCCAGAACTCCTAACACATCACTTTCTTGTACAGTTTCACCAACACCTGTACCAGTACCAACAGTTTCCACATTTTCCGTTTGAGCGCCCGAACCACTAGCTTCTCCATCTTTCTGCCTTTTACTCATCTCCCCCTCATGGTGATCAGGATCGGGATCTTGATCATCATGTTTTCATTTGGTGGTTTGGGCTTGAATACCACATTTTTCTTCCATAACTTTAATTCGGTCAGAAAGGGTTGTGAAGCCGAAAGATATAGCTTCGGTCAAGTTGGTTATGGATTGTTAAAGTGTATGGGTATCAGTGTGGGATGGTAAGGTGGTTTGTTGTTCGGTTTGGCGTCTAAGTAGACCAAGTAAATCCACTTCTTCTTGTGTGTTAGTGTTTCCTTGTTCTAACAATCGAGTAAGCCTTTGAGATTTCAGTTTATGTAAAGGAAGGTTAGGGAATATCTTCAAGTTAGGTTGAGTTTCCGGGTGAGATTCAGGTGGAGTGGAAGATGATTCTGCTACTGATTTGCCTTTCACGACTCTACTCACTTCTTGAGATAGTTTACTAACCACTTCTTTCATTTTAGCAGCATTAGCTTTATACGAGTTGCTCAGTGAAGTAACTGCGAGTTCCAAAAGCTTTACTGATACGAAGTGCTGAGGAGGAGGACCCTTCAAAGACATGATATTCTGAGCTTGTAATGGGGTAACACTCAGACCACTTAGGTGACTGGTTTGCACAGCCGTCGAAGAGACTGTATGGCTTGTGCTCAATGCTGGCATGGTGTTAACATTGACAGGACTTCCACCCGGTCCTCGTGAAGCACCAATGAATGGCGGCAACACTCGGGGTGTTCCGGTTGGGTCACGAAGAACTCCAACGTTTTGTGTCACCATTCATGATGTGGCTAGCGGCCTTTGTATCCTAGGAAAAGAAGGAGAAAATTCGAAGGTCTCTAGACTCGATGTGTGAACAAATGAAGGCGGTGGCCGGGGCAGTTGCCATCTTGTTTCAATACCAGCTGACACCGAGTGTGTCACCGATAGAGTTTGTGCTATTCCCTTGTGAGAAAATGAAACATCAACTTGTTGAGAAGTTGATGAGTGGCTGAGAGGGGTTGTGCAACGCATAGTTGGGTCCACTGTTACTGATAAAATCATGTTGAATAGAATTTCAAGGGTTGATATTGTAATTGTTTAATTTGAGCCCAATTGGTGTAATGGGCCATGGGCCTCAATGTTTTAGGCATAGATATAAATAGCCTATTGTTTAGAATTACTAGTTAATCGTCATTATTATCTTTATCACTCGTATTGTAATTCTCTCAAGATAATCAAAGTGATAGGGTTGATCAGTTGAAATCATATTGATTTTTTATATATTCCATTGATTTCATCATGTATGCACTAGTCTGGAACTCACAATTGGTATCAGAGCATACAGACGATTCGATTCAAGGTGATTCAAAGGTTTCTGGTAAGATTTATTGATTATAGTCGACTGTGTTCTTGTCATTCAATACTCATATTTTGATTCTGACAAAATTGCTAGTTTCAGTTTATTGCATTCGATTCACATCATCATTATAAATGTTTCTTCAAATTTTCGTCTTCTAATTCGATCATCTGATTGTGGTTTTGGCAAAATCAAGTTCTTTGTTTTTTTGGTCTCTGTTCATATCAAAAATCTTCATCAAAATCATGTTATTTTGCTTGAAAATCGATTAGGGTAGTGTTATCTTGTTATTTTGGAAGGTTTCTAATCTTTCAGGAAAGGTTTTGGCAACCCTAATGGCATTCCAGCCACTGTTTCCGGACAACTGCAGCTCTTTCCGGAACATCCTTAAAACTTCCCGGGTAAGTTTACTTTACACGCTACTTTCCGGACAAATTGATCCGGTAACTAAAAATTTCCCGGTAAATCCAATTTTTTCGGGTAACCAATAGTTTCCGATTGATTTCTCTTTCCGGACACTATTCTATTTGGTTATCTAATTCTTCCCGGAAACTCATCTACCCGGTAAGTACAATCATCCGGTAAGTTAATTTTTCAAATTCATCCGGTAAGTTGGTTTTTTATCCGGTGAGATTATTTCCATCCGGTAAACTTACTGTATCCGGTAACTCTCTGTTATCCGGTAACCTTAGTTTATCCGGATTCTTTTACTACCCGGACATTTCTGCTATCTGAATAATTTCACACACATCTGATCCGGACACTTCCAGATCAGAAACTATTTCATCTGGATTCCTATCCGGTAAGTTCTGATTAGCTAGTTTCTTACCAGTCTTAGTCTATATCACTCTTAGAACCTGCGTTATGACATCACTCTTAGTGCCTTGCGTTAGGACTATACTTTAAATCGAACCTATCGTCTGACGATCACATTAGTGCAACTACCAAAGATGTCTCGTGACGCTCTTGCTATCGGCACCGACTCCATGCCGCCAACCCTCTACCATGGAGAATACAGCCAATGGCGGGACAGATTCCTCATTTTCATCGAGTCGAAGGATAACTACGAGTACATATGGCGTGCTCTAACTGATGGCCCACAAGCTGAACCCGTGAATATCATTCCTGCTAAAGAAGAAGGTGGTCAACCTTGAAGGTATCCCAAGACATACTTGGAGAACGAGGACGAAAAGGGCATGGTTGATGGCGAAATTCATGCCAAGATATATCTGGTTTAGGCTCTACCGAATTCGATCTACACAGCCATTGACAGCTACAAGCACACAGCAAAGGGCATGTGGGATCAGGTAGAGAAGATGATAAGTGGGAGCAAAGTCGGCAACCAATTGAAGATCAGCAGTTGCATAACCAAGTTTGACAGTTTCAAGCAGCGCTCCGGCGAATATCTCTCCCAGATTTATGAACGGTTTGTCTCATACTGAACGAGCTCCACAAGAATAAGATCAATCGTTCAAATACGGAGAATGCGCTCAAGGTTCTGAACAACCTCTTTCCTGAATGGAGAGTGTTTGCTTCGCATATCAAACACAACCACCTGATGGAGGACGTTCCAATTCACGAACTCTATGAGATGCTTCTCCATGACGAAGATGAAGTAATGGAGATTCTGAGCAACAAGAAGTCCGTTCCCAAGTCACTTGCTGTTCCACTAGCTCTTATTTCTTCAAAACGAAGCAAATCTTCCGGCCGTCGATCCAAACGAGCCCAAGAGCCAAGTGAATCGGAACCAGAATCTGAGGAAGAAGAAGAAAGCGATCCAGATCTTGAATTGACTGCTGTAAAGAAAACAATGGCCCTGCTCTCCAGATCTTTTCAGCAAAAGAAGTTCTTCAAGAAGCCTACATCCAATAATCAGCGCTACTCCACATCCTCCAACAAGCGCCATGATTATCAGGATAAATATGAAGGCAAGAAAAAGGCAGATGAGCACAAGCAGCCTGACAAGAGGAGAAGAATGAGAAAGAAGACCGCAAGCCCGACACAAAGAAGAAGGACGAACCCGTCACTTGCTACAACTGCGGGAAATTGGGTCACTTCGCCAAGGATTGTAGAAAGCCAGTCGTGAAGAACGCACGCTACTACAAGGCCAAACTTCTTCTAGCATAACAGAAAGAGGCAGGAGAAGCATTATTTATTGAAGATGACCACTGGCTGGCTCGTTCTGATAGTGAAAGCGACTCTGAAGATGCCGATGCTTTCATGGGCTACCATTCTCCTCCAGAAGAAAAGGCAAAGTTATGTCAGGTATGTGAACCTATTCATCAAGGCTTAATCGAACAGTTGAAACCTATTGTTGAACGAATAGATTCCTATAAGGCCACCACTAATGAACAACTGCTTGAAATCAAATCATTAACTGAAAAGCTAGATGTTCAAAAGCGCATAACTGAAAAGTATAAGTCCGAAAATGCTAATTTAAAAGAAAAATGTACAAATCTTTCAATAGCACATAAGGACTTAAGGGCCAAAATATCTGAACTGACTTCAAAGCTTGATCAGTGTGAGAATGAGAAAGCAGAGATTGTCTATCAATGCTCTTCTCTCCAAATAAAATACAAGGAGTTTATTGCTAAAATAACTGATCTTGTAACCAAACTCCACAAAAAAGGTCAAACTGATCAGACCATTCACATGAATAAACCCAAGGAATTCACATACTTCAACAAGGAATGGGGAATCGGATACGATAACCCTCAGTACTTGAAAAAGATTTTGACCAAAAGACCGACACTTTATCACTTTGGGATTCTCGGTCTGGACAAAAAGTATCCTGAATATAAGATAAAATGGATTGGTCATCTTGAACCAGAGAAAAAGGAGGAAACCGAGGAATACAAGCGTGCACACACCACTAAGATGCAACTTCCTTTTTGGTGCGATCCTATAAACTACTCGTACAAGAAAAACCCAAAGAAATACCTCTCGAATGACTACTTTGATGGCTATAAGGTAGCGACGCCCAATGATTCCTCCAAAAAGGATGAGGCCAAAGCACCTGAACCCAAAACCGAGACGGACGAGTTCAAACTCTATGTCCCTCCTCTCGTTTTGGAAGCTAAAATAGTCGAGTTGGAGGAGTCACTCGAGAAGGAAAGATCCATTTTCAAAAGGAAAAGCAAGGGCTTATAACAGAACTTGAGACACTCAAAGCCGTAAAAATCGAATCTGTGTCAAATGATGGACAGGAAATCCTTTGGAATGAAATCAATCGGCTCACATCAAAACTGTCTGCTTTGGCAACAGAAGCGATGAAGGAGCATGTGAGAATTGGTCAACTTCAATAGACGATTGACCAACTCTAAAACGAAAAGACGATTTCACCCGAACCTTCGTCGGACTCGTCTGACACCTCTTCGTGCAAAGCTTTCATTGGCAAAACTTCTTCTCTAAACGGTAAAGAGTCTCTAGATGTGTGTGTTTTAAAGAATCTAAACTCTGATGTTTTCTTAGCTTCCGCACCAGATTCACCTAAACATACCGACACAAAGTGTTCCTCACCTCCCTCGACCAATCCTAGTCCATCGATTCCGGATATCGATTTTTCTAAATTCATGAATTCCGAGGGTAGTTTAGATAAAGAATTTCTTTCAAAAGCGGTAAATCGCCCGGTCAATTTTCAGAAAGGCGAATGTTCTACAAAACCAAAGACCCCGAATGTGAATAAGGTTTCTAAAACTGATTCTAGTTCTCAAAAACAATCACAGCCGCGGCAAAAGACCGGTCGATCATCTGATAAAATTCATGTCTACTCAAACTCTGCTGACCATGTCGTTAATGCTATTTCAGAAATAAATGGCCGAGCTTAACAAGACAAACCAAAGTGGGTAGCCAAGGAATTTATCGAGAACAATGCGGCATCAAAGTCATTTAGTACTGTTTTCTATCCTAGAATGAACATGAATGATTATGCTTTGAATCATAAGAATGATTTTGTTGAACAAGATGTTAATTTTCCGATTAAACTTTATTCAATTCAGCAATTGATTCAATTATCGCATGACTGCTTATGTTGTTCTAGTTGTGGTTGGAATGACTTTGATGACATTATAAATTCAACTGATTTGTTTGGGTCTTATCATGTATATAATTCTAAACCAACACGCAAACCCCGTAAAAACAAAAAGAAGCCCAATTCAAAACGGGGTCCCCAATCAGAGGTTAAACCAAAAAATGAAAGGAAAGCCAATTCAAAACGGGTTCCTCAAACAGAGGTTAAACCTACACCCAAGAGGAAACCGGCTTCAAAACAGGTCCCTCAGCCAGGTGTCAAACCTAACCCTCCAGGACCCATTTTCAAATGGGTAACTAAAATCCGTTAATCTTGCTTTTGTTGGTTCTATATGCTCAAGAATGATTATAAAATAATATTACTGGTAATATATGATCCTATAGGGTCACACCATATAGCAAGTAAACACCGAATTGATATTTATAAGAATTTGATTCTTTATAAATATTAATTATATTCTTGATAAATATTATTAATTATATTATTGAATATAGTTTATAATATTAGATGCAAATAATAAATTTTGGTTATATAAAATAATACATATGATGGATTTATTTTATAACTAAAATTGAAAGGAGGGACTTGAGGAGAAAGTTTAAGATACTTAAACTTTGTTTTAAACATCTTTTAAACTAGAAGGACTTGGATGAAAGTTTGCATGGAAGGCTTGACACTCATTGGTCCTTTTGAATGACAATGTCATAAGCCTTGGATATGTAAACCACATGAAGAGCTCATTTGTGGTTAGAAAAAAACTAATAAAAATGCTCTCCCCTCTCTCCTCTTGGTTTCGGCCGAAAACAAACACACACCAAGTGTGTGTTTTTGTTCTTCCTTCTTTTAATTCTCAAGTCTATTGTATGCTTGAGTTAGAAATTGTTCTTTGCATCAAGTTTTCAAGAGGGTACTAGCATACTACAAGGTGAAGGAGCTTGCTTGGTGGACTTCTCTAGAGGAACACTACTTTGGGTTCTTGCCATCACCATTTTTGAAGAACTAGCAAAGGACTACAAAGGTTGTGTTTCTTAAACCCCCTATGTATGTTTTTTTTAATCTTTCATTTCATGCAAATGGATCCTTGGTGGGTGTTAAAGGTTTTAATGTTGTTCAAATATTTTAAGTTTCCGTTGCACATTTTATGATTTTAGAAATCGTTTTTGAACAAAACCCAACAAGTGGTATCAGAGCCTCTTTTGCATGCATGTTTAGATTTTTTGTTGATATGAAAAATGCTTGGTTTTTGGAAGCCATGGATGATTTTTCATTTTGTATGAAGAAGTTCATACATGGCATCTTTGGCAATTTTTTTTAGTCTATAATTGTTATTTTAAGTGACCAAAATTTTACATGCATTTTTGGTCATAAAAGTTGCCTTAGAAAAACAAAGTGTTGTTTATTTTTGTTGCATGTGGATGAAGTGTATAAACAAGCCAAGACCCCTTGTTTTATGGTTGTAATTTTATTATTCATGTTGGTTTGTAATAGTAAATAGGATTTATTATTCTCCATTATTATTTTTAGATTAGTTTAGAAATAGTTTTTTTATTTTTAAACAACAAATAAATGGAGATCAACATGGAGCATGAAGATGGAGCTTGGTGACTTCTTTGCATAGAGATGGCAAATCAAGTGGGAGCATGAAGTTTTTTTTTTCCTTTTTGGTCCCTTAGGAATGGACTTGACATTTTTGTTTGGTTCACAAGAATTGTCATTAGTTTTTTGGCTTGGTTTATACATTTTCTACATATTTTATATGTTTATATTTTATGTTGATATTATCATGTATGATTGAAATAGGTTCTTGCATGCTAGATAATATTTTGAACATAAAATAAATCATCTTTTGGAGTTTGGCTTTTCAAAATAACATTTTAAAGTAAAATGATAAAAATGAGTTTTAAATAAAAGGAGTTTATTTTAAAAGGTAACATTTTAAAAGTAAAATGGTTAAAATGGGTTTTATAAATAAAATGAGTTTTATTCTAAAAACCCATAAAATTTTGAAATGTCAAAGTAAATTAAAATGGTGATTTTAAAAACTCTTACAAACTCCAAGTGTCATGTGATATTGGATGCATGCAATATACATGACATTATATGATTATAAAACTCTAGATTTTATTTGCTTTAAAATATAGGATATTTTAGAGGAACATAAAATTGGTTCAAAAGCGCTTATTTAAAGATCGTTTAAAATTGAAGCGACAAATTTTAAAATTAGATTTTATGATGAACCTAGTTTTAAAATAGAGATTTTAAAATTAACTAAATTATTTAAAATAGAGATTTTAAATTTATTATGAGAAATAGTTTCTTAAAAGAACACATTGATTATTGGATGCATGCAATAATATGGTACCATGAATTTTAAAAATTAAAATTGAGATTTTAAATGGAAATTTCAAAACTCATACAAACTCATAGTCTAGTATTAATAAAAATGTTTATTAAGAGACTATAAATGGTTCTTATAGTGCTCAATCTCAAAAATTAATATTTGATATTAAAAATTGATGACACATACTTAGTTGATAAAATTAAGATTTTATTTAAACTAATAGGAACCATTTAATGAGAAATAGAGATGTACCATATATTGTTAAATGCATGCAATACTAAAATGTTTTTAAAACTAGAATTATAAAACATTAAAAATCCCTTTTTCAAAACGCAAGTCATATACCGTCCTTTTGAAAAACACTCAATACGTCACTATGACACCCTTGTGGGATAAAGGTCACCTAACCACTTGGATTGTCTTGTGATGGATGAGGTGATTCTTATGTCCTTGTGGAATAAAGGTCACCTAACCGCATGGATGTAAGTTTCACACGTTGTTTCAAGTAGGATGACTTGATTGAGAATCTTTTGTGATAAAGGTCACCTAAGCATTAGAAACCCAAGGCATAGATGGGATCAAACATGCCAATTAACAAACAAGTTGTTAAAGATCCCATAACGCTAGGAATTACATTCGATGTAATTGATAAACGTTATCTACCTTGTTGGATTAAATGGACGGGATAAAGGTCACCTAACCGTTTCATTTGTTTTGCAATGTTGGATCCTAGATTTTATGCAAATTAATGTTTTAGAAAACGAAAGGGTAATTAATTTGCTTAATAATAAATATTGAAAATACTACATTAACTTTGTTAAGTTTTGTAGATGGCCCAAAATGCAAACACTACAATAGATCACCCCTAAGAGCTTTTCTTAACGAAGAAAAGTTAAACACTCAGAACTTCCCGATTTGGTTTCACAAATTGAGACACGTTCTCAGACGTGAAAACAAATCATACGCACTAATCGTACCTCGTCCTGAAAAACCTCCTCTTACCTCCATAGAAGCTAACGATACTTGATTGAAACATAATTCATTCAAAGTATCACGTCTTATGCTTGAAACCATGGTTCCATCCTTGCTAGAAAGAATGTAAACATTTCTACTGAGGGCATTTGACATGGTAAACCGATTACCAAAATATTGCCAAATGTATATGGTCCGTGAATGCTTCGATACAATTGGACAAAGACTAATATGTAAGCTCTCATATTCACAAAATGAGGACGCACCTTGACTATTTGGATAGACTTGGCTATCCTTATTCCAATGGGAGAGCCATAGATGTGATCCTCAAATCTCTGACCAACGCATTTGATGTTTTTTGTCGAGAATCTGAATGTAGTGATAGATGAGGCAACATTGGTCATAGAAGAGGAGATTGTCCTTCTGAGAAATAAATGTTTTCTAACGAAGGAAAGTCCTTCAGGTATCAATATTTAAGATAGAACTTTTACTTTTTTATCTTACACTTGTGTATTTGATACTAAGTGTAGAACTCACTTTTGTAATATGTTACAAATAATCAAGAAAGGTAAATGACTGAAAGACAAGCAAAATGGTGATCCATATAAGCAAGGAAGCAAGATTGCGTACCAAGCTTATAGGAGATTTTATTATGAAACCATATGGCTTGTATTGTTAAACAAGTTTGTCTCTAACAATGTTTAAATTTAGTTTGACTAAATTATTGTTTTTCAGTCACATGTTTATTGATTAAATGAAATTCACTTAACCGTTTTTGGAAACGATTATATTCATATTCAAAATGAATTATTCTATTTCAAGAAATAGTTCTCTTAATTGAATAATAAAGTGAATCTCAAAAGCCTTCTAAAACATAATTCTATATAAACACCATAAGACTCAAATGTGATTTGAATCAAGTCTACACATGAAATAGTCAACATAATCAAGAAAGTTAAACGCATATCTAAATTTTCAAAACTGTGGTATTTTGAAACTAAATATAAATATTTTCATTTGATATATGCGATCTTGATAAAATTGAATATAGCTCTTTTCTCTAATTCATAGAGAAGGAGAAAAAGTTTTTTTTGAATTGATGCATGTTGATGTATATGGTCTCTCAAAACCAAGTCTAGATATGGTGATAGATAATACCTTCACTGACGATTTCAATTGTTGAAGTTTATGGAACATAAAGATGAAGCATTTGATGTAATTCAAGTTGTTTCAAAGTGAAGATTAAGAAAACAACTCAGCAGGACCATTAAAGGCTTTTCTGATATATGAGAATAGTAACTAAACCAAGAACTCTTGGATCATCATAGAAATTGTATACATCCGAAAGGATGAACCGAACCTTATTAAATTTGGTTCGCTCTATGATGAGTAGAAGTACTATTCCTATATCAAATTCGGAATTATGCCCTAGTTAAAGTAATCCGTACTTTTTGACACCAACCAAAAGGTAGACAAAACACCTTATAAGATTTCGTATGAAAAGTTTTTTCATCCTTAATCTTAGTTGAAGGCGTGGGTTTATGAAGCTCATGTGAGACAATAAGCTTCAAGTAAACTCGACCCAATATCTACCAAATGCATATGTTATAGGATATACTATAAATTGTTTTATATACCGATTCTACAAACCCACAAACAATAAAATTGTTTATTGTTCCAAAGCCAAGTTCTTAGAAAGCAAGTTTTTTAATGGACAAGGCAAGTGGGAGTTTTAAGGAACTTGAAGGGAATCAAGAACTTCATAACCTAATGCACTTATTGGTGGGCACTAGTTATCAAACAAAGGTCGTTGAAAACTGAGCGATTTGATTGATCAAAACTTAGTGAAAACACCAAGTGTTCGCAAATCTAGTAGAATCATTCAGAAACTCGAGAAATATCGATTTCTCATGAAGAATGATGTATGATAGGTTTCTAGTAAACCCATCAACTTCTAAAGTGCTATGTCAGATTCTGAATCTGGTGAGTGCTTAGAGTCATGAACATTGAGATACAATCCATTCAGGGATCAGTACAAGTATCTCAAAACTAGAATCTTCATTTTGACAGGAAAATTAAAAGTTTAATTTTCATCAAAATAAAAGATGACTCATGTATTTGCTAAAACTAGTGGGAGCGCAGTAAAATTCCTAATCCTGTATGTGCAAGACATATTAATATTTGGAAATTAACTTTTCGACATAGCAAAACATCATGTTTTGGCTCGGACAGTATTTCCTCAATAAAAGACTTAGAAAGGGCTAATTTTGTTCTTGGAATATAGATCTTTAGAGATTAGATCAAGACGACTTGTAGGTTTAAGTCAAAGTGCATATGTTGACATTATCTTAAAAGATTCAAGATGCAAGGCTCTAAAGGTAGTTTCTTGCAAATATGATATGGCATCATTTTGAGCATGTCTCAATATTCTAGCACAAAAGATGAGCTAGATAAAATGATTAGTATTCCATATGCTTCGGAAATTGGATCTATCATATATGTCATGACATGCACTAGATCGAATGTATCAAAATGCTTTAGAGCATTAGAAAACGATACCAACGAAAAACGAGGGAAGGTCATTAGATGACTATAAAGAACGATTTAAGGTACTTAGAAAGAACCAAGGAAGTGTTCTTTAACTGAGGAATGGAAGAAGATCATAGCAAAATGCTGCACTAATGATAGCTTCCATAAAGATTGAGAAGGTTCTCAATCACAAAAGGGAAATGTCTTCATTGTGAATGAAGAACTAGTTCGTTTGAAAAGGTTCAAGGCGAAGGTCAAATTGCATAATACACTACAAATAAGAACACACTGCCGCTTTAGAAGCCGCAAAAGAGAGATGTTTGGATGAAAGAGTTCATTGAAAAGCTAGGTAGATGCCTCCCATTCAGGATCATCTAGAAATCCTTTGTGAGAATGTGGGTTCCATTACGCAAGCTAAAGGACCCTATCTCACATCAGAGTACCAAGCATCTACTCCAAACATTTAACTATATTTGGAATAAAGTTAAAAATGGAGATGTTAGTGTTCACAAAGTTTACTCAAATCAAGTTTCTGGATGAACCCATTCACGAAGCTCCTTTCATAAGCTAAACTTGAAGTGTCATGTTTGAGCTATAGGACTTCGTTATTCTAGTGATGGGATTTGATTTGAATTTAGTATTTGGATATTGGAACAGGTTAAGCAACAAGTATAGTATTTAGTTAGATATATAGGATATAATCTTTTCATACTCGTTGTGTTCTATATTAGCATGTTTAAATCCTTGAATAAATTAATTATTCTAAATGTCCATAGTCGATCATAGTTGTGGGAGCAACTATGAAGTAAGACTAATATGAATTGGATTGGTTGACTTTTAAGAGTAAAAGTGGCAAAATGTTGCAACCAAGTTCATAGGTACTTGTTAGAGAACCAGTACTGGACCTGACCCGCTTCAAGATCACCTCATGGATCGTCGTCATAAGTGATTCTTGAATAAAGGTAGTATCTTTGTATCCTTTGACCTGAGATGCATATTAGGGACTTGAGTGTAGGGAGTACTATGCCTTGATATGGTTAACCGTTGTTCTTGAAAAGGAGCAGCTATAAAGACTATTATCGGGCATGGCATGAACTGCATGAGAGACGTATGTAGTCAAGATGGGATTTGTTTCTCTAAATACGTTAAGAGTGAGACATCTAAGGCGCCTTACCAAAAGTTGAACAATAGATGAGAATGATAGTGATCCATGTCTCATGTTTCAACAGGATGTCCAAACAAAGGGATAACTGATACCACACCTAATACATCAATTGAAGCTATGAGATCGTGGGAATTGGATGTTGTTGAATGGCACTTACAATCATACGTTGCTGGGGGCAGTGAGATGTTGCTAGACGTCCACCACTGTCTATATTATTCTATAATACAATCTTGAGCAAGTGGGAGATTGTTGGTTCTATATGCTCAAGAATGATTATAAAATAATATTACCGGTAATATATGATCCTATAGGGTCACACCATATAGCAAGTAAACACCGAATTGATATTTATAAGGATTTGATTCTTTATAAATATTAATTATATTCTTGATAAATATTATTAATTATATTATTGAATATAGTTTATAATATTAGATGCAAATAATAAATTTTGGTTATATAAAATAATACATATGATGGATTTATTTTATAACTAAAATTGAAAGGAGGGACTTGAGGAGAAAGTTTAAGATACTTAAACTTTGTTTTAAACATCTTTTAAACTAGAAGGACTTGGATGAAAGTTTGCATGGAAGGCTTGACACTCATTGGTCCTTTTGAATGACAATGTCATAAGCCTTGGATATGTAAACCACATGAAGAGCTCATTTGTGGTTAGAAAAAAACTAATAAAAATGCTCTCCCCTCTCTCCTCTTGGTTTCGGCCGAAAACAAACACACACCAAGTGTGTGTTTTTGTTCTTCCTTCTTTTAATTCTCAAGTCTATTGTATGCTTGAGTTAGAAATTGTTCTTTGCATCAAGTTTTCAAGAGGGTACTAGCATACTACAAGGTGAAGGAGCTTGCTTGGTGGACTTCTCTAGAGGAACACTACTTTGGGTTCTTGCCATCACCATTTTTGAAGAACTAGCAAAGGACTACAAAGGTTGTGTTTCTTAAACCCCCTATGTATGTTTTTTTTAATCTTTCATTTCATGCAAATGGATCCTTGGTGGGTGTTAAAGGTTTTAATGTTGTTCAAATATTTTAAGTTTCCGTTGCACATTTTATGATTTTAGAAATCGTTTTTGAACAAAACCCAACAGTTTTTGTAGGACGGTCATGTGTGGTACTTAGACTCAGGATGCTCCAAGCACATGACCGGGAGGAGGGAGCTTCTCACGAACTACACCGAGAAATATTGCGGAGACGTGAGATTCGGAAATGATGACAAGGCGCCGATTTTGGGCTACGGTGACGTTGTCCAAGTCAATATCACTATAAAGAAGGTATCATACGTCGCAGGATTGGGACACAACTTTTTTTCAGTATTGGCCAATTCTGCGATAAAGATCTAGAGGTTAGATTCAAAGCCAAAAGGTGTAGCGTCCGCACTGACGACGGAACACAGCTTCTGGTTGGAACGTGAAAGACCAACCTCTACACCATCGACCTATCAGCCCTGAAGTCCGATGATTCAGTCTGCCTGATGTCAAAGGCCAACTCCCAGCAAGCGTGGAATTGGCACCGACGTCTCTCGCACCTCAACTTCAAAAGTATCAACAAGCTGGTGCTAAGCGGACACGTGAAAGGCATGTCCGAGCTCTAATTCATAAAAGATAAACTATGCGGGGCATGCGAAATGGGGAAGATGAAGCAAGCGACACACAAGCCAAAGGCCACTCCGAGCACGTCCCGGTCCCTCGAACATATCCATATGGATTTGTGCGGACTGATGCATGTTCAAAGTATCAATAAACGGAAGTACGTCCTGGTGATGGTTGATAACTTCTCACGCTACACTTGGGTAAAGTTCTTGCGCTCGAAGGACGAAACCCCGGAGCTGATAATCAACCATTTGAAGACCATCCAACTGAACCTTCAACAGCAAGTTCAGACCATCAGGATCGACAACGGCACGGAGTTTAAGAATCAAACCGTGAATGAATACCTGACATTCGTCGGTATCTCGCAAACTTTTTCTGCCACACACACTCCTAAATAAAACGGCGTGGTGGAAAGAAGAAGCCGTAACCTTGTCGAAGTCGCTCGCACGATGCTATCACAGTCAAAGTTGCCTCTATTTCTCTAGCATGAAGCAGTGTCAACTACTTGCTTCACGCAAACCCGCTCAATCATTAACAAGCGGTTCAACAAGACGCCGTACGAGATCATCAGCAATCGCATCCCGAACATCAAATACTTCCACGCGTTCGGATGCAGATGCTACGTCTTAAACGACAAGGATGGTCTTGGGAGATTCGGTCTAAAGGCAGACGAGGGAGTTTTCATAGGATAGTCCATGCAGGCGAAGGCGTATCGCGTTTACAACTAACAGACCAAAACCGTTATCAAGAGTGTAAACGTAACATTCGACGAAGCCGCATATTTGGCTTCTGAACAACTCAGTTCAGAACCCGGTTTAACTGGCGTGCTAGCTTCCGAACTTTCACGTTCGGGATCTGCACAACCCACAGTAAATCCAAATCATGCATCTACGTCGAATGCTCATCTTTCTGCTTTGGATTTAATTTTCAACATTTCTATGAGGAATTATTTAATGTATCTACCCCTCATGTCTCAGTGCAACCAAGAATTGAAGCTGCTCAAATCGAGGACTCGACAAATCTTTCATGTTCGCTGCCTTCGACGAGCACTCCAACGATCACTTTGGAGACACCTCAGCCCTTGACAGACTCAACATCAACTTATATGACCATTCCCCCGGAGGAACCTGTTCAAAACCCAGAGATTGCTCTTGCAGATTCGTCCTCGACTACATTCATTGACCAACCTCTAAATTCCCTGGAACCATAAGTTGCTCAACCTTCGACGAATCCTGCCAAGTTTCCTCCAAAAAACCGACCAGCAACACTTGAAGCTGTACAAGACCTTCCGACTGGTGGTTATGTGGATCCGAACACCTCACACTCGACTCAACAGCCGCTTCCACACACCACTAAATGGACCAAAGCTCATCCCATACACCAAGTTATCGATGATCTGTCTACTTCAGTTCGAACGCGAGGCGCATCGGCCAAATTCGGCCTCTTCTCTGGATTTCTCAGTAAGATCGAGCCAACAACCGTCTCCGAAGCATTAGAAGATCCGTACTGGGTCATGGCCATGCAAGAGGAACTCAATAAATTTGAGGCCCTCAATGTATTGCGACTCGTCCTACGTCCATCACACAAGACGGTAATCGTCACAAAGTGGATCTTCAAGAATAAGAAAGACGAAGATGGTATCGTCGTGCGGAACAAGGCGCGTCTCGTGGCCAAGGGATACCACCAACAAGAAGGGATAGATTACGACGAGACATACGCGCCGGTTGCCAGAATCGAAGCCATACGTATGTTCCTTGCATACGCCGCGCACAAAAACTTCATGGTCTTCCAGATGGATGTGAAGACCGCTTTCCTCAACAGCGAGATGAAGGAAGAGGTGTACTTATCGCAACCGGACGGGTTTGTGGACGACAAGAAACCTAATCATTTCTACATTCTAGACAAGGCGTTATATGGTTTGAAGCAAGCTCCACGGGCCTGGTATGATGCTTTGTCTAAGTTTTTAATAAAATCGGGTTTTTCAAAAGGTAAAATCGATACAACCTTGTTTATTAAAAACGAAAACGGTCATATTATGTTAGTTCAAGTGTATGTTGACGACATAATTTTCGGTTCTACTAAACCACTGTGTTGTAAGAATTTTGCCACATTAATGGGAGAATATTTTCAAACGAGTATGCTGTGTGAGATGAATTTTTTCCTTGGTCTTCATGGTAAACAACTGTCGACCGGGATATTCATAAATCAGGCTAAGTACATCCGGGACATTCTTCAGAAATTCCAGATGGAACAGTACTCACCAATGAAAGCTCTTATGGCACCCGGTACAAAGTTACACGCCGATCCCAATGGAAACGATGTGAACACCAAAACGTATCGGGGAATGATTGGTTCTTTAATGTACTTAACTGCTAGCAGACCGGACATTATGTTTTCTAAATTTCTTTGCGCCCGGTTTTAGTCAAACCTAAAGAGTCTCATTTAATTGTTGTTAAACGAATTTTTCGTTACTTGAGAGGTACTGCTGATCTTGGCTTGTGGTACCCGAAAGAGACAGGTTTTGAGCTTTCAGCGTATTCAGACGCGGACCACGCGGGCAGCACGAAGGATCGGAAGAGCACATTGGGACATGTGCAGTTCTTGAGCGACAACTTTTTGAGTTGGGCATCCAAGAAGTAGCAGTGCGTTTCTACGTCGACTGCTGAGGCAGAATATGTCGCCGCCGCGAGCTGCTGTTTGCAAGTAATCTGGATGCGCACACAACACAAAGATTACGAATTTACATACACCAAGGTGCCCATATACTGCGACTCGAAGAGTGTCATTGCCATATCAAGCAATCCGGTCCAACATACGAAGACGAAACACATAGACGTTCGGTACCATTTTATCAAGGATCACGTCGAAAGTGGTACAGTCGAACTCTATTTTGTTAATACAGAACATCAGTTAGTAGACATGTTTACAAAACTCGTGGACGAAAAACGCTTTAATTATCTTGTGTCCAGGTTAGGTATGCTAAATCTGAAGATTTGATCCGATCGTGCATCCGATACAAGTTCCATACACCTACGAGAAACTGTCTATTCATCATCTGTTGTCTACACTCCAGATGATTGAGTACACACTTTCTCGCACATGTATTCTACTTGTATCGTATAGACTTTTAGGTTAAATCTCTGTATTAATTAGGTAGATTTCTGTAACACCCCGCTAAAGCGGAAACACGAGATGTCACAATTCAAGGTTTCATTGCGTAAGGTACTAGATACACCAAATCACCATAGCATAAAATAGGTTACAAACCTTACATATTGTCTTAAAAATATAAATTTGTCCGAAGCGTAAGTTGTCCAAGATATAAAATGTCCGAAACACAAAATGAAATATGAAAACACGTGCGGGATGCAACTACTATGGTGCCTTCTTAATGTCCAACCTTATTGACGGTTTCCTGAAAAGCATGTCAAATAAAGAGGTCAACTAATGAATAGTTGGTGAGATCACAGGTTTCGGTATGCACAAAAGATTTTAATGCATAGTTTATAAATCCACACTTGGAAGGAAAATCCGGTTGTTCACATGCACAAGGTATATTTGTATTCTAAATGCTAAAGTAATGAGCCCACTACCCAAACCTCCTGACTGCACGCCCCAAAGCTACATGTTCCATCGCCAACATGTTTAAGAAGACGGTAATTATGCACTCGCAAGGAGAGTGGGGAGTCAACCAAATAACGTTGTCCATAATTACCAACGGCTCAATACATGAGTTAAACGGGTAATGTAAAATAAACGGGGACTTTTAAACGATAGTAAAATTCAAGATCTTTAACATGTGCACACATACCATAGACCATCGAACATTCATATCATTTTAATAAACAAAACAACCGGTGCGAAATAAAAATCGTAACATGCTTTCCACCCCAAAATATACAAAAATAGTAAAAAGGAGGCTATGAAAACTCACGATGATAAACGATGATGTTTCCGAGATGTTCACAATGCAATCCGTAAGATGATCCTGCTCCGATCCTACGAACGTAAGGACACTAGTAAGATTCAAGCCTAAAACTTAGGGGTTCGGTAAAACCTACTTATCCAAAATGCCATAAAATGCCTTTTTAAAGAACTTGATTATGGTTTATACTTTTGTTATTTTCCATAATATCTCATTCATGTCTTATTATTAGTCTTATTATTCAATATAAGTCATAGATCTGTAACATAAAATGATAAAATAGGTTAAAAGTTGATTTTTAGCCACATTTGGAGTTTTCCTTTTTCTGTCCAGAATCTTTGTGTCACTTTCAGTCCATTTTTAGCTATTTTTCAAGGTTCTTTTGGTCAGGATATTTTTACCCACGTTAACATAATGTGTTAGGAAACGTTTGGCATAAAAACCATAATTTTTGAAGGTGGTTAAGTCCATCAAATCATTTTTATAGTAAAGCTACTACAGAAACATAGCTGTTTGCGCACTGTTTTTGTGACGTCTGTTTGAAGGTCTACATCTTTGAGTTTTAGAGTGAAACCACTTGGGTTTAAAACTTAACACATAAATATAAATTTCAGAACACATTTCACCTTATTTGGTTAAATATTGAGAGAGTTATGACCTTTTAAAGAGAGAGGTAGAATATGTCAGTGAGCTGTTGGGAAGTAGTCTCAAGAGAATATCTCTAAACTTTAATTTTTGTAATGATTTTTGTTCCTTTTGCATGGAACACGATTTTACACTAAACCAAGCAAATATTTTCAGATGAAAACTTGTTTTTAAACTTCTAAAATTACATGCATGCATATCGAATAAAGTTATTTTTCTAAAATCCCAAAAATGATCATTTTGCTTTTTTTTGAAGATTTCTTTGAACATCAGGCCTTGAGCTTGTTTTTGCCCCGTAAAATACAAAGTTTACACCACATGCATGAAGATTAAAATATGTATTTTGTGTAGTAGAAGGTTTTTATAAAACTTTTAGAACATAATGTGAAAACCCATAATCTAGCAATGATATGTAGAGAGAGAATCTAGAGTGCACAAGTCATCCATGTATTGATCTTTAGAGAGTAAATGACAAATGCTACAAGTGTTCTAGATTGTTGTCTAACTAAGAACTATACATGCCTATTTATACCCATAACATACAAGGTATAAAGGCATTACGAACTAATACAGTACATTGACTTTACAGTAAATATTGAATACAATAATGCTCTAATAATCTCCCCCTTTGGATTCAAGATTTAAAAAATATGACAGCAGTCTTCAGCTCTTTGTAAAGTCAATCTTCTCATACAGACACTCTATCAAACCATCTTCAAGTCTTGTACATGAAAAACAGATCTTTGTAGCTTTATCAGTCTTTGACAAACAGTAACTTCCTGTATCCTTCATATTAATTTTCTCATATTAAAAGGACCCGAAACCATCAATTTGGATGTAGACAAATCAGAAACCAATAGAATTCGGATCAAGAGAATGCGAAACCATCAGATTTCGTACCAAGAAGGATGCGAAATCATAAGGATTCGGATGCAAGAGGGTGCGAAACCATCCGTTTCGTATCAAGTTGGATACGAAACCATGGAATCTGGATGTAGAAGGGTGCAAAATCATGGGATTTGAATCAATAAGGGTCCGAAACCATGGGATTCGAATCATGTAGAGTGCGAAATCAAGGAATCCGGATCAAGGCAAGTACGAACCAACGGAAGTCGAATCAAGTTGCGTCCGAAACCATGGAAGTCGTATCAATAAGGATACGAAACCATGAGGATTCGTACCAAGGCAAGTGCGAAACCATACTAATTTGAATTAGAAGGATAGAAGGATGCAAAATCATCTATATTGTTGAAGTTTTAGGTGTAAGCACATTCCGAAACGCTCAGAACTAAGATAACCAAATTCAGCAACATTTCAGACTTCACATGATCCGAAAAACATCAACTTTGAGCAATCCAAATCCATATATGAGTGATTCGAAAACATCTTTGTCTTTCACAATGTAAAGTCAATCTTCTTCAATACAATCTTCATCTCTTTGACCTTGAATTGTCTTCGACATGAAATTGAATTAAATATTTCTCCCCCTTTTTTGATGAATGTGAGCATCATGATCATCAAAAACCATTTTCAATTTCAGTCGCATCTCTGAGTATTACTAACAATCTCCTCCTTAATGAATAACCTTGCTAGCTCTCAAAATAAGAATTCTGGAGCAATTTGTTTTCTCCCCCTGAAAATATGCATATATTTCATTAAAGATATTCATTTCAAGTACATATTTAAAAAAAATTATACAAGGAAAATAAAATTCATTGAACCACATTTTATAACTACTAACAATTGATTATTTGAAAACATTACAAAAGAAATTCAACTTAATGAAATTCAACATATTTTTCAATCAAATGAAATCAAATGCATGTGTTTGGATTCAAATACAAGACATCATTGTATATCAAGTTATAAATGTTCAGTTTCAACCCCTTTATTAAATCTATTTGGTTTGCTAGCATGCGAAATATGATTAGCTTCAAGCATATGCAATCTAAAACATATAAGAATACTTTGCTCTACTCACATTATTTGTCCAAAATCAGGATTTTCACAAATTTACTTTTGTGCACATTGGCATCTTTTGATTTTGAGTCCATTGGCATCTTTTGATATTGTGCTCATAGGCATCTTTTGATTTTGTGCTCATTGGCATCTTTTAATCAAAAAGGTTAGTAAGAATAAGATACATCGTTAAACATGACTTTCTATCTGGTTCTATATTAGGATTTGGGTTAGCAGATCCCATAGCCTTAGGTGTTAGGTGTCGAGCACCCCTTAGAACTTAATTTCCCAAACCAGAAAGGCCACATCGATATATGTTAAACCCATTTGTACCAGTAGAACATGGCTTTCTATC
Organism: Saussurea involucrata; assembly: GCA_033807775.1. Classification (NCBI taxonomy): domain Eukaryota; kingdom Viridiplantae; phylum Streptophyta; class Magnoliopsida; order Asterales; family Asteraceae; genus Saussurea; species Saussurea involucrata. Next base: position 49,909,363 of record CM066314.1, on the reverse strand, counting down.
TGGTTCTATAGTAGGATTTGGGTTAGCAGATCCCAGACTAGTTGGCCTTAGGTGATAGGTGTCGAGCACCCCTTAGAACTTAATTTCCCAAACCAGAAAGGCCACAGGTACAAACTTTCAAACTAAATGATTTGTATTTGTTTATTTGATGCATCGCAATCACTTGGTTCTAAAAACATAGTGCTTCCCCCATATTTTCGTTTCCATCCGTCATTTTGACAAATAGACTTTTTGAGCATTATATTCTATATAAGTCCAGATTTCCATAATTTTGAGCATTCAGCATAATTTCATTCATGTTTTGCTGACCTTTCGATTTATTTCAGAAGTGAAAGTTGAAACAAATGGAACTCAGATAATACAAAAACACTTGTAAAATCACCCTTGACACACATTTCATTCATTGAATGAAAATTGAAAAATTTCACTTCATTGAATTAAATTGTGAAGGTTTAAACATTCAAAGCAGTAGAAATAAAATATAATGCAATGTTACCTTTCACCACTTGTTCCTTGAAACAGAAAGATGTGACAGTTAAGGATATCACCTGAGAAGTATGAGTTCTAAACTGATTTGTTTAGAAGTCTTAGTCTTTGAAGTACGGGTTCTGAACTGAATTGTTCAGAAGCCATAGTCGTTGAAGCACGGGTTTTGAACTGATATGTTCAAAAACCTAAAACGTTGAAGCACGGGTCCTGAACTGATGTATTCAGAAACCAATAATTTTGTTCTCCCTTAATGGCACAAGTACTCTTCTTAAAAAAAAATCAACGCTTCTCTTCTGTTTTCAGTCATGTGTGTGGTATATATATTTCCAAATCAACACAACACATGATGAACCTGCAAAACAGATTAAGCAGATTTTGGTACCCAACGGCACTTGGGTCATAGTGTGTTAGGTGTAGATTTCTTAAAAGGAATACTGTAAGTACCGTACCAATAAGAAGTATAATCTTTATGCACAAAATCATTTGACCCACAATAAGAACAACAAATTTTCTTATGTGCCAACCTATTCAGATGATTTACAGAATGAATAGGATTAGGTTTAGCAGAAGATTTACCTTTTGGCGCATTGTTCTTCTTAGCATTTGATGTGGAAGCAGATGATTTTGGCACTTCTTTCTTCAGAACTGTTGTGCCTTTGACTCTCCATTCCATCTTCACCTTTTTGAAGACTGGAACTTCTTCAGGTTTGGAAGTTTTAACTTTAGACACATTTGGTTTGTTATCTGATTTATCAAGCAGAGGATTATAGAAGAGATTTGTTGAACGAATCTGACCTTTTGAGAAATCAGTTGATCTATTAAATTGTTTAGAAGAAATGTTTTTAAAACTTGAACTTGAAGCAATTTTAAAAGAGTATTCAGAATCATTTGATTTAAAAAATGGAGTCTGAAAGATAGTATCATGACTGGCCTGCTTAGAGACATCAAATTTAAAAATGATGTCTTCAAGTTCTTTGACTTTATTTATCAAAACATTTTTCTCTTTAGAAATTAGATCAAATTTCTTTTGGAGATCAGATTTGATCAATTGATCCTTCATAATATTAGCTGATAAACCAGATAATCTTTTGGTAAGATTAAGAATCGCATCTTCAAAATATTCGCGTTCCGATTCAAAATCTTTTTCCAAAAACTTTCTTTTATCAGTAATCTCTTTAAAAAAATTCCATATTTTTCTTTTTAAGGGTTTTACTTTCCTTTTCAAAGAGATTTTTCTTTTCCGCGAAATCTTTTCTTTCTTTTTCCAAAAGATTTTCTAAATCAGAGATTTTCACGGAAAGTTCAGAACTTTTAATCTCAAAAGATTTTCGTTCAGTTTCAAATTTAGCTCTTTCTTTTTCGATCTTGTCTTTTTCTAAAAATAAAACTTTCTCAAATTCCGAAACTTGTTTTGAAAGTTTTATACATTTCAGCTCAGTTAGTTTCTTTTCTTTAAAAACTTTCTTTGAAGAAGAAGACTCTATTTCACGTTCAGAAAGCTTGTTCTTCAATTCAACGTTTTCACTTTCCAACATTGTTCTTTTCTCTTGAACTCTTTTTATTTGATCTTGTAGATATGATTTCCCCTTTTCTCTCTCGATTTCTCTACTCTTCATATCAGCATTTTCATTCTGAAGAGTTGTTACTTTCTCTTGAAGTTTCTTGATTTGATCGTGCAGACTTGAGTTGTCTTTCTTTGTTTCAAGACCTGCAACATATACTTCAAGATCAGTAATTCTTTTAGTAAGTTTAGCATTTGAAGAATAAAATGTCTAAAATTTGTCTCTTTAGATCAACATTTTCTTCCTCCAATGCTTTATTTAAAACAGGAAATGAAGAATTTGAAGTATTAGGTTTAACAAAATTTTGCTTCAAAGTTTCACCACTGGATTTAACAATAGTTTGCTTCAAACTTTCATTATTAGAATTAACAAAAGTTTGTGGTGTTGAAGGTATTTCTGTAATAAGAACTTGTTGCAAAATTTCATTATTTGGCTTAACAACAACTTGTGGAGTTGGAGGTATTTATGTTATAATATTTTGCTTCAAAGCCATTTCTTTCTTTGGTATTGCTAGATATTAATCTTTCAGAAAATCAAGCAGAAAGTGTATAAAATACACTATTGAAAAAAAATTATATAAAAATTTTTCTTGAAAAGCTCTTAGAGTGTATGAAAAACACTATACAAAAAATTTCGGAATAATTTTTTTTTTAATCAACACGAATTCGGATCAAGAAGGATTCGAAATCAATGAATTCGGACCAAGAAGGGTTCGAAATCCTTGGTTTCGTATCCTTAAGGGTTTGAAATCATGATGAAGAGTAAGCAAAGAAGGATCCGAAACCAAAACTTAAATGATGAAAGATTCGAAACCAACAGTAATTGAAGAAGGATCCGAAACCATCTATCAATGATCCGAAACCATCAAGAACAATCCGAAACCTTCACTTAGAACTCGAAAATCCCATATTCAGCCATAACTTTTTCAATTCTTGATCAATTGTTATGAAATTTTCACAGATTTGTTCGAAATTTGAATCCACACACTTTCTTAGTTGATTTCAAATCCTAAATCGATCAAATTAATCGACTTTTGATCCAAAAACTGTAAGAACAAGTTTTCGAACAAAAGTTTATAAAATGATCAAAATCGATGTGATTCTTGTGGAATTTGGTAGAAATCCAAGAATTAAAGATGATCAGGGACGAAAACGAGTTCAATGATGTCAAGAATCATTCCAAAAGATCAAAAAATGAAAAAAAATGATTCTTGATGAACAGTAATCGAAGAAGGGTTAGAAATCATCATGAACAGTGATCAATGAAGGATCCGAAATCTTCAGCTTCAGTGTAAAAAATCTTCAATTTGGTCTTTGATCTGCTTGAATTTTCTGTTTAGCTCTGATACCAAATGTGAAAACCCAGAATCTAGCAATGATATGTAGAGAGAGAATCTAGAGTGCACAAGTCATCCAGGTATTGATCTTTAGAGAGTAAATGACAAATGCTACAAGTGTTCTAGATTGTTGTCTAACTAAGAACTAGACATGCCTATTTATACCCATAACATACAAGGTATAAAGGCATTACGAACTAATACAGTACATTGACTTTACAGTAAATCTTGAATACAATAATGCTCTAACACATAAAATGTAGATTTTTGAAGAAGAACACATGCATGCTAGTAAGAACTTATCAAAAGTTCCTTCTTTGATCTTAACATGGGTTTGATCATGGATTCATCACCTTTTTAGCAACATGCAACATGTTTTGGTGATGAATCTAAAAACATTAAGATTTAAGAATGTGTTTTAGCAAAAGCCAGTGTAAAAGTTAGAGTAGAAGAAGGAAAACTAAATAAAAATGAAAGATGCATAAACAAAGATGTGTAGTTTTTATAATACACTTAAAATTACCTCAAGAACACTTGAAGACTTGTATTCTTGTGTTTAAAGGGCTGAATGTGAGAGAGTTTTTAGAGAGAAGTAAGGAGAATTTTAGAGTGAAGTAGAGAGGATTTCTTTCTAGAGAGAGGTGAGAGAGAGAGATGATGTGAAGAGTGACATTGAAATGGAAGAAAAAGAAGAAGAGGGGTTGGTTTAGGGGGGGGGGGGCATGGAGGGAGAGAGGGAGATAGTGAGTGGTGTGTGAGGGTGGCAAAACAATGATGGTGTCTCCCACTTGAACTTTCATTTTTATTTTTATTTTTGAATTTGAATTATTAAATAAACAATTTACCATAATAATAATACTTGTATTATTACTAGTGTATTTTGCAAAGTATACATATATATATATATATATATATATATGTGTGTGTGTGTGTGTGTGTGTATGTGTGTGTGTGTGTGTTTAAGGTGTTTGGTTTGGCATTTTATGAGATTTGTGGATAATTCACTCATTTAAGTGAATGCTAGACAAAATTCCTAAATTTTCCTAACGACGCTGTCTCTAACTGCTATGTTTTAGTATGTGACACCTACAACACGAAAAGCTAAAACGTTCAGTTCAGTTCTAACCTGAAACATAAATTTGACGATTGTCACAATGTCGTCTGTTTGTTTTCATTTAACGTGTGTTTCCTTTCATTTTCTTTAATGTCGTCTATTTCATTATTGGATATATTTGTGCTTTCACAAGTTGTTCATGTGTTCAGGGGGAGCACATAAGCGTATCAGGTAATGTTGGTTCCCGTTTTGCTTAGACAAGATTAACAGATCTATTAGTTCGAGTTTATGTTTGATGTGGAAGCGTATTTAACGAACTAACATATATGTTTGATAGATTTAGAACACACAATATAAAGAAACAATATTTTAAGAACAAAATGATATCTTGAATATTACTGTCGTTCGATATATAATAAGAACACCAAGAACAGATTAAGAACTGTTTGGTGTGTGAGAGAGAGTGTAATGCTTAACAGGTTTGACGATATAAAGCATAAGCATGAAACTCAGATTCTTCGTTAAGTCCTTAAGATTGTTAAGGAAGATCTCAACAAGAGACTTCCTTTTATACTACTCTAGGGGACCATAAAGCATGAGCTACTGTTAGAACGGATGGCATGAATAGTAGAACGGATGGCATGAACAGTTGTACGTGCTGTATTGCATTTAATGCCGCAGACGTCTATGTTGTACTAAGCCCTATTGAGTCCACTCAGAGTTTGACACGTGTTGAAGTTGGACAGGGCATGCAATCATGCAAGTTGATGGACAGGTCCTAGGAACAGTAGCAAGATATTTCTTCAATAGTGGCAAGATATTATAAATATCTTCCAAGTCTTCAGTCTGAACCGCAGAGGCTCTGTAAAGGGTTACATAGGTTCTGAGGTCTGGTCTTCTGTAGAGCAGTCTTCACCGGGTTCCGAGTCTTTGGTCTTCTTTGTGCGTAAGACAGAGGTTCTGTAGGACACCTCTGTAGCTTCTGTAGCTTCTTGACCTTGATCTTTCGGAAGTGGCAGAGCCTCTGTAAGAGGCTTTCTTCACTTAGCCTATTTTCCACTACTTCTAAATACTTCTACGATTAGGAAGATTGAAGCTAACAATCTCCCCCTAAGTAGTGAAAAATAAAAATTTGACATTGAAGTACTTTAGGCTAAGTTAGATAAGACAGAGGTTAAACAATACCTCGAAAGTTCTTTCATTCAGAAATATGCCAGAGGCATTTTACATTTGAGTATTATGAAAGATAAATTGAAAATGGTTTGCAGAGATTTTGTTTGAGAATCAGATGTTGGCGTCTTTGAAATCGTTGTAGAAACTGACGCAGAGTTCTCTTAAGCGAATTGTAGCATCAGTCTCTCTGATGAAAGCATCTGCAACGTCTCTATCCATTTTCTCGGTATCTCTGTATTTACAAGGTTTGCTCTGAACATGTTCAGAGTACTGGTTGCGTACTTCTGACAGTCCATGGTCACAAAAAGTTTGACTTCGCCTTGTGGGTTTTGAAATACTAACCCGAACCTTGGTTCTGTAATGATTGAGTTGGGCACAGCGTCAGGTGGGTAGCGATCCTCTGGTGGTCGAAGGTTCAGATGTTTGAGACCAAGATCCTTTCCTAGCTGAAAGTCTGTCAAACTGTAGATCAACAGCCTTTCCCTCATTGCTTTTCTCAACACTTGATAGGCTCTGGTGTTTGGCTCTGTGTTGTAGTTGTCCTTCGTCCATTGCAGAAGGTCAGGTAGATCATAGGGATTCAGAAGACGTCTGCTCTGGTTCTTGGCTTTGTTCTGGTGAAGATGTTCTCAAATTCTTCTCTGATTTTTGGATATGTGACGTGATCTGTTGGATGATTGGTCTGAAAGGGTTGTTTGTAGAGGTATTTGTATACCACTTCTTCCATTTCTTCGTATGTTGGACCAGGTGGTGGTACTTGTCTTCTGAGACTCTCCATCTGTCGAACAACTTCTGCAGCTCTACCTGTTAGTGGAATGTCTGACAGAGGCTTCAATCCATATGCCCAGTCCTCTTCTTCAAGCTTTGGAGTTTGGAAGGCATCAAAGGCGCTCTTCATCAATTTCTCTGTAGGCTTGGGCAATGAATTCTTTTTATTGGGCTCTTCTTTCAGTTTCGTCTTTCCCTTGTCTTTGGCCTTTGGAGGTTCATAATCTATTGCCTCTGTAGGTTTGGGTGTTGGCGCTTCTGTTGGAATGATGGGTGTTGCCTCTGTAGGTTTTTACACTTGTGTTTGAGAGGACTTTTGTGGCGTTGGTTCTGTTGGCTTGATTGGCTCTATAACCTGTGTTGGAGGTTCTTTGGTGACTTCTTTTGTGAGCTCGATTTCTGTGGGTTGAGGAATGTCGAATCTTCTTGCCATTCGGAAAGATGATGTAAACCTCTGTCTTTCTTCTTCTCTTTGCGCCATTCGTTCAGTCATTGTGTTGTGCATATTTCTTAGAACAGAAGAAGCAGATGTCTTTGCTCTTTTTGGTTTGTGGGCAATAGACTTTCTTCTTGGGATGGTTTGGGGTTTTTCTGTTGGTTTTGTAGTTGGGGAGGGAAGATCTTATTCTGAAGAAGATGACAGATGTTGAGCATCTACTCCAAAAATTGTAGGGAATTCCACAGAGGTGGGTGTTTCCTCTGTGGTCTTTTGAGCTTCTGTTCCTCTGGTTTGTTGGTTTGTTGAAGGACTTTCTTCCAAGATGATTACCACAGGGGTGGTTGTTGCCTCTGTGGTCTGTTGAGTAGTTTCTGGTACATGGGTTTCTTCAGCAGTTGATTCCACAGAGATGGGTGTTGTCTCTGTGGTCTGTTGAGTTTGTTGTTGTTGGGTTTGTTTTGGAGGGGCTTGGTTGATGGGTTATGCGGCTATTGGTGTAGCTGGAAGTCCTCTGGTCGTAGCTTTCTCCCTTGTATTCTCCCCCTCAGGATGATCTGATGGACCAGGGTGGTCATCATCAGAGGCATCCTGAGCCTTATCAGAAGTACCCTCTGCTCTGCAAGAAGGTTTGGGTTTCTTTGGTAGTTCTGCTCCTGCGGCCATCAACTTTGCGCATACATCATCACAGAGGCCGAATAGAGTTGCAAGCTCTGCTTCTGTGTTGAAGCGCATTCTGCCGACACTTGCTCTGAACTCTTTAACGTAGTCGGCATTTGCAGTAGTGAAGGAGACGATGATTTCTGTGACCTGGTTTATCACATTCTGCCCGAGCTCTGTTAGCTATGCTTTGGTCATGTAGTCTATAGGCCGCATCAGCACAGTGTTTCGCATTGCTTCTTCTTGTACGTGTTTCAGGGCCTTCTGTAGATCTGCAGGTGTAATGCCCTTTGCTTTGTTGGATTGATTGTTCAGTTGTTCAAGGAAATGTTTGACTGTTTCCTTGAATGCAGAAGTTGCGGCTATCCCGAATTCTTTGGCGGCAGAAGTGGCAGTTGTTTCAGCAGAAGACTTCATCTGGGTAATGGCGGATTTCACCTCTGTGGACAGATTGTCCATTTTGGTGTTCAAATTTAGTAAGGCTGTCGATGTTGTCTCTGCAAAAGATATGAAAGAGCTTTGCAACTCTTTCATGGTTTGGTTCACAGAGGTGACAAGGGTTTGGAACTCATCCCTTGATACTTGTGTTCCTGTGGTAACATCTGGAGGAACACATTCGTCTCCAGAGTGAGTCCCTGCTCCTGGGACACCTTCGTTCACCCTTGTTTGTACGTTGGGGGTGGAAGGATTTCCATCTGATCTTCGAGAAGAAATTTGAGTTTCAATCCTACAGAAGTTCTGCGAAGAACAATGTCCAAATCCACTCCAGAGGTGGGTATCGGAATGTTCTTCTTTTGACCTGGAGACTTGTCTAGAGTCTCTTCATCTTTGTGCTCACTACTTCTCTCTGAAAGAAGTTTTGGCCCTAAATTGTGCGTGGCAGAGGAAACGAATTCCTCTGTAGGGTGTTCTAGTGTGATCTGGGGCAATGGATAATGAACTATAGGTGAGTCTCTCTGAGGAGACTCCCTAGGAATGGATTCCCCGGTTTCTGTGGGCGCAGAGGTTGAAAGAATAACCTCTGGCTGGATGTGTTGGGTTTGCATCGAGTTGTGCTGCTCTTGTTCAATAACACCTTTTGCAGCTAGACCTGCGGTGTTAGAAGTGTGGGTTGCACTGGGAGGGGTTTGAGGATGTGTGCCTTCTACTTCTACGGCATCTTTTTCTATCCCTTTTTATTTTCCTCCCATTCTATCTAAAGCCTCTTTAACCTCATCTCTATTCCACTCAGCTTCTGCTTGTAGCCTAATCCTTTCCCTAGTGGCATCATCTGACATATCAATTTATTCTATACCTTCTTCTGAAGCTGGGCTTGGACTCCTTATGTGGACGTTCCATCCCTGTTGGATGAAGGGGTTCTGTAGAATGTTTGGAGTTTCAGCCGGTTGATCTCTGGGGGTTTGGTCATCATCTTGCAGATTTGTGTCAACGCCAGAGATAGAGAAGTCTTGTTCTTCTGTGGTGTGGTGGTCAAGTGGTGGTGCATTCCACCCAGCTGTATTTAGGGTGTTAGCAATGTCAGGGTGTTGAAGGAAATCGTTTATGTTACCTTGATGAGCGAATCGATCTGGGGATTGATAAGGTGATTGATATCCCTCTTCTGCAACTTCTTTTTCTGCAGTCTCTTCCTCTGCAGTTTCTTCGACCCGGGTCTCTGAGACCTCTTCTTCAACAATTTCTGCAGCTGCCTCTTCTGCGATGGTAACCATTTGATCAAGTGGTTTCCCATGCTTCTTTTTGGTCTTCCTCCTCTTGGGTTTTGGTGCCCCTCCTTCTGTGGGTTTTGATTTCCTTTTCTTCTTTTGTTTTGGAGAAGAGGGAGGAGCAGAGGAGCCAACTTCTGTGGCATGAGGAGGTGAAGGTTGAGTTTCTGTAATGCTTGTAGAGGTGCCTTCTGTAGTTTTCCTCTTCTTTGTTTTTGGGGTAGAGGCAGAGGCTTTAGAAGAAGACTTCTTTCCCATGAGCTCGGCTCGTTTGGCTATAAAACTAAGTTGGATTGCCATGTGTTTTGCCAGTTTCTGCTCCTTCGCTTCTGTAGAGAGGGGTTCTGCAACTATTGTTCCTAGGGGGGACACCTAAACGCGGGGGTGTCACAGGGCTCAGTTTTGGAGTCCTTTGATCGCGTATATACTCTAACTTAAGGGTTTTGTTCTTGGCATAGCTCAGAAGCTTCTTTGACAGAGGTCTGCAGTGGGTGTAGCCATCTACATGATCGGTGGGGATGTTTTTGTTCATTGGGAACTGTTTGGGAGTTGGCCCTTCCATTGGCCAGTTCTGCATCATCAGCAGAGGTTCGAACAGGACTCCCAATATCCTTTGGAATTGCAGAGGCGGTAGATACTTAGGATCGTTCTCTCTTTAGTAGATCGTAGTAGACCCCGTACATGATGGTTAAGATCTGGTCAATGCTGCCTATCTTCCCTGTAAGGCATCTGTTGAGGATCGAAAACAAGGTGTTCCACAGAAGTTGTAGTCTGCCTCTACGGAAGTCATTTCTCTTCCTTAGGTGGGTGTTGTACCCAAGCATTTCTACAAAACGACAGAGCTCGTCGTCTGTTGGTTGTTCTGCATATGTTTTCAGTCCAAGAAGACCCCTTGTTGGTAGATTCAACTCAAGATAAAACATTGTTCTATTGAATTTGAGTTCCAAATGGTCAAATTTGTCTGGCTTTGAGATGTACCCTTTGATAAGAGAATCATCTTTATCATATCGGCAACTTTGCCAATATTGGTTCAAATACCTAACATGTATTTTCTTTGGGGTTCATGAGAGTAAAGGAAAGAGAATATGGTTTTCCATGATGTTTAGAAGAAGGGCATGGGCTTCACCGAAAGCAGTGAGTGAGGGGACCAAATAGCAGTTATTGGATTTGATGGGTAGTACCTTTTCAAATTGCTCCTTTGCGATAAAGTTTTGGAGATGGGTGGTCGGAGCAAAGTCTGCTGAGTCGCCGGAATCTTCCTGTTCGGCATTTTTGGCAAGGTGGGGGTTTTCTGAATGTTCAGAATGAGCAGGGGAGTGTTCCGGTGAGTTCGCCGGAGAGTGTGCAGGGGAGATAGCTTGAGAAGATGAAGCCATTGGTAATGAGAATAAGATACTTGCAGGTTTTTGCAGGGTTTCGCCGGAGAAGAATGAGGGTTCGTAAAGATTTTATGAGAGGGTAAGCTTGGGTTTTATAGGTGGGTAAAACGGTAGAATTCGAAAGGGTAAAAATATTTGGCAATGGATAAATATTTGGAATCCGTACTTGAGTTAGAATGGCGGGTTCAACTTTCCAAAAAAAACGTGCCATGTACGCCCAATGAAAATGAGACACGTAGGCCATGTCAGAGGATGACAGGACGTCGTGCGCGACCCATTAATGCTAGGCGCGTGGGGTTGTTCTTAGCCACATGATTTTCACTCTCAGTAAAAGTAACCGTTACTGTTTACAGAAATGCCCAAATACCAAATTCACAGAAGCTCTGTGGTTTACAGAAGATCTGTGATTTTGAAAATCTTGGATTTTCACCCTTTTCTCATATATCTCATTGTTATCATGACTCTGCAGGTTCTATTTTGACCAAAACATTTGTAAATGCATTGGAGAGGATTAATAGGATTTTAGTGAAGAAATTTCGTTCACAGAGGTTTTGAGGCTCTGTAGGAACTTGCAGAAGCTCTGTCAGAGCCAGCAGAAGCTCTATGAGTGAAAATTTCTCATAACTAAAAATCTATTAACAATTTTGATCATCCAAGTTTTGATTTGCATTAAGAATTGTTTTTCGGACATATTTGAAAGTTGGTGTCCGAGAAAACTGTTTTGGAAAACGTTTTGTGCGAGAAGGTCATGGTGTGTGTATTTGTGCGTATTCGGTTTCCGAGTTAAATTTGCGATTACAGAGCAGTGTTCTGGCAGAACTTCTGTTGAGCTCAGCCGAAGCTCTATGACCTCAAATTTCTCATAAGTCAAAAATTATTAAAAATTTTAAAAAATTTATTTTTGAAATGTTATTCCCAGTATTTTTAGGACGTATTTGACAATTTTTGTCCCAGAAAACTGTTTTCAAAAACCTTTTGTACGAGACATACCTTTTGGTTCTTCTTTTCTCGGCAGTGATGTCTGACTTTTGACGATATAGATTCATCGACACTCTTCTTTGGCTCCCCTTGAAAGATTAACCTCTGTAGATCATTTCAATGTTTCTTTTGCTCCCCTTGATCTAACCATTTCTGTCGATCAAGTTACTTTTTTTGCTCCCCCTTGATCTAACCATCTCTGTAGATCAAGTAATTTCCTTCTGCTCCCCCTTGACCTATGCTTGGATCAAAATAGGATAAGTTTTGCATAGTACATAGGTCATGTTTACCAGAGGTTCTGTAGGGGTCGTCAGAGGTTCTGAGCAGACCCACAGAAGCTCTGTGATTTCAAGAACTATTTAAGATTGAGAATTTACATACAGAAAGAAATCAATCAAAGCAATAAATAAAGCAATATATTTATACACATATTTACAGAAGATAAGCTATACTTACAGAGGATTTTCACGTCATATTGACCATTCCTAACTTACCCACCAAGAAATTGAATCTTTTCTCGTCTAAAGCTTTGGTGAATAAGTCCGCGAGTTGGTATTCTGTGAGCACGAAATGCATCTCGATTGTACCGTATTCAACATGATGTTTCAAGAAGTGGTACCTTATATCGATATGCTTGGTTTTTGAATGTTGCACAGGATTGGCAGAGATGGCAATTGCACTTTTGGAATCACAGAAGATGGGTATCTTGAGTAGGATGTGGTCGTAGTCTTTTAGCTGAGTCTACATCTACACAACCTGAGAACAACAACTAGCAGTAGCAACGTATTCAGCTTCTGTCGTAGATGTTGACACACAATTCTTGGAGGTCCAACTGACTAGCTTACCACCTAGGAATTGACAACTCCCAGAGGTACTCTTTCTGTCGAGCATGCATCCTCCATAGTCTGAATCTGTATAAGCTTTAAGATAAAAGCCAGAGTTCTGTGGATACCAGAGACCAAGATTTTTGGTCCCCTTTAGGTATCCAAAGATTCTCTTAACTGCATCATAATGTGATTTCTTAGGATTAGCTTGATAACGTGCACAAATACATGTGGCATGCATAATGTCAGGTCTGCTAGCAGTTAAGTATAACAGAGATCCAATCATGCCTCTGTAGAGAGTGCATTCTATAGAGATGTCATCTGGATCTAAGAATAACTTATTTCCAGTGGCCATTGGAGTTTTCATGGCAGAGGTATCAGAGAGGCTATACTTGGAAAGAATGTCAGAGACATATTTGGCCTGATTTATAAAAATTTCCTCTGATGATTGTTTGACTTGGAGTCCGAGGAAGAATGTTAATTCTCCCATCATACTCATTTCAAACTCACTTTGCAAGAGTTTTTCAAAACTTTTGCACTCTTCTGTATTAGTAGACCTAAAAATTATGTCGTCCACATAAATTTGTACAAGGATTATTTCACTGTTTTTACGTTTATAGAATAAGGTAGTATTTGTTGTACCTCTGTCGTAGCCATTGTCTAGAAGAAAGGTAGAAAGTCGTTCGTACCATGCTCTTGGAGCATGTTTCAGTCCGTACAGAGCCTTTTCAAGGTAGTACACATGCCTTGGGAACTTTGAGCTTTCAAACCCTGGTGGCTGATTTACGTAAACCTCTTCTAGGATTTCACCGTCGAGAAAAGCTGATTTCACGTCCATCTGATAGACTTTGAAACCTCTGTGGGCTGCGAAGGCTAAGAATATTCTTATTGCTTTGAGTCGTGCGACAGGGGCAAAAGTCTCATCGTAGTCTATGCCTTCTTCTTGTCTATATCCCTGGGCCACTAATCGTGCTTTGTTTCCGATGACCACTCCATCTTCATCCTTCTTATTTCTGTAGACCCACTTAGTCCCAATGGCCTGTTTCCCCCGTGGCAGAGGTACTAGAGTCCAGACTTTGTTGCGCTCAAACTGCAGAAGCTCATCTTGCATGGCGTCTACCCAGTTTGGGTCGTCAATGGCTTCAGAAATCTTCTTTGGCTCTATCACACTAATAAAGTTCGTAAAGAAACAAAAATTAGCAGTGGCAGACCTTGTTTTTACCGTGTCAGAGGGTTCACCAATTATTTGGCTTGGAGGATGGATTTTTGTCCACTGAGTTGTACGTGGATGATGGTCACCAATGTCATCGAATTGTTCTTCAGAGGCTTCTTGTTGTTGTTGTTCTTCTTCTTCTTCTGGTGTAGCCTCTATCGTAGTGCGTGCCTTTGTAGTTGATCCTACAGTTTGTGGAATGATTGGTATGAGTGGTGGTGGAGTTTGTTCCTCTGAAGGCGTATAGACTTGGTCCTCTATATCCTCTGTTATTGGTCCCTCTGTGGATTGTTGAAAGTACAGGATCTAATCTTACAATCAATGTAGAAAGCAGTAATTGAGAAGTTGTATGATCAAGCCCAATTGTATTCAATGATGAACAGAATTACAAATCTAAGAGAGAGAATCTCAAAGATTACAAAGAATGAATACAAAGATATACGGGAAAATCAATCAGTTAGCAACGTAGTGCTAACCACTCTATTTATACTGCAACGGACATGTTAAAGCTACAGTACAAATAAGAACGACTAATAAGAACATAACACGTGTCCTAATTAGTTTACTAAATACTAAGTAAAGTATGTAGTCATAAGTTCTGAACAGGTAGTTCAGAACTTCTGAACATTCTTCTGATAACGCTTCTCAGAGCTTCTGACTCTTTCTCTCAGAACTCTGACTTCTCTTCTCAGATCTCTGACTCCTCTACTCAGAACACTTGAGTCTTCTTATCAGATCTTGAACACTTGGTTTATTGACAAAACTTCAGATCTAACAATCTCCCCCTTTTTGTCAAATAAACTTGAATTTAGCATCATCCAGGTCTTTCAGAGCAGGAACGATTTTCTGAAGTAGCACATTTCTCAGATTAAGCCTCTTATCAATTTTGACAATGATTTCTTGAATAATTTCAACTTGCTGATTGATTACTTCTTGAATTATATTTGCTTCCTTCACTTTCAGCATCTTTTTCTCCAAATTATGCTTTATGATTCTTAAAGTTCCAGAACAGTATTTTACAGTTTCCTTTGCTCTGAAGAAGATCTTTCCACTTTTGTTTTTCAAAAATACTCCCAAATCTGGATATTTGTGAACACTTCCAGTCTTTAACACCTTTTTCTGTTCATGATCTGTGTTGGGATTTGCTAGATAAACACATGACTTTTGTAAGTACAAAGCTATTTGGAAATCTGTATAACAGTGCCACCTTAAGATGTAGAACATGGCCTCAATCACCACACTTCTTGCCTTCCTTTCATTTCTCTCTTTGCTTGACTCTTTGAAGCATAGAAAGCTGTGTAATCTGTAGAAGTCAACCACTGATAGTTTCTCAAAATCTGCATCAGTAAAGTAATAAACCTTGCCATCTTCTCTCAGAACTTCAAAGGATAAGTACTCCATCTTTCTGAATTTCTTAACCTTCAATTCTCTGATTCCAATGATTAGAAAATCTGAGTAAACAGCTTGCTTTGTTTTGCCAAGACATCTTGATTTTTCAGCCAACCAGATCTGAGTCTCCTTAGGTCTATCATAATACACATCCAAGAATTGTACTTCTTTTGGTTTGAAGAACTCAGGCAAATCAAATTCAAGAAAATATCTATTTAGATCAATGGATATTTCATCTTCTTTGGGTTCAGACTATTCAGCTTGATCAAAACTAGTTATCTGCACATTCTGAGGTGTTGTGTTCTGGACTTCTTCAACTTCATCTGACATAATTTCATTCACTTCATACTCAGCAGGAAACACAAAATCATTATGAAGAATCTTTTTGGGATTCACCTCAGATAGCAACCATTCACTACAGTTTCTGATTTTTCTTCTAAGATCCAACCTCCTCTTCACAGAGTTCATACATCTCTTCTTTAAACTCTCTCTTTCAGTTTCCACACTTATTTCCATTTTAATCAATAACCAATTCAGAGTTGTATATGTGAACATTTCAAGCCTTTCGTGAACTGTATATGTGAACCCTTCTGTCTCCATTCCTTCATTCACAAATCCCTTCAAATATAAACCAATTTCTGTTTTCTTTGTGGGAGAACTCAGATTACATTTCTCTTTTCTTTCTTCAATAGCTAATTGGAAGTCATACAAGTATATATTTCTGACATAGATACCCAGAAGTCTTCTGCATTCAATTTCCATCAAGGCTTCTTGAGTGCTGGCAAAGAACTTGACTAGAAAGATCTGATCATCAAGAGTCAATCTGTGAAAATCAAAAGTAAACATGGAAACCTTTGTATTTCTTTCTTTCAGTACTTCCATTCTAACAAACATTAAACCATTGAATTCTTCTTGTTGAAACATCAGAACTTTCTCAATTCTTTTCTGAATATGCAGTTTTGAGTCAGGAACTCTGAATCTGTTAGAAGCTTCTGAGTAGACTATCTGAGCTCTGTCATCCATAAAACCATCAATATTACTTTCCAAAAGCTCATACTCTCCTTCTGTGTAGTAGAGATTATCATATATTTCCTCAGGAAAAATATCATCATGAAATTGTCTGGCTAATGGCACATCACTTAACTCTAGGATGAAATCACATACAGGTTCTTCTAGTCTTTGCAAGTTAATCTTTGGGATCTCAATTGGTTTTCTGAATACATACTCAGAAGGCATAAAGTATTCTTTCACTTTCACATACTCTTCTTCTGTATTTAACTCATCACAAAAGTTAGATATAAAATCATCTTCAAAATCCTGAGTATAATTCACAGTTCTGTCTTCTTCTCCCATTAGATCAATAGGTCTTACCATTTTTATTCCTTGCTGAACTTTTTGAACATTCAAAGCTCTGACTAAATTATTATGCATCCTTCTGATCAACTCTTCACTTAACCTCCTTTCTTCTAATTCAGAATCCGTCATATTTTCTTTGTTATACACCACAATATCTGTACACATGTTGACCACTTCACTTTCCACTGTCTTTTCTGATCTCAATACAGATTCCTCAATAGCTTCAGTTTCATCTGAGTTTCCTTCCATCTCTGTGTCTAAGTTCAATTCCTCTGTTTTATCTGAATCACCACCATCTGTACTTTCCAACTCCATTTCCTCTGTATCTGAACTATCAATCTGAACTATCTGAGTTATTGCCTTTAACTTTTCTTGTGTCTGATCTTCTGAACTTTTTGTACTGGCTAAGTGCATATCTGCTATCTCAAAATCTTCTATGCCAATGTCATCATCAGAACTTATCCTCTGTCTTTTCTCCCCCTTTTGATGATCATGAGGCTCATTATCATCAAACTTTCTTTTCAAGTTCTGATTAAAAGTAACTTCAGGTTCAGCTTCTGCAATAGGAACAGGATCAAGAGGCTTTGAAGTAGAAGCCAATGATACACTCAGTGCTTTCAGTATAGATTCCTGCATACCTTGCATTTGTTTTAACATATCTTTTTGAAAACCAGACATTATATCCATGATCTCCTTTTTGTGAGAATCCAAGGATTTCTTTACATCATCTACTTTGGTTTCAACAGAAATCAACTTTTTCTCCAACACAACTTTCAAATCTGACATCTCATCATTCAAATCCTCCACTAGGTCCATGGTGTTTGTTTCAATATTGGACACCAAGAGATGTGAACCAATAGCATTTGTGATTACCTGGTCAAGATTAGCTGGTTCAGAGGCATCTCTTACTGTTTGAACCTCTGTTGACAATCTCTCATCCTCACCACTCTCATTCTGTTTTTCCTCACCAAATCTAACCAAGCTCTCAGAATTTCCCCCTCAAGTCTCTCAGAATGTTCACCCATCTGAACATCCTCCCCCTCTCTAATTCGACTAGACTCCTCACCTCTCTTCTCAGGTTGGTCCTCTTGGGTAGGGATTTGAGGTAATTCAATTCCCATAGAGGTGCAATAAGCTTTTAAAATCTCACTCTCCCTTGGAATATAATTCCTAAGTGATTTTGGCAACAATTTATGATTGGGATAGTTTTCAAGTCTTGTTACTGAGGTCATCTTACCCAAATAAAATGTGGGACCATGTTTCTCATTTGTTCTTCTTGAGATTGTGCTATTTTCCTGCATGGCATACCAAATAACAATTTGCCAGTACCTTATATTAGGAATGTATGTCAGTGGAGCATCCTTTGTTTTCCTCTGAATTGCTTTCTGATTCTTCTCAAATGTATTCTTCATGTCTTCCCAAAGTTTTAAAGTATAGTCATAATGCCTATTCTTCACTAAGCCCTGAAAGATCTGAAGAATTTGTTTAGAACCTTGATCAGCAGAACTATTCTTCCCTGACAAACATTTATTTACTACATGAAAGAAGCAAGCCCAAATAGGTGGTAATTTGTTTCTTCTGAACAAACTGAGAGTCCTTAATCCTTCATTGTATCCCAATTTCATAAATTCTGCTATTAATTCCTCTGTTAGGGGTGAGTCTTCAAAATCTGTCCTTCTTTGTACATCATCTTTCTCTAGTAGATTCAGCATTTCTCTTAGTGCAGAGATAGATAAGGCAAATGTCACTCCTCCAATTTCAGACACAAACTTATTATCTTCTAACCTAAGATGTTTCCACCATTGTTGTATGTACTGAACAGGCACATTTTTACTTCGTGTAAACCATTTTCTGTATGGATGGTGTTTGAATAACTCCATGATAATTCTGTGTTCAGGCTTAAAACGGCTTTCCTCAGATAATATAACACAGTTATTTTCAGACAATTTTAACCATTCACTCTCAGGAACAGGCCTTTCCATGAAAATAGGTCTATCTGACATAATCGACCCTGCAGCACTCTGTTCATGTTCAATATTAATGTTTACCTCATCTGCATTTCCTTCTGATTCATCCATTTGTTCATCTTCTATATCATTTCTTATTGTCCCTTCCTCTGCAACTCTATTTTGTACTTCATCATTTTCCGAATCGGATGAATCCATTATCGATTTTGTAGAATGTAGAGAAATCGGACCACTTCTTCGTATTTCATACATGATTTAAGAAGAAAACAGACTCAAAGAACTCTGGATTTAATTCGTATCTCACGTTTCGCTCTGGAATTTGAAAAGATTTGAAATAGGGATTTTAAGACCTATTTAAAATCCGCGAAGTTGAAAGGTTTAACGGAAAAGCGAAATCAATGTTATAACGGAGTCAACACATTTGAAATACCACAGAGGATTTAAATGAAATGCGTGGCATAATCAAACAAATATGAAGCTGACACGTGTTAGTGGATAGAATTTTGACTCAAGTCAAAGATCTGAATAACACGCTCAGATGTTTTGACTTTTCTTTATCAGATATCTGATTGTTCTACTCAGAGTTCTGATTCCATAACTCAGAAGAATTTTGCCTTGTAACCAAAATGTCATTTAAAATCAACTTCTGACAAATATAAAACATTTTGATTATTCAGAAGAGGTTTGAACAGATAGAAGAACTTTTTATCATCAAAATTATGTTCATATTATGATGATTTAAAAAATTATTTAAAATCTTATATCTGAATATGAATTTTTTTAATTCAGATATAGTTTGAATAACAAAAAAAATTTATCATTAAAAGCTTGTTCTTCTTTGAATAATCAGAGGTAAAAAAATGAAAACAAATCTTTTAAGCATCACTAAATGATTTCCAAAAGAATTTTGATGCTCCCCCTTGACTTGAGCATGCATTTGACTATTAATGATACATAAAGATGAGATAAAAAGATAATAGAAGAAGCATAATCCACACAGTTGAAGTATTTTTATTTCTCAAAAATAAATTTTTGAAAGTTAGATTGCTGAAGTATTGACTCAGAATCTCTGACCTTAAGACTCAGAGGTTCTGATCTCAAGACTCAGAAGTTCTGAACTCAAGACTCAGAAGTTCTGATCTTAGTACTCAGAAGTTCTGAATCTTAAGACTCAGAGTTTTGATTACACTACTCAGACAATTTTACTTAGAAAAATTTAGCATTTTTAAGAAAAACAAATATTTTCAATTAGACAGATTAAGCATTCCTATTTTACATATGAGAAAAGAAAACCTTTTGTGATCAAGAGGCTTTGTGAACAAGTCAGCCAATTGATACTTTGTATGCACAAAGTGCATCTCTATAGTTCCTTTTTCCACATAGTCCTTTATAAAATGATACCTCACATCTATATGCTTAGTATTCGAATGTTGAACAGGGTTCTGAGTATTGGCAATTGCACTTTCTGAGTCACAATAGATGGGAATCTTGTTAAGCTGATATCCATAGTCCATGAGTTGTGTTCTCATCCACAATGTTTGAGAGCATGAAGCAGCAGCAGCAACATACTCTGCTTCAGCAGTTGAAGTGGACACACAATTCTGCTTCTTTGATGCCCAACTCACTATTTTATCTCCCAAAAAGTGACAAGCACCAGATGTACTCTTTCTGTCCAACCTACTTCCTGCATGATCAGCATCAGTGAAAGCAGTCAATTTGAAGTCAGTTTCTTTTGGATACCATAAACCTAGATCAGGTGTTCCTTTGAGATATCTTAAAATCCTTTTGACAGCCAACATATGTGATTCTTTTGGGTTAGATTGAAATCTAGCACAGAAACAGGTAGAAAACATGATATCTGGTCTACTTGCAGTCAAATAAAGTAATGATCCAATCATGCCTCTATAGAGTTTGATATCTGCTGAAACACCTTTGAGATCAGCATCTAACTTTATGTTAGTTGCCATAGGTGTTCTCATAGAAGCACAATCAGACATTTTGAACTTTTTCAGAATGTCTCTGACATATTTTCCTTGATTTATAAAAATACCTTTTGGTAATTGTTTGACTTGAAGACCAAGGAAAAAATTCAGCTCACCCATCATGCTCATTTCAAATTCAGATGACATGATTTTTGAAAAATTATCACATAATTCTGGACTGGTAGAACCAAATATTATGTCATCAACATAAATCTGAATCAGAATTAAATCATCACCCTGTTTCTTTAAAAACAAAGTTGTGTCAATCTTACCTTTCTTGAACCCTGAACCTAACAAGTGTTTAGTAAGAGTGTCATACCAGGCTCGTGGTGCTTGTTTTAGACCATATAAAGCTTTGTCTAAAATATAAACATGATCAGGGAATTCTGGATCAACAAAACCTTCAGGTTGATGAACATACACCTCTTCATTAAGTTTGCCATTTAGAAAGGCTGATTTGACATCCATTTGATACACCTTGAAGTTTTTATGTGCAGCATAGGCCAAAAATATTTTGATTGCCTCTATTCTTGCCACTGGTGCAAATGTCTCATCATAATCAATTCCCTCTTGTTGACAGTATCCCTTAGCAACCAATGTTGCCTTGTTTCTGACGACAACACCTGATTCATCCTTTTTGTTTCTGAACACCCATTTAGTTCCAATAATAGATTTACCTTCAGGCTTTGGAATGAGTCTCCAAACTTTATTTCTTTCAAATTGAAGCAATTCCTCTTGCATTGCTGAAATCCTGTCTGGATCCTCTAGGGCTTCATTAGCTTTCTTTGGTTCAATCACACTCAAGAAACCAGCAAACATTGCTTCATTTGCTGTAGCTGATCTGGTTTTTACTCCTACTGATGGATCACCTATTACTTGATGTATAGGATGATTTTTAGTCCATTTATTTGCACTAGGGAGTACATCAATCTCTGAATAATTGTTGTTTGCATCATTCTCATCAATGATTGCTTGTAATTCTGAACTGTCCCCTTGTTCTGATGTATGAGTAGGAGTTACATCCAAGTTTGAATCTGATCAATGAAGTCAGAATTCTGAGTGACTTGTTCAGAGTTCTGAGTACAAGAATCAGAATTCTGATTACAAGGTTCAGAATTTTCACCACTTGTATTTATTAGATTTGGACATTCCTCTGATGGACCTTTGTCAGAAATTACAGTTGATTGAACTATTTCTGGAGCCTTATTTTTCATCTCTTTGACCATCTTTGGGTTTTCATATTCTGCATAAGAATCAGAAATTAGATCAATAAAAGCATCCTTAAACAGTAAATTGAGTTCTGAACAAATAGAATTAGAATTTGTATCAGAAGTCATATTTGTCTTGTTCAGCATGAGTTCTGAACTGTCTTGTTCAGAAGTCCTCATTCTGGCTTCATCAAAAGTTACATTTATGCTCTCCATCATCCTCTTGGTTCTTCTATTGTAGATTCTGAATGCTTTGGAAGTTAAAGAATAACCCACAAAGTATCATTCATCTGCCTTTTTATCGAATTTGGCAAGATTTTCTCTGTCTCTAAGAACATAGCACCTGCAACCAAAAACATGAAAGAATTTGATTAATGGTTTTCTTTTATTTATCAGTTCATAAGCAGTCTTATTTAATCTCTTATTGATTAAAGTTCTATTCTGTGTAAAACAAGCAGTTGCAATTGCTTCAGCCCATAGGAAAGTAGGAAGATTTGCATAAGCCAGCATTGTTCTCGCAGCTTCAACTAGAGTTCTATTTTTCCTTTCAACAACACCATTTTGTTGAGGAGTTCTGACAGCAGAAAAATTCTGAGAAATCCCAGAACTTTCTAAAAATTTCTGAAGAGTCTCATTTCTGAACTCTGTTCCATTATCACTTCTGATTTTCTGAACTGGAAGTTGTAAAAGATCTTGAATCCTTTTGATAAAATTTATCAATGTAGTAGCAGCTTCTGACTTAGCTCTTAGGAACTCAACCCATGTGTATCTGGAGAATTCATCAACAATCACAAGCATATATTTCTTTCCTCCCATAGATTGAACTGAAATTGGACCACAAAGATCAGTATGAATCATTTCTAATGGTGCTTTGCAAGATGAGTCCATTTTTAATTTGTGAGAACTCTTTTTCATCTTGCCCATTTCACAAGCTGAGCATAATGATTCTTTTTCAAATTTAAGCTTTGGTAAGCCTTTAACCAGATGTTTTGCAACGAGATTATTAAGATCTTTGAAATTTAGATGAGAACATCTTCTGTGCCAAAGCCAACATTCATTTGCAGTTGATTTTGATAAAAGACAAACTGTATTTAATGTTTACAATTTTGAAAAATTAACTACAAATAAGTCCATATGTCTTTTGGCCCAGAAGACTTTAACATCATTTTCAGTTAAAATCATGCAACCTGTTATTTGAAACTTGATTTGACAAAGACTGTCTAAAAACTGACTTATGCTGAAAAGATTATGATGTAATCCTTCAACATAGAAAACCCTTTGAATAGTCAGATCCCCTTTAGTTAAATCCCCATAACCTTTGACTTGTCCTTTGCTGTTATTTCCAAAGTTTACTGCTCCTCCAGCCTTTTCTGTGAAGTTTGATAGAAAAGACTTTTGACCTGTCATGTGTCTTGAAGCTCCTGAATCTAAAAACCACACATGACAGCCCTGCAAAAGGATCAGTTAGTTTTAGGTACCCATTTTGGAATGGGTCCATCTTTGTTAGTTTTGTCATTGGATTTAACATTAGTACCTTTTACTTTCCACTCAAAATCTTTCTTCAAACACCACTTTCCTTGAAATTTTATGAAGTCAGAACATTTTCTGCTTACAAACTTATTCACTTTCTTTTTGAAAGTTGTATCTTTTGATTTTGCAATATTTTCAACTTTCTTTTCTTTTATCTTTTCTTTCTTCTCAGTCTGAGGAACAAAAAATTTCTTCTTTTCTGTATTCTGATGAACAGAAACAGTTTTCTTTTCTGAATTCTGAATATCTTTTCTTATGTATGAAACATAAGTTATTTTGACTTGACATTTATGAGAATATTGGAATGAATCATTTTTACATCTAACACAAACAAGATTTTTCTTTGCAAGTGACAATAAATCTGAAACATAGATCATTTCATTTTTATTGATACTGTTCAGAGTACAATTGCCCTTATTACAAGAATTTCTAGCTTTGAGTTCAGAAGTAGATTTCATTCTAAGCTTCTCAAGATCCCTTTTCAGATCATTCAACTTTGCAAGATCATCTTTCCTTTTGCTTTCTTCTTTTTCTGAAAAATTCAAGTCCTTTTTGTTAGAAGAATTAGATGATTCACCTTTTTCATATGTACTTGATTCATTAAATAATTTATCATTTTCTCTTGGAGCATTAATTTTAAAAAGATCATACTCAGTCTTCAGTTTTTCAAGCTCTGTTATTTTCTGAATAAAAATAT
This sequence comes from Saussurea involucrata, assembly GCA_033807775.1. Classification (NCBI taxonomy): domain Eukaryota; kingdom Viridiplantae; phylum Streptophyta; class Magnoliopsida; order Asterales; family Asteraceae; genus Saussurea; species Saussurea involucrata. The sequence goes on along the minus strand of CM066314.1, from coordinate 49,885,659 downwards.
TCTTTTCTTTCAAAGCTTCTTCAAGTTTAATATCCACATCACAGAAATCATTTTCAAGTTCATCATAAGCTTTCCTTAAGTCCTCAAGTTCTTGACTCACAAGATTAAATCTCTTTTCAAGTTGTAAAAGTTCATCTGATTTTGTTTCAGAAAATCCAGTTGAATCAGACTTCTGACTACCTGAGTCAGAGTTCTGATTTACAGACTCAGATGTCTGATCTTTAGACTCAGAGTTCTGACTACAAAGTTCAGAATCCTGACTAGAAGTTTCAGACTTCTGATTGACTGTTTCAGAATTTTTACTTGTGTCAAATATGCTCTCAATGTCATGATATGAAAAACTTGGTTGTTTATTTTTGTAGCTGACATTTAAAGAATCATACTTGAATTTAATATCATTGTATTTTGGCTTCTCATCTGCTGGTTTAGAAACTTCTTTCTTAACCTTTTCTTCTGAAACAACTGACTTTTCTGTTTTAGACTCAGAAATTTTCTCATCTGACTTTTTAGAGTTTGGTCTTTGCAAATTGTCAGAACTTGTTATAGAACTAGCAGGTCTTATGAAAACTTCAACAATTTCTGGGATTTTTGGCTTAGAAACTTGAAGTTTTTCATACAAGTTGATTGGAGCTCTTTTTAAAGTGACATTTTCTTCCAATCCCAATCCCTTCTTTGGGTTGTAAAATCTTGTATCTTTAACATTGCTTAATAAAAGATTTAATGTTTGCTGAGTCTGACCCCTTTTCAAATTCAGATCTTCCAATTCTTTGATTTTGGTGTATAAATTCTTTCTTTCTTCAAATAACATATCAAATTTTATTTGTAAATCACCTTTTTCATCCTTTATTTTTGAAAACTCAACTTTTAGTTCAAAAAGCTTTTTCAACAATTCAGAATTTTCATCTTTAACTTTCTGTTTCTCAGCCTCAGATTCTTCATATTGTTCTTTTATTACATCTTTTTCAATTCTGAATTTGTTAACCAAATTTCTTTCTCCTTTTATCTGTTTTCTTAGATTAGCAAATTCAGTTTTCATTTCACCAATCTATGTCATTAACTCTATTTCAAGTGAAGAATGTACCTCAGCAGATGACTCAGAATCAACATCTTCAAAATCAGAATCATCCTCATTCCTCATTTTTGCCATATAGCTTTGCATCTGTGGAAAGTTGATATGATCATCTTCATCAGAAGTGTAGTACAACCAATTCTCCTGTTCAGCCAATAAAGCAATTTTATCATCTCTCTTCTTTGCAAGCTGAGCCTTCTTGGTGTAGTACTCATAGTCTTTCACAATTTAACTCTGCAATCCTTAGCATAGTGGCCAGATTTTCCACACTTGAAACACATATTCTTTTCTTTTCTCTCATCCTTCTCTTCTTTGTTTTCTTCACTTCTCTCTACTCTCTTTTCAAACTTATTTTCTTCTCTGTCTTCTTTCTTCTTATAATCTGAACTTCCAACTCTCTTATAATTTCCTTGAAATCTACCCTTCCCATACCTTTTGTTGAAAGTATTTGTCAACAAAGCTAGTTTCTCAGCCATTATCTTGATATCTTCATCATCTTCTGATCCTTCTTCCTTGTCAGATTCTTCCAGATTAGGTATCTCTGATAGATATGCAGTCTTTTTGGGTGCTTTGATTGCTTTGGACTTTGATAAGAACGCTAACTGATCAGCAACATTTTTCTTCTCTTCCACAACTAACTTGACAGAGTCTTCATGTTGATTAAGAACACAGAACAGATCATTTAAGTCTTCTTCACACATATCCTTGTTCATTTGCAGACTTAAGGCAAATGATGACCATTCTGAATTTAGACTGTTCAGAAATTTGTAATTTATTTCTGACTTCGTTTTCTTCAGTCCATTTCTTCTCAAGTCATTTAGAATAGTACAAAATTTACTGTATGTCTGTGTCAAACTTTCTGACTCTTTTGCTTTGAACCTCTCATAAGCATTTATGCTTTGATTTAACTTTGCCTGAATAGATCTCACAGTTCCTAACATCTGCCTTTCCAATTCGTCCCACATTTCTTTAGCTGATGATCCACTGTCAATCCTGTTAAGAACCTCATTTGGGACAGCCAAAGTCATCAAAGTAATTGCTCTTTTGTCAATAGCATGCCTATTCTTCTGTTCAGCTGTGTATTGGGAATAACTCTTCTTCACCCTGGTCGCTGGAATTTCTGGAGTTGTCTCTGTAGCAGGTGTTGCGGCAACATCGATATACACTTCAATTGGACCTTCTCGAATGGAGATCATAAGGTTTTCATCAATGTTGTCTAGGAATTGGATCATACGAATTTTCCATTGCTGATACTCTTCAGGTATAAGAACAGGCGGTTTGGTTTCAGACCCCATGGCTAAATATTCTTTAGAAGACATGATTGTAAGAAAATTCAACAGAAAGACAAATTCGAATTTCTTGATCGAAATGTAACAGGAAATTCAAGAATTGCCAAGAATTCAAGAACTAGCCCTAGCAGCGGAATCGAATTTTGAATGAGTCAAGAAATCTTCAAGAAATTGATCAATCGATCTTCGCGATAACAATCTTGAACGAATTTGTTTGTTGATTTGCTCTGATACCAATTGAAAGTACATGATCTAATCTTACAATCAATGTAGAAAGCAGTAATTGAGAAGTTGTATGATCAAGCCCAATTGTATTCAATGATGAACAGAATTACAAATCTAAGAGAGAGAATCTCAAAGATTACAAAGAATGAATACAAAGATATACGGGAAAATCAATCAGTTAGCAACGTAGTGCTAACCACTCTATTTATACTGCAACGGACATGTTAAAGCTACAGTACAAATAAGAACGACTAATAAGAACATAACATGTGTCCTAATTAGTTTACTAAATACTAAGTAAAGTATGTAGTCATAAGTTCTGAACAGGTAGTTCAGAACTTCTGAACATTCTTCTGATAACGCTTCTCAGAGCTTCTGACTCTTTCTCTCAGAACTCTGACTTCTCTTCTCAGATCTCTGACTCCTCTACTCAGAACATCTGAGTCTTCTTATCAGATCTTCAACACTTGGTTTATTGACAAAACTTCAGATCTAACAATTGTGGAGTTTGTTCTTCAGTAGCTTCTGTGGTCGTTTTCCTTTGTGTTTCATCTTCTGTAGACTCTTCCTCAGCATTTGCATCTGTAGCATTTACAGAAGAAGATGAAGCATTATTTGGACCAGTTAGAGTCATACCTGTAGGATTTTGACCGACAGAAGATTGTTCTGCAGAAGCTCTGATTGTTACAACAGAGGGATCAATGTCGTCGTGGAACATCTCTAGAAATAGAAGATTTAAGTCCCCATTAAGTCCGAGTTCTGAACTGATTTGCTCAGAAGTCTTTTGGAATGAATCATCAAAAGAAACATTGATGCTTTCTACGATCTTGCGAGACTTTGTAAGGTATACTCTATAGGCTTTGGAAGTGGCAGAGTATCCAATAAATTTTCCTTCGTCAGCTTTTACCTCAAACTTTCCTCTGGAATCTCTGTCGTTAAAAACAAAGCATTTACATCCAAACACATGGAAAACTTGATGTTTGGCCGCCTTTTGTTGATCAGTTCGTAAGGAGTCTTGATGTGTCTTTTCACAATGGTTGAACGATTCTGTGTATAACAATAGGTAGAAATCGCTTCTGCCCAAAAGTTCATCCGTAATCCGCATGCTGATAGCATAGTTCTTGCGGCCTCCACGAGCGTTCGATTCTTTCTTTCGACTACGCCGTTCTGCTGTAGAGTGCGTGCGGCAGAGAAGTTCTGTGATATTCCTTCTGTAGAAAGATAGGCTTCAATGACAGAGTTTTTAAATTCTGTGCCATTGTCACTTCTTAACTTCTGTATTATGCATTCATAAATAACTTGGATTCTTTTCATTTGATTAATCAAGATGATTGGAACATCTGATTTCTTTCGGACAAATTCAACCCATGTCAATCGCGAATACTCATCAATTAAGACAAGTATGTATTTCTTGCCACCTAGGCTCTGTATGGCAATGGGACCGCAGAGGTCGACATGAAGCATGTACAGAGGCCTAGTGCAAGACACATCTGTTTAGCCTCTATGGGAAGCTCTTCTGAGTTTTCCCATTTCACAGGCAGAACACAAATGATCCTTATTAAATTTAACATTAGGTAAACCTTTAACTAGATCAAGTTTGACCAGTTTATCCAAGGTGTGAAAGTTCAAGTGACAGAACCTGTTATGCCATAACCAGGCTTCCTCACTTTTGCAGGCTACAAGGAAAACTTTGTCCTTGTTCTTAGAACTGAAATTCATCAGATATAGATCACCTCTTCTTTCGGCTCGCAGAAGTTCCATTCCTGTGTCTTCACTTTTCAGAGAGCAGAAAGTTCTTTTGAATAACACATCGAATCCTGTTTCACAAAGTTGGCTTACACTGAGTCGGTTGTGTTTAAGGCCATCCACATATGCAACTTTGTATACATAAACGTTTTCCTTCTTTATGACTCCATAGCCTTTGATGTGTCCCTTTTTGTCGTCTCCAAAAGTTACAGATCCACCATCGAGTGTTTCTTTGTACGTGGATAGTAAACTTCTGTCGCCAGTCATGTGCCTTGAGCATCCGGAGTCTAGATACCAGATTGGCACATACTGCTTCTGCAAGACAATCACAGAGACTTAGGTACCCATATCCACATGGGTCCAATATTGTTAGAATTTTTCAAATTTGCCTTAGCATTCTTGAAATACATTTTATCTTTTGTAGAAGAATCAGATTGTTTCTTTGTAGGTTTTGACTTTTGAATTTGAGTAGAGAGTAAACAATCTTGACTGTAGAAGTGATTATTTAGTTTGAACATAAGATCAAAGCAATGACAATATTGAATATGAGACGTGATTTGCTTGAACTTTTCATTGAATTCATTGAACTGAGCCACAGAGGCATTACATTCTTTCTTAACACTAGATTTCCTATTACAAGAAGATCTATGAATACTAGAATGTTGTTTGCAAAAGCTTTGTTTAGTTCCTGCCTTCTGTGAGTCTCTTCTGTGGTGAACATCTTTGTTCACTGTCACAGAGGAAAAAGATTTGTTAACTTTAGGCCATTTTCTCTTTTGTTGCCAAGTGGGATTTTCGTTAATTTGCCTTAAAGGTTATGAAAATTTTGAACTTTTAGGATCTACAGAGGTCTTCTTTTTAAGATTTAACATATCAAGCTCAGCAGAGGTTTTGACTTGTAAATAGAAGTTTTATAAATCTGGGCAGAGAGGTATCTCTGTGCTTTTTTCTTTTGGAGAAATAGTTCTGTTAAAAACTTCAGAGGAGAATTTAACATCCTCTGTGTCATAGTGAACTATCCCTAATGTAACATCTGTCTCTGAGGCTGGATTTTCCGAACATGTATCGTACGAGCTTTCTTCCTCTGTAGAATAACTTTCATAGACGGCAGATGTTTCTGATAAGATCTCTTCAGCGAGAATTTTATCTACAGAAGATGTACAGAAGTTTTCTAAAACGTTTGTTTTCCATACTTCCAAAATTTCCTTTTCAATTGTTTCTTTAAGTTTTTCTTCTGAAAAGGTAGGTTTAAACTCAGGAGCTTCTGCCGATAATTTCTTTTCGACATTTATCATACAGACAAAAGCAACTTGCGTTTGAGTCTCTGGTTTACCAAACTTAAAGATACCAATCTGATCTTGTGTTTTCAGATATTTCTTTGGTTTGATTCCTCTATTGACAGAGGTTGAAGATGATGAATTTGTGTTTTCAAACCACACATTCATCATCTTCGTATGTTTCCTCAAGTGAGGTTCCACAGAGATTTTAGCCCTTTTACTTACTGAGAGTAAGTTTGGAAAATCTGGTTTGTTCGTTTTTCCTAACACAAACAGAGAAGACAGAGGTTTAATTCTTTTGTCTTCAACACCTAGGGTAATATCATCGTACCCTATACCCCGTCTTCCTATTTGTGAGTTTACTTTCTCATACACCTTCTGTGCATCTTTACAGTTTATAAGTAAAACATCTCTTCTGAGTAGATCTTGCCAAAGTATCTCTCTCTCTCTCTTTGAAAGTATTCTTTGAGAGCTCTTATGTCTGTTTTTTCACTCCTAGAAACTGAAAGTTCTTTTATTTTGACTTTTAGAGCAGAGGTTAATTCAGAAATTCGCTTTTTTAAAGGATCTAGATTTTTGTTCCAATTCTTTTCTACTCTTTCCTTTTCTTCAAAAATTTTGGCTTTTTCTTGAGTGAGAAGCCTTACTTCTCTCTCATTAAAGGTTAGTCTTTTCTGAATGCTTTCATTTATCTCTTTTAGTTCAATCAGTTCAATGTTAAGTTTAAGTAAATTATCATCAACAGAATTAGTACAAGAGGTAGAGTTTGAAGTGGATACCTCAGTGTCAGTGCCGGAGTCGACTTCTGCCATGCCGCAGAATAGGGCATTGGTGGTGTATTCATCGTCAGAGGTAGAGTCTGACTCGAAGTCCTCCTTGTTCGCCTCAGAATGCCCTTTGTTTGCCATTAGGGATTTTTGCGCATAATACTCAGCCTTATTTTTGTAAAAAGCTGAGTCCTTCTGTGGGCGATTTGGTCTACTTCTGCATTCATTTTCGAAATGGCCTGGCTTCCCGCAGTTGAAACAACCTTGGGAAGTGTTTCCAGCACGATCGTCGGACTTCTGTCGGTCTCCACCTTTCTCCGTTCGGCATTCGTTTGCGTAATGACCAGGCTTGCCACACTTGTAGCATTCTTGTTGTGTGTGGCTCACCTTGTCATCTGACCTCTGTCGGTCATTACCTCTGTAGTTTCTGTCGCTTGACCTTTGTCGGTCATTTCTATCATCTGACCTCTGTCGGTCACTCGATTCTTCTCTTCTTCCATCATCTCTTCTATCACCTCGGTTGTCTCTGCCAAATCGATCAATTCCTGAACCCTCTGGTTTTCTCTGAACTCTCTTGTCAACAGAGCTAAGGATTTAGCTAATGACGCAAGAGTTATCTCTTCTTCTACCAGCTCGTCTTATTCGCTGTCAACTATCACTATCTTCTTCTTCTCCTTCTTCTTCTCCTTCTTCTTCTCCTCTGTTGCTCTCTCATTTTTCGGTCTCTCTGCAGCCTCTGTAGATTTACTAACCAATGTGTATGGTGCAATGGTTAGTGTTTTAGCCTGTGCTATTTGAGGCTCCTGTGCGGCTAGTGTTCCATAAAGATCAGAGAGTGTCCAGGAGTCTAGATCTTGGTTTGTTTGTAAAGACATAGACAACTGGAGCCACTAATCATTCAGGCTCTTTAGAAACATGTCGTTATTTTCTTCTGAGGTTCTGTGAATGCCAGATATTGTACGAGAGTTTTTTCAGTACCCTCAAAGAAATGGATCATTCTTATCTTCCATTGAGGATACTCATCTCGAAGGAGAGTAGGAGGCTTGGTTAGTGAACCAGCAGTGAAAAAGTTATTTGTATTTGTCATTGTAAGAGTTTCGAAGGTTCTGAAAAGATAATATAACGAAATAGTATGAGTCTGATGATCTGGAAGGTTTTCTGGGTTTTAACCGTTCCCAAAGTGCACTTTAATGGACTTTTAACCTGGAAAAAATAGTTTCTTTTAATAATACCACTTTCGAATAAATCGAAAAATGATAGGAAAACAGAAACTTTTCAACGAAATGAAGAACAGGTTAAAACAGAATGATGTCTATCACAAATCTTGTAACAAAGAGGATCACTTGATATTAAAAATCAAGGATGGCTCTGATACCAATTGTTGGTTCCCGTTTTGCTTAGACAAGGTTAACCGATTTATTAGTTCGAGTTTATGTTTGATGCGGAAGCGTATTTAAAGAACTAACAGATATGTTTGATAGATTTATAACACACAATATAAAGAAACAGTATTTTAAGAACAAAATGATATCTTGAAGATTACTGTCGTTCGATATAAAATAAGAACACCAAGAACAGATTAAGAACTGTTTGGTGTGTGTGAGAGAGTGTAATTCTTAACAGGTTTGACGATATAAAGCATAAGCATGAAACTCAGATTCTTCGTTAAGTCCTTAAGATTGTTAAGGAATATCTCAACAAGAGACTTCCTTTTATACTACTCTAGGGGACCATAAAGCATGATCTATTGTTAGAACGGATGGCATGAATAGTAGAACGGATGGCATGAACAGTTGTACGTGCTGTATTGCATTTAATGCCGCAGACGTCTATGTTGTACTAAGCCCTATTGAGTCCACTCAGAGTTTGACACGTGTTGAAGTTGGACAGGGCATGCTATAATGCAAGTTGATGGACAGGTCCTAGGAACAGTAGCAAGATATTTCTTCAACAGTGGCAAGATATTATAAATATCTTCCAAGTCTTCAGTCTGAACCACAGAGGCTCTTTAAAGGGTTACAAAGGTTCTGAGGTCTGGTCTTCTGTAGAGCAGTATTCACCGGGTTCCGAGTCTTTGGTCTTCTTTGTGCGTAAGACAGAGGTTCTGTAGGACACCTCTGTAGCTTCTGTAGCTTCTTGACCTTGATCTTTCGGAAGTGGCAGAGCCTCTGTAAGAGGCTTTCTTCCCTTAGCCTATTTTTCACTACTTCTAAATACTTCTACGATTAGGAAGATTGAAGCTAACAGGTAAGTATACTCTACTTTTGAGGGGGCGAGTCACACTATGTTTTTTAACTTCCAAATCTTGTTGTGTGTGGTCATTCCCAAGTGTTCTTCAAATCACACAACTTGCACAATTCGAGGGGGAGCAAGTTTCTACTTGTTCATTAGTTGAGGGGGCTGTGAAAACTCACGATGATAAACGATGATGTTTCCGAGATGTTCACAATGCAATCCGTAAGATGATCCTACTCCGATCCTACGAACGTAAGGACACTAGTAAGATTCAAGCCTAAAACTTAGGGGTTTGGTAAAACCTGCTTATCCAAAATGCCATAAAATGCCTTTTTAAAGAAATTGATTATGGTTTATACTTTTGTTATTTCCCATAATATCTCATGCATGTCTTATTATTAGTCTTATTAATCAATATAAGTCATAGATCTATAACATAAAATGATAAAATAGGTTAAAAGTTGATTTTTAGCCACATTTGGAGTTTTCCTTTTTCTGTCCAGAATCTTTGTGTCACTTTCAGTCAATTTTTAGCTATTTTCCAAGGTTCTTTTGGTCAGAAGATTTTTACCCACGTTAACATAATGTGTTAGGAAACATTTGGCATAAAAACCATAATTTTTGAAGGTGGTTAAGTCCTTCAAATAATTTTTATAGTAAAGCTACTACAGAAACATAGCTGTTTGCGCACTGTTTTTGTGACGTCTGTTTGAAGGTCTACATCTTTGAGTTTTTGAGTGAAACTACTTGGGTTTGAAACTTAACACATAAATATAAATTTCAGAAGACATTTCACCTTATTTGGTTAAATATTTAGAGAGTTATGACCTTTAAAAGAGAGAGGTAGAATCTGTCAGTGAGCTGTTAGGAAGTAGTCTCAAGAGAATATCTCTAAACTTTAATTTTTGAAATGATTTTTGTTCCTTTTGCATGGAACACGATTTGACACTAAACCAAGCAAATATTTTCAGATGAAAACTTGTTTTTAAACCTCTAAAATTACATGCATGCATATCGAATAAAGCTATTTTTCTAAAATCCCAAAAATGATCATTTTGCTTTCTTTTTGAAGATTTCTTTGAACATCAAGCCTTGAGCATGAAGATTAAAATATGTATTTGGTGTAGTAGAAGGTTTTTATAAAACTTTTAGAACATAAAATGTAGATTTTTGAAGAAGAACACATGCATGCTAGTAAGAACTTATCAAAAGTTCCTTCTTTGATCTTAACATGGGTTTGATCATGGATCCATCACCTTTTTAACAACATGCAACATGTTTTGGTGATGAATCTACAAACATTAAGATTTAAGAATGTGTTTTAGCAAAAGAAAGTGTAAAAGTTAGAGTAGAAGAAGGAAAACTAAATAAAAATGAAAGATGCATAAACAAAGATGTGTAGTTTTTATAATACACTTAAAATTACCTCAAGAACACTTGAAGACTTGTATTCTTGTGTTTAAAGGGGTGAATGTGAGAGAGTTTTTATAGAGAAGTAGAGAGGATTTCTTTCTAGAGAGAGAGATGATGTGAAGAGTGACTTTGAAATGGGAGAAAAAGAAGAAGAGGGTTTGGTTTAGGGGAGGGGGGTGGCCGGCCATGGAGGGAGAGAGGGAGAGAGTGAGTGGTGTGTGAGGGTGGCAAAACAATGATGGTGTCTCCCACTTGAACTTTCATTCTTTTTTTTTGAATTTGAATTATTAAATAAACAATTTACCATAATAATAATAATTGTATTATTACTAGTGTATTTTGCAAAGTATACATATATATATATATATATGTGTGTGTGTGTGTGTGTGTGTGTGTGTGTGTGTGTGTGTGTGTATGTTTAAGGTGTTTGGTTTGGCATTTTATGAGATTTGTGGATAATTCACTCATTTAAGTGAATGCTAGGCAAAATTCCTAAATTTTCCTAACGACGCTGTCTCTAACTGCTATGTTTTAGTATGTGACACCTACAACATGAAAAGCTAAAATTTGTCTATTGTTACAATTTCGTCTGTTTGTTTTCTTTTAACGTGTGTTTCCTTTCATTTTCTTTAATGTCGTCTATTTCATTATTGGATATATTTGTGCTTTCACAAGTTGTTCATGTGTTCAGGGGGAGCACATAAGCGTATCAGGTAAGTATACTCTACTTTTGTGGGGGAGAGTCACACAATGTTTTTTAACTTCCAAATCTTGTTGTGTGTGGTCATTCCCAAGTGTTCTTCAAATCACACAACTTGCATAATTCGAGGGGGATAAAGTTTCTACTTGTTCAATATTTGAGGGGGAGCGACACACAGTTTTTCTTTAAAACGTATCAAAAGTTTTTTATGTATGGTCGTTCTTTAAAACTCACTCACATGCATGATCCGAGGGGGAGCAAAGAAATCCCCATGCTACATTCGAGGGGGAGCGGGAAAACTGTCTTTCAAAGCCAAAAGATAATTTTTTAAGTAATTTGAAAGTACGGGGGAATTTTTGTCAAAAATTCCAAAGTGTCCGGACAGGTTCCCGGAAACCCATCTATCCGGATAGGTTTCCGGACCGGACACCTATCCGGACCGGATGGGTATCCGGGTAAACCCACCCGGAAAGTGGTGACCCTATTTAAGCAATCCGGAAACCCTAACTATTCATTATTTCCGGAAACTCCATCAACCCAACTAAAACCTCTCTTTTCTCTCTCTCGACCGGACACCCTCGGCTCTACTCAGTTTCGCTCGATTTTGATTTCACATCACACGTATGTTTCTACAATTGGTCTCTATCACTTTTTGCTCATTTCCACACCTGAATCATAGGTCCAATCGACCCAAAAGTGGACCGAAATAGGGTTTTCGGACCCTGTTGCGATATCGATTCGAATTCCACTCCATAAGGGGTGGCTTAAGCCGATTCGTAGGTTTGCTATTCTTAGTTCATTGTTTTAATGCACCTGCTATGCTTTAATATGTGTTTAATGGTTTGTTTTAGCGATTAGTCAACCCTGGATGTCGTCCGGTTAGTTTTCAAACTATCCGGACATATTCATCGTTATCCGGACACTCACATGAGCTAGATATTTTATTCGGATAACGTTAAACACCCGATAAGATCTCATACGGAAAGACACCTCGTCCGGACACTCATAACACCCGGTAACCCTAGTTGTCCATGTTAGCTCCAATCTTTCTGTTTGTGAAAGTAGTGAAAATAGTCTAAGTACAGAAGTAACCCACAGAGGCTCTGCAGAAGAACCCAAGAATACCGAAGGCAAGAATCAGCAGAAGACTGCTCATAGAGGACCGAGCCGCATAACCTCTGTCACCCTTGACAGAGCCTTTGCGGTTTATACTGAAGACTTGGAAGATTTATAAATATCTTTCTACTGTTCCAGGATCCGTTCATCCACTTGTTCTAGGCGTGCCCTGACATCAACTACACGTGTCAAACTCTGTCAGAATTGGAACATGCGCATTAAATGAACATCGTACGTGCTACTGTTCATACGATCTTGTCTACTGTAGATCATTCCTCTTTGTCTAAAGTATGTCCCCTTAAGAATTAGTATAAATAGACGACTCATGTTGAGTTCTTCTATTAACAAGAATCAGATAATTAAGCTACGCACAAACACACACACCAGCAGAATTCTTGTTATGTTCTTGGTGTTCTTGAAAAATATCAAACAGTAATCTTCGAGATACTCATCTGTTCTTTACATACTGTTTATTTGATATTGTGTGTTTTTCTACCTTTACATTATCTTTCAGTTCTTAAATATGCTTCCGCACCATATATAAATCTGAACTAACTTAAAGTTAAGATCATTGTTAAGAAAACAGGAACCAACAATTGGTATCAGAGCAAACCTTGATTTTTAATATCAAGGGATCCATTCTAAACTATGATCTTTGGTAGAAACTTTGATTTTTAACCTATTCTTCATATTAATCAAACAATTTCTGTTTTTCTTCCATTTTCGATTCATTCGAACTTTGGTAAACTTATAGAATCTGTTATTCTGGTCAAAAACACCATTTTAGTGCTCAGCTTAAAGCTTTTAAGCTTAAAAACTTCATACGAAGCATCCACTTCATACTCTGAAAAGTTTGCTGTTCAAACCCTTTTCTGGATAATTTTATCTCTCTTAAAATGACTAATACAAACAACTTCTTCTCTTCTGGTTCCTTAACCAAACCTCCCACCCTTCTTAGAGAGGAATACCCTCAATGGAAGATTCGAATGATTCACTTCTTTGAGGGTACTGACAAAGAATTGGTTTATTATATCTGTAACCCTCCTTTCGTTCCCATGATAATTGTACCTCGTGTTCCTGGCACAGACGACACACCAGAAATCCCAGAACACACAAAACCAAAGACCTAGGATAAATGGTCTGATCCTGATTGGGAATTCCAAATGACCTAGGATAAATGGTCTGATCCCAGAACACATTTACGAGGTTGCTCAAAAAACTAAGAGAATTCTGATTATGGCCATTCCAAATGACCTTTTCCAGTCCATGGATGCATGTGAATCTGCATATGATCTATGGAAAGAACTGGAAAAACAACTAGAAGGAAGAGCCAAAACCCAGAAAAAGCGCATAGCCCAATACATAAATGAGTACTATGCCTTTAAAGCTCTGACAATAGAATCTATGTAAACTACATATGATAGGTTCAGCTCTCTAATAAACAAGTGCAAGAAGTTCGGCATCCACAGAACTTCCGAAGAAAACAACGTTATGTTCATGAAGTCTCTGAATGAAGAATGGCTTCAGTTATCTATGTCTCTGCAGACAAATCAAGACTTAGATTCCTGGACCCTATCAGACCTCTATGGAACATTGCCAACACAAGAGCCTCAAGTAGTACAAGCAAAAGCCCAGATCATTGCACCTCTTGCATTGGTTGGTAAGACTACAGAGGCTAGAGAGAAACCAAAGAAAGAGAAAGCAGTAGAGGAAAGAAAGGAGACGAAGAAGAAAAACATGATGGTGGAAAGTGAAGAAGAAGATGAAGTAGCAGCAGAAGAAGAAACGACCCTGGCCTCGATAGCTAAATCATTAGCTCTCTTGACTAGGGAATTCAGCAGAGGATACCAGAAGAAATATGGTAATGAACGATATGAAAGATATAATCGAGAGAGAGAAGGGTCAAACGACAGAAATGACAGAAGTGGTGACCGACAGAGGTCAAGTGACAGAAATGACAGAGGAAATGACCGACATAGGTCGGAAGACAAAGCTGGCAACACTCCACAGATTCAAGAGTGTTACAAATGTGGTAAGCCAGGCCACTACACAAATGAATGTCGAACCGAAAGAAGTGGTGACCGACAAAGGTCAGATGACAGAGCTGGAAACTCCACACAGAACCAAAGATGCTACAACTGTGGAAAGCCAGGTCACTTTTCCAACGAATGCAGGAGCAAGTCAAATCGCCCTCAGAGGAATGTAACTTTCTACAAAAAGAAAGCTGAATACTATGCTCAGAAGTCACTAATGGTGAACAAAGAAATCTGGGAGTCAGACACATTCTCTGATGAAGGCGAAACAAAGAATGCTCTATTCTGTGGCATGGCAGAAGTCAGCTACGACTCCGACAGTGAGGTATCCACCTCTACCTCTAACTCTAACACTGCAGAAGATGATTTCATTAAACTTAACATTGAATACACTGAAATGAAAAAGACATGTGAAAATATTCAGAAAAAGCTCACCATCTATGAGAGAGAAGCTAGACTTCTCACCCAAGAAAAAGCTAAAATCTTTAAAGAAAAAGAAGAAATTGAAATGGACTGGAACAAAAAGTCAAATCCTTTAAAAGAAAAGATTTCTGAACTTAATTCTTCTTTGAAAACAAAGTCTAAAGAACTAATGGACGTTGAGTGCGACATAATGAACATCCTAGCTCTTAAAAATTATTTTCAAAAGGAAAGAGAAGTCCTCTGTCAAGATTTACTCAGAAGAGATCTACAAATTAAAAAATTTCAAGATGCTCAGAAGGTGTACGAAAAAATAAATACACATATAGGGAGACGGGGAATTGGCTTCTGTGATATAGATCCTTATACCGGAACCAAAAGAGACAAGTCTCTGACCTCTCTATTTCACATTGGAGATACAAGAAAACCTGGATATCCAAATCTTCTCTTTGTAAGTAAAAGGCAAAAAGTCTCTAGGAACCTCACAAGAGGAAACCTCTGAAGATGACAAATGTGTGGTTTGAAAACACATATTTGTCACCTTCAATCTCTGTCAAAAGAGAATCCAAACCTAAGAGGTATCTGAAAACTCAAGATCAGATAGGAATCTTCAAGTTTGGTAATCCCGAGACTCAAACTCAAGTTGCATTTGTCTGCATGATGAATTCTGAAAAGAAATTATCAGCAAAGGCACCTGAGTTCAAGCCAAGAATTACAGAAGAAAAACTTGATATCTCTGAAGAAAACCTCTGTACATCTTCCAGCGATCAAGATCTCTCTGAAGAAAACTTAACAGATACTTCTGTTAACTTAGAAGATAGTTCCTTAGAAAAGGAAAAAAGTGAGTATGGCACATGTTCTGAAAGCCGAGCCTCTGTCGAAAGAGAACCAAGTGACTCAACCTCTGTATATGAGGACGATTCATCCTCTGACGAATCAGAGACTGACTCTAAGCCAAAGATCGGACCTAGTGACACAGAGGATTTTAAACAAACCTCTGAAGTTCTTAACAGAACTATTCCTCCCAAGGAGAAAATCACTGGAATTCCTATCTGTCCAGACTTTTTGAATATGTGCATACAAGCCAAAACCTCTCTTGAGCTTGAAAATTTCAAACAACATAAGTTAATGTCCACTAAAATTCCAACGAGTTCAAAGATTTTAAAACCCTTAAAACCTGTTAAAGAAAAACTAACATGGCAACAGAAGTGTAAATGAACAAAAAATGACAAATCTTTTTCTTCTGTGACAGTGAAACCTGCAGAAGTTCATCACAGAAGGGGTACACAAAAGACCACAGTCAACAAAGGATTTTGCAAACAACATTCTAGCCTACATAAACCTTCTTGTAATAGAAAGTCTAATGTTAGGATAGACTGTAATACCTCTGTGCCCCCATTTAATGTATTTAGTGAAAAGTTCAAGCAAATCTCTTCGCACATTCAATACTGTCATTGCTTTGATCTTATGTTTAAATTAAACCAACACTTCAAAAGTCCACACTGTCATCTCTTTGTACCCAACGAAAATGATAAATCCAAGGGTAAGAAGAAACAAAATGTTTCTTCAACAGAAGCTAAAACAAAGACGAAGAATACTAAGGCAAACTTGAAGACCCCTAACAAAATTGGACCCATGTGGATATGGGTACCTAAAACTCTATAATTGTCTTGCAGAAGCAGTATGTGCCAATCTGGTATATAGACTCCGGATGCTCGAGGTACATGACTGGCGACAGAGGTCTTCTATCCACATTCAAAGAAAAGATCGCTGGTGGATCTGTGACCTTTGGAGACAATAAAAAGGGGTACATCAAAGGCTACGGAGTCATAAATAAGGAAAATATAACCGTAGGCAAAGTTGTATATGTGGATGGCCTAAAACACAATCTTCTCAATGTCAGCCAACTCTGCGATACGGGATTCGACGTAATGTTCAAAAGAACATTCTGCTCTCTACAGAGTGAGGACACATAAATTGAACTTCTGCGAGCCGAAAGAAGAGGAGATCTATATCTCATGAACTTCAATGCAAAGAACAAGAAAGACAAAATCTGCCTTGTTGCATGCAAAAGCAAAGAAGCCTGGTTATGGCACAACAGGTTCTGCCATTTAAACTTTCATACTCTTGATAAACTTGTAAAACTTGATCTAGTCAAAGGTCTACCAAACGTTAAATTTAATAAAGATCATTTATGCTCTGCCTGTGAAATGGGAAAACTCAAAAGAGCTTCCCATAAAGGCAAAACTGATGTATCTTGCCCTAGACCTCTGTACATGCTACATGTTGACCTCTGTGGTCCAATATCTACACAGAGCCCCGGTGGCAAGAAATATATACTTGTTTTGATCGATGAATTCTCAAGATTTACATGGGTTGAATTTGTCAGAAAGAAATCAGATGTTCCAAACATACTGATAAATTTAATGAAAATAATCTAAGTTCTGTATGAGTGCAGGATTCAGAAGCTGAGAAGCGACAATGACACATAATTCAAAAACTCTGTCATTGAAACCTATCTTATAGAAGAAGGAATTTCACAGAACTTCTCTGTTGCATGCACCCCACAACAGAATGGCGTGGTTGAACGAAAGAATCGCACGCTTGTGGAGGCCGCCAGAACTATGCTAACCGCGTGTGGATTACCAATGACATTTTGGGCAGAAGCAGTATCAACCACTTGCTATACCCAAAATCGATCAACCATCGTAAAGAGACACATCAAAACACCATATCATTTGATCAACAAAAGACGACCAAACATCAAGTTCTTCCATGTATTTGGATGCAAGTGCTTCGTCTTAAATGATAGAGAAACAAGAGGAAAGCTTGAAGTAAAGGCAGATAAAGGCAAGTTCATAGGATACTCTGCAACTTCCAAGGCCTACAGAGTTTATCTTCTGCGGTCTCGAACGATCGTAGAAAGCATAAATGTTTCTTTTGACGATACCTTCCAAAAGACTTCTGAACAAATCAGTTTAGAACTCGGTCTAAAAGGGGAATCCTCTGGCATCTCAAAAACAAGAGAAGAAGACTTAAATCTTCTATTTCAAGAGTTGTTCCGTGACGACATTGATCCCTCTATTGGAGCAGTCAGAGCCTCTGGAGAATCATTTTCTGCCAGCCAGAACGCGATAGGTATATCTCTAACTAGTCCCTTAAATAATTCATCTTCCTCTGTTAATCATACAGATGCAAATGCCGAGGGGGAGCCAACAGAAGATGATACGACAAGGAAAACAACCACAGAAGCTACTGAAGAACCAACTCCAGAAACCACAGAGGAACCAATAACAGAGGAACAAGAGGACTCAGTCTATACTTCCTCAGTGGAACAAACACCGCCACACATTCCAAACATCCCACAATCTGTAGAATCAAGCACGAAAGCAAAATCTACGACAGAGGTTGCACATGAACCACAGTTAGAAACCTCTGAAGATCAACTTGATGAAATCGATGACCATCTCCCAAGAACAACAAAATGGACAAAAAGCCATCCTCCAAGTCTTATAATCGACGAACCTTCTGAAAAGGTAAAAACAAGATCTGCCACTGCTAACTTTTGTTTCTTTACAAATTTTATTAGTATGATCGAGCCAAAAAGGGTTTATGAAGCCCTTGACGACCCAAACTGGGATAGATGCTATGCAAGAAGAGCTTCTACAGTTTGAACGAAACAGAGTCTGGACTTTAGTTCCTCTGCCACGAGGAAAACAAGCCATAGGAACTAAATGGGTCTTCAGAAATAAGAAGGATGAAGATGGGGTGGTCACAAGAAACAAAGCAATATTGGTGGCCAAGGGATATCGACAAGAAGAAGGCATAGATTACGATGAAACTTTTGCCCCTGTCGCACGGCTTGAAGACATAAGAATATTCTTAGCTTTCGCAGCCCACAGAGGTTTTAAAGTATTTCAAATGGACGTAAAATCCGCTTTTCTAAACGGTGAAATCCAAGAAAAAGTATACTTCCAACAGCCACCAGGGTTTGAAAGCTCCAAGTACCCAAAATACGTGTATTACCTTGACAAAGCTCTGTATGGACTGAAACAGGCTCCAAGAGCATGGTACGAAAGACTTTCTACCTTTCTTCTCGATAATGGTTACGACAGAGGTACAACGGATACAACTTTGTTTTATAAACAAAAAAGTGATGAAATTATGCTTGTACAAATATATGTGGACGACATAATTTTTGTGTCTACAAATCCACAAGAATGCAAAGATTTCGAAAAACTTATGCAGAGTGAGTTTGAAATGAGTATGACGGGAGAATTAACTTTCTTCCTCGGACTCCAAGTAAAACAATCATCAGAGGGAATTTTCATAAATCAAGCTAAATATGTCTCTGGCATACTTTCAAAATACAGTCTCTCTGATGCCTCTGTAATGAGAACCCCAATGGCCACTGGAAATAAGTTATTCTCAGGTCCAAATGGCATACCTGTAGAATGCACACTCTACAGAGGAATGATTGGGTCTCTATTATACTTAACTGCAAGTAGACCTGACATAATGCATGCCACATGCCTCTGTGCAAGATATCAAGCTAACCCGAAGGAATCCCATTATAATGCTATAAAGAGGATCTTTAGATACCTCAAAGGGACCAAAAATCTTGGCCTCTGGTATCCAAAGATCTCTGGTTTTGGTCTTAAAGCTTACACAGATTCAGATTATGTAGGATGCATGCTCGACATAAAGAGTACCTCTGGGAGTTGTCAATTCCTAGGTGGTAAACTAGTCAGCTGGGCCTCTAAAAAAACTGAACTGCGTATCCACATCTACAGCAGAAGCCGAATACGTTGCTGCTGCTAGCTGTTGCTCCCAAGTTCCGTGGATGAAAACTAAGCTGAAGGACTATGGCCACATCATATTCAAGATTCCCATCTTCTGTGACTCAAAGAGCGCCATAGCAATCTCTGCCAATCCAGTACAGCATTCCAAAACAAAGCATATTGACATCCGTTACCACTTTCTGAAACACCATGTTGAATATGGGACAATCGAAATGCACTTCGTGTCTACAGAGTACCAGCTTGCAGACTTATTCACCAAGGCACTAGATGAGAAAAGATTCCTTTTCTTGGTGGGTAAGTTGGGAATGATAAACATGAGTTAAAACCTCTGTAAGTATAACTTAATCTTCTGTAAATATGTAAATACATTGTTTTTGTTTTGTAGTTTAAATTATTTCTGTATGTAAATTCTCAATCACCAAGTGTTCAACACTCAACAGAGCTTCTATGGGATTGCTCAGAACATCTAACAGTCCTTACAGAACATCTGAAAGACTTGATCTATGTTCTATGCACAACTTATCTTATTTGATCCAAGCATAGCTCAAGGGGGAGCAGAAGGAGACCTTGAAATGATCTACAGAGGTTGATCATTCAAGGGGGAGCCAAAGAAGAATTGTGATCAACTACAATCAACAGAAGTCAGGTACTACGCCGAACAATGGAAAGTCAAAATGTGAGTATCTCGTAAAAATCCTTCTAGAAAACAATTTTTTAGGACAAAAATTTCCAAATAAGTCCTAAAAACATTACTTATGACATTCCAAATAAGAAATATTCAAAACAATTGATGAGCCTCCCTGTATGAGAAATTTAAGGTTATAGAGCCTCTGCTGAGCTCAACAGAGCTTCTATAAGTCAGATTCTCTATTACTAAAAATTACATATAGGAACTCGATCAATCATCATGAATGTCATACACAAGGTTTCTAGTCAAAAAAGTTCAATACACCACAGAACCTTTATCTGGCAGATACAGGTTCTATAATCACAAAGTTCAAATGGAAACTCTATCAATCAATTTTGAATATCCTCTAAAGAGTTCTCTTGTTCATTACTCGCCTAAAGGAAATGGAAGGTTAATCACAGAGCCCATTTCATCACAAAAGCCTATGTTGATTAACCTAGGCAAAAATAAGAGTTACTCGCACAAAACCTTATCCAAAACAGTTTTCTAGGACACCAACTTCCAAAAATGTCCTAAAAACAATTCTCAAAACAATTAAAAACTTGGATGATCAAAAAGTTTCATAAATTTTAAGTTATGAGAAATTTCCACTCATAGAGCTTCTGTTGGCTCTGACAGAGCTTCAAAACCTCTGTAAATGAAATTTCTACACTAAAAATTTATCGATCCTCTCCAATGCTTTTCAAAAGATTTTGGTAAAGGTACAAGCAACAGAGGATATAAAAGGAATGTTTCAAAAACACAGAGCTCCTAAAGAGCTTCTGTAAATTTTCTAAACTTAGGAAATTCTGTAACAGTAATGGTAAAATTCTGCGAGTAAGAATATTCGGCAAGTTGATAAGCCCACGCGCCTAGCATTAATGGGCTGTGCACGACGTCCTGTCATACTCTGACACTGCTGACGTGTCTCATTTTCATTGGACGTACATGACACACGTTCGTATGGAAAGTTGAACCAGTCGTTTACACTCAAGTGCGGACCCCAAAAATTATCCACTTCCATATATTTACCTCTTCAGATTCTACCCTTACCTCTCACTATAAAACCCAAGCTACCTCTCCTCATAAACGTTTACGAACTTACTTTCTTCTATGGCGAACCATTGCAAAAACCTGCAAAATTCTTATCTTCATACAAGAAATGGCCTCCTCTTCTCAAGCTATCTCCCCTGCACACTCACCGGCGAACTCCCCTGAACACTCTGAACATTCAGAAAACCCTGAAATCGCCAGAAACCTGGAGCAAGATAACTCCGGCGATGAAGCAGACTTTGCTCCGACAACCCACCTCGAATACTTCTTAGAACATGAACATTTTGCAAATGTTCTACCTTTAAAACCCAATAACCACTACCTTGTTCCATCCAAAACAACTTTTGGAGAAGCACATGCCATTCTTCACCATATTTTGAAACATCACATACTCTACCCTCTCATTACCAAAACCGTTGATAAAATCCCTGCCAGGTACATAAATCAATTCTGGCAAAGTTGCAGATTTGACCCAGAAGATAGACAGATCAAATGCTACATCTCCAAACCCGATAAATCCGCACATCTTGAACTCAAGTTCAACAGAACTATGTTCTCTCTTGAGTTCAGCCTACCCACAAGAGGTCTTCTAGGGTTAAAGACCTTTGCACATGAACCTACAGATGAATAGCTCTGCAGGTTTGTCGAAATATTGGGGTACAACGTACCACTCAGAAAGAGAAATGACTTCCGAAGAGGCAGATTACCACCTCTGTGGAATACACTCTTTTCTATACTCAACAGATGCTTAACCGGGAAAGTGGGGAGTCCAGATCAATCCTCACCACAAATACTAGCCATCATGTACGGAGTCTACTACGACCTACCTTTGGACTTCGCCACTCTCATGATGCAAGAAATGGTTAACACCATCGACATAAAGATCACCTTCCAGCAGAAAAAGTCACAGACAACAGGAGCTCTACCTCCTCTGCAGTTTGAAAGAATTCTAGGTTTTCTATTAGAGCCTCTACTCCTACTCGAAAAATGGCCAATGGAGGGGCAACAACCAAAATGTATGCCATGAACAATAACTCTCCAACAGAACACGCTGATGGATACCCACACTGCAGACCTCTGCCAAAGAAACTTCTGGGAGATGTAAGGGACGAAGAACTAGAATTAGAATACATACGCGATCATAGGACTCCAGAACCAAGTCCTATGTCACCCCCGCGTCTAGGAGACCCCATAGGTACAGCAGTATTAGATAGGTTGACAGATGAAGAATGGACAGTTGCGTTTCAGAAGCATGAAGACAATCAAGACAGATTCCGTGCTCAGAGAAAATCCATCTACTCTGCCTCAAAGAAATAAAAACTCTCTGCCTCAACTCCTAAAAAGAAAACAAAGAAGAGGAAAACCACAGAGGGTACTTCAACTTCTACTGTCGAAGCTCAACAATCTCCACCTAATGCAACAGAGGTTGATTCATCTGCACCTCCCTCTCCTCCAAAGCACAAAAAGAAAAGAAAACATAAGTCCACAGAGGAGGGGGCACCCAAACAAAAGAGAAGGAAGAGCAAGAAAACAGGGAAACATCTGTCTCCGATGCAACCAATAGCAGATGAAGAAGTGGCAGAAGAAGTGACAGAAAAAACGACAGAAGAAGTTGCAGAAGAACAAACCCAAAAATCACCTGTGCATTCCCCAACTCCTCTCAACTATGCGCATCATGGAAATTTCTCTGATTTCCTCCAACGTCCTGAATTTGCCCACACCCTTGACACTGCTGGATGGACTGCAGAAGCTCTGTCACATGAAAACGAAGAAGCCGCAGAAGATCCCGATTTCACAATCTGTGGAATTGACTCAGAGTTAGCTGATGGTGACCAAACTCCAAGAGACAATTCGGCTGAGACCCCAGAGATACTGCAGAATCCCTTCCTTCAACCTGGCCTTGATGTTCACAGAAAGAGTCCAGAACCTGTTATCTCTGCCTCTGATGGTACAAAAGTTATGCATCCCCATGTACAACGACTTTTTGGCACACACTCTATATACGACTCCTTTGGTCCTAGGGAAGAAGAGGTTATGGAAAAAAAGGAAACAAAAGAAGTGATTAGGTTAGATGTAGTGACAGAAGGGATCACAGAAGATGTGGTTAGAGCAGAAGGAGAAAAAGAAAATGAAAAGGAAAAACATGCCGAAGAAGAAGAAGGCACACATCCACAACCATCTCCAAGTGCAACCCACACTTCTATTACCGCTAGTCTAGCAGCAGAAGGTAATATTGAAAAAGAGTCGCACAGCTCTACCCCAACCCAAACCATCCGGACAGAGGAAATTCTTACATCCTCTGTACCATTAATAACCAGGGAAACCATTCCAGGGAATCCTCTCTAAAGGATTCATCCTTAGTAAGTGATCTATTGCCCCAGATCACAACCAAAATCCTTGCAGAGGAATTTGTTTCCTCTGCCACACGAACACAAATAGGTCCAAACATCTCTTCAGAGGAGATTAGAGTGCACACAGACGAAGGGATTCTAGACAAATCCCTGAGTCAACTCAAGGATAATCCTTTACCCACCTCTGGAGTGGATAAGGACAATGTCCTTGACAGAACTTCTATAGAGATTGAAACACAAAAAGTTTCTTCTCGAGGATTAGAAGGAAGTCCTTCCGCTCTCAACGTCAAAACAGGAGCGAAAGAAGGCGTGTCAGGAACATAGACACACTCTGGTGATAGATCTATTCACCCAGAGGCTACAACGAGTTCACATGTATCAAGGGATGAGTTCCAAACCCTTGTCATCTCTATGAACCAAACAATGAAAGAGTTGCAAAGCTCTCACAAAACTTTTGCAGAATCAACATCTTTGGCTATCACAAATCTAAATACCAAAATGGACAACCTGTCCACAGAGGTACAACATACCGTAGCTCAGATGAAGTCCTCTGCAACAAACACTGCAACCTCTGCAGCTGCTGAATTCGGAAAAGCCGCCACCACTTCCTTCAAAGAGTCTGTCAAGCACCTTCTTCAATAACTAAAAGAGCAATCCTCAAAATCTAAGGATCTTACACCTGAAGACCTGAAGAAGGCCTTAGACGAAGTTCAAGAGAAAACAACCAAAAATACTCAGGCCATGAAGCCTTCTGACTACATGACCAGAGCTCAAGTGACAGAACTCGGCCAAGGAATACTTGATCAGATGACCGAATTCATCAGAGCTTTCACCGCTGCCAACGCAAACTATGTCAGCGAGTTTCAAGCAAGCGTTGGCAGAATGCGCTTCAACACAGAAGCAGAGGTTGAAACACTGCTCGGCCTCTGTGATGACTTATGCGCAAAGATGATTGCTGCAGGGGCTGTTCCACCAAAGAAACTTGAAACTTCATGTAGAGCAGAGGGTACGACAGATAAAGGTCAGGATGACTCTGATGATGACCATCATGGTCCATCAGATCATCCTGAGGGGGAGAATCGAGGGGAGAAACAAAGGGAAATAGCTGCAAGGAGAGGTCTACCCGTTCCACCGGTATCCGCAGAACAAATACCCTCTGCACCCCCAACTCAAACCCAACAAAGAACACAACAGTCCCCAGAGGCAACAACCACCTCTATGGAAATGGTCTCTGAAGAAACCCCTGCTACAACCAAACACCTGAAACCCAAAGCAGAAACCAAACCACAGAGACAACAACCATCTCTGTGGAATCCATTCCTGAAGAAACCCAAATACCAGAAACAACCCAAGTTCAACAACAGAAGACCACAGAGGCAACACCAACCTCTGTGGAATTTCCTTCTGTATTTGTAGAAGATGTCCAAATCCAAGAAGAGATCCAACTCCTGACATCCTCCGAAGACGAACTACCTTCCCCAACACCTAAAACCAACCCAAGAATCAAAACCATTGCTCAAAAACAGAGGAAATATCTGAGCAAGACACCAGAAGCCTCTCCAACAGAAGCAACCCCAATCAAGCCCTCTAAAACTCAAGTGTCAAAAACAAGAGAGGGAACTCCATATCTACAAGAAGATCAGCCGAAGGCAAAAGACACGGGCAAAGGAATAATGACAAAAGAACCACAGAAGAAGAAGCCCAAGCATCAACCTCAAACAGAAAAACTGACGAAGAGCTCTTTCGATGCTATTATGACACCAAATCCAGAAGAAGAAGACTGGGCTTTTGGTACAACTCCTCTGTCAAATATTCCAGTTCTGGATCCAAAGGCAAAACCTTCAGAGGATCGAGTAGCAGAATTCAAGAACCAGTTAGATGCTCTACGCAGAACCTTACCTCAACCACCACCACCACAAATGGAAGAAGTGGTATATAGGTACGTATACAGCAGAATAGGCATAATGGATCAATCAGAACCAACCATTCAAGACCCTGACTTCCGTGCTGACCTCAAAAACCTCTTCACCAGAATAAAACCCAAGCCTAAATACGAAGTCTTCTCAACATCCAAGATCATCAAAGTCATCTATTGTAAGTTCTCCAAAACCAGAACCTGGCCCAAGGTATCGTACAATATATACAAGGTCAAAAGGGATGACAAATCTAAGAACCAATTATCTGATGCGGATCTTAGAAACTTAAATCATTATGATCTTCCCGACCTTCTGGACTGGACGAAAGAAAACTTCACAACATATGAAGTTCGCAGAGCATACATGGCTTTTGGCCACTGCAGACAATCGTAGGAAGCCTTTAGAGTTTCAGATTGGAAATAGAGTTTTTCTAAAAGTATCCCCTTGGAAGGGAACCGTCCGATTTGGAAAACGAGGAAAGTTGAACCCTCGATATGTTGGACCATTTAAAATCACCGAAAGAATTGGACCAGTAGCATACAGACTGGAGTTGCCAACAGAACTAAGTGCTATTCATGACACGTTTCATGTGTCAAACTTGAAGAAATGTCTAGCCAACGAGGAGATGACCGTGCCTCTGAAAGAAGTCAAAATCAATGATAAGCTGCACATCATAGAAACACCAATTGAAATACTTGACTGAGAGGTCAAGCGTATTAAGCAAAGTAAGATTCCATTGGTGAAAGTCCACTGGAACACAAGGCGTGGACCTGAGTACATATGGGAACGGGAGGACTACATGAAACATAAGTATCCTCACTTATTTGCTAAACAACCGGTTACAGACGAAAGTTCTTGAATTTCGGGACGAAATCTTTTAACCGGGGGAGACTGTGACAACCGTCAAATTCGCGTTCAGGTTAGAACTGCACTAAACATATCAGATACTGATACTATATGTCGCACTGTCCAATTTTAGCAGTCAACCCGGTACAGTAGGAAAAATTGAGAATTTTTGCCTAAAACCCCTCAAATTAGGGAATTATCCATATATCTCATAAAATGCCAACCAAAAATATCTTAAATACATACATATATATATAAACCATACTAAAATAATACTAGTAAAGTTAACTAGTAACCTTACAACTAACTAAATTATTGTGTTAAATAATTCAAACAATTAAAATAAAAAAAAATAAAAAAATAAAAGACACAATTATTTTATACAAAACCACACTCCACACTCTCTCTCTCCCCTCTCCAAAACCGCCCCCCCCCCCCCCCCATATATACCCCCTCACTCTCCCAAAATTTGCAACTCTCTCATTATCATCCCTCTCTCATTTCTCCCAACAATTTCTCTCTTTATTCCTCCCTAAAACACACCCAAAGTCTAGCCATTTTCACTCAAGAACATCAAGTGTTCAAGTTTTCACAAAGGTAAAAATAACATGTAGTGCAAAGCCTACAACCTTCTTGGTTATTGTTCTTTCATTTTATTTAGATTCCTTCTTCTACACTAGTTGCATGTTGTTTTACTTTATCAATATCTTTGGATCTTGATGTTTGGGAGTTTCATCACCATAACATCTTGAATGTTACTAAAAAGGGGATGAATCCATGACCAACGCCATGTTAAGACCAAAGAAGGACTTTTACAATGTTCTACCAAACATGCATGTGTTCTTCATCAAAACCAACCCTTTAATCTCTAAGAAATTTTATGAACTACTCTTTAAATCCACTAAAAATATGTTTGAACTAACATGCATGAGCTAAAAATTCACTATTATAAGTTGCATGAAGGTGTTCTTGTCATAAACACCCAAGAACCATCAAAAATAACCATTTTCAAGTATTTGCCAAAAAGGAGTTTTATAAATAAATTGCATGTATTGTAAATGGCTGAGAAATATATTTTTAAACTGAAAATATATGTATGGGGATGTGTCAAATCGGACTTCATGCAAAAAGAATAAGAATATTGGTAAAAGACAAAAAGGAGTGCACATGCATAAAGTCTTGTTTTGACAACATGCTGCCAGATTTTTCTTCTCTCTTTGAAAAGCCATATCTCACTCAATAATACTCCAAGTTAAGTGATTCGTTTTCTAGAGTTGACTTTTATGAGTTATGAATCAAACCCAACTGGAATCATTGAAAAATATTAAGATTTCGACCTTCAAACATGTTTCACAAAGACAGTGCACAAACAGCAATGTTCTCTGTCGCAGTTTACGTCAAGAATTATTTTATGTACATAAACCACTCTAAAAATCATGAATCTTATGTCAAAAGTTTCGTAACACATTTAACAAACTGGTCATAAAATATCATGACCAAAATGTCCCTGGAAGTTATCCAAAAACGAACCGAAAGTGACTACATATTCTGGACAGCAACTGACTATATTCTATTATAGCTATAAGCTAACTCTTGAACCCGTTTCATCATTCTTGTGATGAAATTGTGGAATATGTATATATACTATATGATTATGTATTTTACTATAGCTAAAATCTAACTCTTGAACCCGTTTCATCATCTATATGATGAAATTGTGGAATATACCTTTATATATTACGAATACACATTTTATATCCTCTAACTCCTAACATCATATATATTATATACATGACTCCTAGTTATAGACCTTTTTCGTCACTCGTTATGACGAAATTGCGGTAATCTCAAATTATCATATTTAATGTTATAGATATTAACTACTAATATCGACGAACTTATTATAACATACAAACTAAATCTCAGCAAAGGCATTTTATGTTGATTTGGATAATTACACGATACCAAGGACTAAGGTTTAGAACATAGAATCTTACTAGTGTCCTTACATTCGTAGGATCGACGTAGGATCCCGTTACGGATCGCATTACGCACCACTTGGGAATAACTACGTTTATCACAGTGAGTTTTTGCAGCACTTTTTACTATTTTATACATTTTGGGGTGGAAAGCATGTTACAAATTCTATTTCACATCGTTACTTTGTTACTGAAATACTACAAATATTTGATGCTCTATGGTACGTGTGCACATGTTAATGATTCTGAGTTACGCTATCGCACAAAAGTCCCCAACTTGTTTTTACATTACCTATCTAACTCACGAGTGTGAGCCATGGTAATTATGGATAACGTTATTTGGTTGACCGCCCACTTACTGTGATGTGAGTACATAATTACTACAGTGCCATGTTGACGATAGAACATGATGAACGGGGCAAACTAATACTATGGTCAGGAGGTTTGGGTAATGGCTCAGTATGCTACCTCTGAGGCAACACACTTATATACCTTGAGCAAAACAGAACGCAAAAACGGAACTTTTACAACCGAGGGTTGTACTACAATCTTTTGAAAGGGCGAATGCTATCAACTTTCATTAAAACTTTTAGTGCATACGCAAACCTGTGAACTCACCAACTATTTTATAGTTGACACTCTCCTCTACATGCTTTTCAGGAAACATTAAGTAAGGATGAGTTCTAGAAGACACTACACTTAGCAGCATCCAACTTTCTTTCATCATGTCAAGTCTCTTTTTGCTTTGGACTATTTGTATTTCACAAACATGTTGTATTTTGTAACCTTGATGATATGATGATTATGTGTTGTCTTCTACCTTGTGCTTTTGAAACATTAAACTGTGACATCCCGTGTTTCTGCTTTAGCGGGGTGTGACAATAGGGCTCTGTCAGAATTGGAACATGGGCATTAAATGAACATCGTACCTGCTACTGTTCATACGATCTTGTCTACTGTAGATCATTCCTCTTTGTCTAAAGTATGTCCCCTTAAGAATTAGTATAAATAGAAGACTCATGTTGAGTTCTTCTATTAACAAGAATCAGATAATTAAGCTACGCACAAACACACACACCAGCAGAATTCTTGTTATGTTCTTGGTGTTATTGAAAAATATCAAATAGTAATCTTGGAGATACTCATCTGTTCTTTACATACTGTTTATTTGATATTGTGTGTTCTTCTACCTTTACATTATATTTCAGTTCTAAAATACGTTTCCGCACCATATATAAATCTGAACTAACAGAAAGTTAAGATCATTGTTAAGAAAACAGGAACCAACAGTCCGGAAACCTTAGGGTTTCCGGTAAGTTCAGCTATCCGGGTTGTGATTGGTGTCCAGTAACCTTTTTCATACGGAAACTCATAGTAGTCCGGAAACCCTCGTAGTTTCTGGAAAGTTCAACTATCCGGGTGTGATTCTTGTCCGGTATCTTTATGTATCCGGTATCTACACCTTGTCCGGAAACCCATGCCTTATCCGGAAACAATTGTTTTGTCCGGACACTCTGTTTGTCCGGAAAACCTGTTTGTCCGGTAACCTTGTGTTTCCATATAATTTTTCTCCGGACACTATGCTAATTGTCCAGTATCCTGTTTCTCACTGCCAATCCTAAATCTGTTCCAGATTGAACCGATTTATGCCAAGGTACGTGCCGACAATTGTTCATACGACTATATTCTAACATCGTATCTTTCAGGTATAATTATGGCGGATCAAGAACAACAACCTCCACAAGAGAACATTCTTCCTCAAGAGGAATTCATCGATGAAGAGGCGGACAATGCCTTGGTACCAGCAGACCACGACATTGAAATCGAGGCCAACAATAATCATCTTGACACTGCAGAGTTCCGACCACAGCATCGTGTGGTCGTGGACATTCTTCTCGGCCACCCGCTTCACGAGGCACTCACAGCCACAACCGACATCCCATTTCTCTATATCTATCAAGTATGGCTTTCAGCTCAAGCTGTCACGGCACCAAATTCTCAGACAATCATGGCGCGGATCGAGAATCACCCGTTCACACTTACACCTGAATCGTTCCGACGTCTTCTATCGTTGCTTGAAGATACTGCCGGCGGCCATGTAGCTTACGACCCCGTGGTCAATGACACGACTCTCTATGCCGAAATTCGAGCACTCGGCTACAACCACGCACTCGACCGCCCATCAGCATTCAACCGAAAGTACCTGGCGCCCATATGGTACACGCTGTTCACAATACTGAACATGTGTCTTTCATCCAGATGGAAGGGAATCGATCAGTGCACCGACGACTTTTTACGACTATTCCACGCCGTCTGCGACAACCGCCACATGGACTACGAAATGGTCATCTGGCACTTGTTCAGGCAATCCAGAAAATCGGCGGAACAAAACAGAAGAAACTCCTTTCGTATCCACGATTCCTTTCGGTGGCTGTCCGTCAGCACATGGACGTGAATCTCAACATACCGCGGCGACTGAACCACCGGTATGTCCTCCTTTTCACTTACGTTATCTGGTGATTCGAAACTCGTCCAACGCCCAACCCATGCCTTTACTTGAAGCCTTACTGGCACCTGCGGACCCCAATGCACCGAGTGTGTTAGCATATAGGCAAGCGATAGGTGCTCCTGTGGTCCAGCCAGAGTCGGAGGGACGTCCCCAAGGAGCTAGACCTGAGAGGCGTGAAGGTCCTAGAACTCGTGGAGGTAGAGTCCGGGTAGTTGGGGATCCCGGACGGGGTGTGTTGAGAATACATTATGGGAGGGGAACAGGCGCGGGCGGTGCATTAGATACGCATGCCAGTACTACCCATTCTAGCCGTCCCGGAACTAGCCAACAACCTCTCATTCAAACCACCCGAACCACGACTGAGGTCGGACCGTCGACATCCTTACACGAGGTCCCGGTTGTCACTGCCCATATACTCGGAGAGGACCCCGGCACTGACACGACAGAGACGATCTTACCATTGACCAAACCTAAGGTTGTTGAATCCGACGGCATTGACACCGATATGGACCAAACCATCCGTGCATCACTCATTCCACCCCGTATCGGACGTCAACCTCCGATGACTGAAGGATCTCCTTCTGACTCACCTACACCCCCATCATTGCTACATCCCAGCCTATTACGGGAGACACAAGGAGAGAGGAGGGAGTATTAGTTGAAAATCTTGAACAGGCGAGTCGGAGAGAATGGAGATCGAAAAAAAATCAAGAGAGAACGAGCATAAGAACTAGTGAGGCTCGTGAGCGAATCCAAACCAGCGTTAGCCAGGTAGCCACATCTGGTATCTCGTCTCATCCGTTGAGACGAGGTATTGAAGAAGCCACCGTGGACCTAGTGGCGCAATCGCACACCCTCCCTACCCACTCACCCGTTTCTCAACAAATGGGGTGTTTCACATTAACACGGGGACTTAGCACAAAATCTACCGATCTCTCACTCGGAGAGTATTGGTATTGAAACAAGAGACCAGCCTCCCCCGGTCTCGACTTCTTTCGATGCACTTTCGAGTCTAGAGCCACTTGATTTTATACTTTGGACGAGACTCCACATATCAGTGCTCTTAGTGACCCGATCGAAACTTCCGTAGTGTCTCTGCTTTGAGCAGAACACAAGGATCGGAAGGAAATCCTACCACGGCCACACCATTCCCATCCGTGCACGTAGGTGGTACTACCTCTACGGTAGATACCTCAATGGGTAATCTAAGAGATCCCGCAGTTAAGTTACCCGACATTTTGTCAAGGGAATATTTGGATGGCGCCCTAAAGGCTGTCCGCGAGGCAATGGAGCAGCAGTTCACCACAGAGCTCGACATATTAAAGAGCTTGATCAAAGGGAATGAGAAGATAGTCGAATCCGAAACTGCACCAACACCTCCACCGGCTCCCGTTCAACCATCTTATTCGGTGGATACACTCAAGACTATGCTTCTGGCTCAATTGCTCCAACACACTGACACCGACGCCTCGACAGAAGCAGACATAGTATCAGTTATACGCTCCCAGGTATCTGCTCCATCATTATCCATTAATAGCCACATAGACCAGCTTGATTCGAGTCTTAAGGACGTTCAGAAAGCATTAAACATTCTGTCCGAAAGAGTCACCTCACTAGAAGACACATGCAAGAGTCAGGATGGCAGACTCAAGAGACGACATGATGACCAGGATGATCCTGATCACCATGAGGGGGAGAACAAGAGACAAAGACTGTCTAAGTCCGACCCAATCCTCACTGAAACTACATCAACGGTTCAACCAGAATCATCAACTGTGGCACAAACCGTAACCGAAAACCAACACGAAGCCCAGTTAAGCCTAGCTGGGATGGAAATCGACATGGATATCTCAGATGACGAAGACCCGATGGTTGAAAAGCCCGAGGGAGAATCACAGGCACTGATCCTATACACTGCACCGGAAGGGGATGCTCTTAACCTGATAGATCCTGATTCAGAGATTGACCCGAATACTGAGAACGCATGGTATCAAAAAGCCACCAGTACGATGAACTTCAAGGTAAATCTTGTATTTCCCACCGATGCCGACGACGAAATCGACTACGACCAGTTCCTGTTGCAAAATCTTTACGGTACACCCGTACACACTTCTGAGGCCCCCGAGACTTCTACTGCTATACCTCCGACATCTCCTCAGCAACCGACAGCTTCTGATCAACCTCCTCCACCACCGCAACAAATCATATGGGAGAAGATCATGATCCTTATTCCTCGTCTGGAGGAATCTTTGAAAAAGCTATATGACCAGGATGATCCTAATCACCATGAGGGGGAGAACAAGAGACAAAGACTGTCTAAGTCCGAGCCAATCCTCACTGAAACTACATCAACGGTTCAACCAGAATCATCAACTGTGGCACAAACCGTAACCGAAAACCAACACGAACCAACACGAAAACCTCTGCCGACTATAGTTTCGACTAACGTATATTCGTCTAGTGTAATGCACAGATAAATACAATATATATATGTACCAATATATCATATTGTCATTTATAAAACTTTCATTACATTTCAATCACATATCCATCTCAATCATAAACACGTAATCACACCATATATCATGTATCCAATCCATACATATCCATCTCATATATATATCACATATATATGTATCCCAGTTGAAAATGTTTTAAAAGTAAAATTCACCTGATTGCTTATCAACACCCTTTCAAGCCTTTCTCCAAAATATTCAGTCTTTCAATCCAAATCCACAAAATCTGAAACAGATTAAAATAAAAATATCCCCTTACCAATTGAACACATGAACTCTAAATAAATCTACCTAACTCTCGCCATCAAAACAACCAAACAGCTATAGTTTCCGGACAGCCAAAAGCAACCCGGACAACCCAACTTTTCCGGACAGCATAACTAACCCGGATAACATGAATTATCCGGACAACACAGCACCAATCCGGACAACTCGACTTTTTCGGACAACACAAGGAATTCGGACACCAAATTAATCTGGACGTCATCCGGTATCTAATTAATCCGGAAACCATCAAACAAATCATCCGGACACTATCAATAAACTACCCGGACACCACCCAAGAAACTACCTGGATACCTTCATATCATCCGGACACCTCTGTCGGTTTACCTCACTTTTACCCAGATTTGACAGATTTTAACCTCAGGTCCGAATTTAATGATTCTACTCCGATAGAAACTATTAACTAGCAATTGTAGACATAAATTGTAAAGGAACATACCTGAAATCACCTCCAAGCACACCATATGGAGTCCTAAGCTTTCCTTTCTTCTTCTCCTTTTTCTCTCAAAAACACACACTTACACACACTGAAATATCTGAGTTTCTGCTGTTTTTAAAATATCTGAACATCTTAAGGGTGTATATCAATTCCATATTTACCCTTTAGACCTTGAACTTCTCAATAATAACCCAAACATACCTTAAACATCTAACTTTAAAGTTAACTAAATTTAACGGAAAGGGGATTTAACTAACGGACTTACCCGGGGTATTACAGATCTTCTTGTAAATATGTATATACTTATACTCTTCTGCATGTAAATTCCCTATCATCAAAAGTTCTGTAACCAACATAGCTTCTATGGAATCGCTCAGAGCCTCTGACGATTCCCACAGAACCTCTGGTGAGTTTGACCTATGTTCTATGCATTACTTATCTCATTTGATCCAAGCATATGTCAAGGGGGAGTAGAAGGAGACCTTGAATTAATCTACAGAAGTGGTTAATTCAAGGGGGAGCCAAAGAAGAGTCGTGGTCAACCAAATCCACTGAAGTCAGGTACTTTGCCGAGCAAAGGAGAATCAAGGAGTGAGTATCTCGCACAAAACCATTTTCCAAAATTGTTTTCTAGGACACCAATTTCCAAATATGTCCTAAAAACACAGTTTAAAACAATTAAAACCTTGGATGATCAAAAAGTTTTATGAATTTTCAGTTATTAGAAATTTCCACTCATAGAGCCTCTGTTGAGCTCAACAGAGCCTCTGTGAATGCAAATTTTGTACGAAAAATCTATTGATCACTGCCAATGTGTTTTCAATTGTTTTTGGTAACGGTGCAAGCTCATAGGAGATGAAAAGTAGGTTTCAGATCACAGAGCTCATTCCAACACAGAGCTTCTGTCGACTCTGATACTTGGCCTTTTATGGAAATTCTGTAATATGCGGGTTATTTCTATAAGTGACAGACATCTGGAAGTAGAAACGCCCACGTGCCAGGCATTAATGGGCCGCGCACGACGTCTAATCATGTTCTGACACCTCTAACGTGGCAAGTTTTCATTGGACGTGCATGCCACACGTTCCTCTGAAACATGCCCACAGCTGTATTGCTCGAGTGCGGAGCCCAAACCTTTATCCAATTTTAACTATTTACCGCATCAGATTCTGCCGTTTCACTCCAGTATAAAACCCCATTTACCTCTCCTTCCTTATTTTACGAACTCCTTTCTCCTTATTACCTCCGGCGAAGCATGCAAAACCTGCAACTCGTACTTTCTACTCACATTCTTCAAGTTACAAGCAATGGCCTCCACCAGAAACTCTCCGGCGACCTCCCCTGCTCAGTCCGAGAACTCTCAACATCAATCTGTTGCTAGAAACCTTGAGCAAGATAACTCAGGTAACTCAGTGGATTTTGCTCCGACCACCCACCTGCAATATTTCTTTGACCATAACCAATATGAGAACGCCCTTCCTCTTAAACCCAATAACCATTACTTGGCCCCCTCAAGAACTGCTTTTGGGGATGACCATGCCATTTTGTTAAACTTTCTGGAAAACCACTATCGGAATCCTCTGCTAACCAAGAACGTCACAAGAATCCCTGCCAGATACCTCAACCAGTTCTAGCAGAGCTGCTATTATGACCAAGAGAGTAGACAAATCAAAGGCTACATATCCAAGCCTGACAACTCTGAAAACATAGAGCTCAAATTCAACAGAACCATGCTCTCCCTTGAATTTGGTCTACCTACCAGAGGACTTCTAGGCATCAAGGACTACGCAGAGGTCCCCTCAGACACAGAGCTCTGTCAATTCGCAGAGAGTCTGGGCTACAATACCCATTTAAAGAAGATAAACGACTCCAGAAGAAATAGGTTCCCCCCTCTGTGGAATACACTCTTCTCCATCCTCAACAGATGCCTGACTAGAAAAGTGGGCAGCCCTGATCAAGCCTCTGTACTACGCCACACTTATGATGTAGGAGCTGGTGAACACCATTGACCATCAAATCCCCACGAAAAAGGCTAAGGGGCCCAAAAGCGCAGAACTCCTTGCTCTGCAATTTCAGAGGACCATAAGAGTAATTCTAAAACCTCTGTTACTCATAGAAAAATGGCCAATGGAGGGACCAGTTGTCAAAACCTACCCTATGGCAAAGAACAACCCAACAGAGTATATGGACAGATACCAGTTTTGCAGACCTCTACCAACCTCACTTCTGTCATATGCCAGTGATGAGAAACTTAGGTTAGATTACATACGCAATCACAGGACTCCAGAACCGAGTCCAGTGACACCCCCGCGTCTAGGAGTCCCTGTAGGATTTCAGGTTGTTGAAAGGATGAGTGACGAAGAGTGGGCAGCGGCCTTAGCACAGCACGAGAAAGTACACACAAGATTCCATCTTCTGAGAAGCAAAATTGCAACTTCTGTTTCCAAGAGAAAAAACTCTGCCACTCCCCCAAAAAGAAGAAGGCTCCCAAATCAAAGAAAACAACAGAGGGAACTTCTACAAGTATCGAACCTCCCCAACAACCCCAACAATCACCACCAGCAGAAACTGTGGTTGGATCCTCTGCACCTCCCCCTCCTAAAGAAACGAAGAAGAAAAGAAAATCCAAAACCTCTGAGGAGGGAGCCCCCAAACCAAAACGCAAGAAAAGCAAGAAAACCAAGAAACCCCAAACACCTCTGCATACCATCGTAGAGGAAGCAGAAAATGAAGAAGCCCCTGAACAACCTCTGCCTTCCCCCACTGCACTACATTATACATATCAGGGTGACTTCTCCGCCTTCCTTGAACATCCCAATTCTACAGATACCTGGGATACATCAGGATGGAACGCATAAGCCCTCTCCAACTGAACAACTGGAAACCAGACTTCAGAATCTCAGAAGTTGATTCTGATTTGGAAGAAAGTGTCAGAACCCCTGAGGGCATTAAGGCGACTACCACAGAAGGACTTATGGATCCACAATTACAGAGCCTACATGCCTTCCATCCCTTATATGAAACCATACACCAAAATAAAGAAAGAATGGCAGAAGCCGAAGGCACTAGGATAGAAGTAGAGACTAGGACAGATTCTCCTTGGTGAGGGTGTTTAACAGAGGGAGCAGCACAAAAAGATGCCAAAGAAAGTAGAGGCACACAAGCCCAACCCCCTCCCAATGTAACCCATATTTCTGATTATGCCAGTCTAGTGGCAGAAGGAATCATTGAAAAAGAGCAGCATAGCTCGAGCCCAACCCCTGCAAACCGGACAGAACAACCTCTTTCATCCTCTGTGCCATTATTATCTGGGGAATCCATTCCAAGGGAGTCCTCTCCAAAGCACTCACCTTTAGTTCGTGATCATTCGCCCCATATCACATCATAAATCCCTGCAGAGGAATGTGTTTCCTCAAAAACCTCTGCTCAGGGATCAGAAGGAAATCCTTCTGCTCTTAACATCCATACAGGAGCGAAAGAAGCTGTCTACGGAACAAGGACAAACTCTGGGGATGAATGTGTTCCCCCAGAGGTTACAACTGGTTCATATGTCGCAAGGGGTGATAGGTGGGTTTACACCCCCCTTGACTAACCGCAAGTGTACGGTGTCGTCTCAAGTAATATGTACAGAAGTACGAGTATCGAATCCACAGGAACCAGGTGTTAAGTACCGCATTGACTATAGTTACTATTAACTGAGCGATTAAAATTGATTTGGGTTGGTAATTAATATGTCTTGACTAGCACAGTATGAAAACATGACAAAAAAATTGGGCTTAATATCAAAGAGAGAAAGGAGGGTTGGATTCCGAATGAATTCAATTGACGAGACTTTGAAATTACTTTTAAATGGTTAAAACGATTTATGACTTGTAAAACCTAATCTCGTTACACTTCTTCAAGCTGCACCGAGACTTAACTTAATCGAAATTGCTTATCTTTCGATCTCACAGTTGATTTAAGTTAAAGCGATTGGTTTTCACCACAACACCAAAGAAAATGGATTATCTCTAACTAGTTCCCTTCGGTGGCCATTGAATTCGAACTAAATCTTGAGATTTCCCTCGAACACTCAAGATGTTTTTAAATCATTTAACAAGTGATCAGTTTATCAAACGCATTAAGCATGAATTCAAAGTCGTCATCCATCTATTAAAACCGAAATAAAAGTCGTTCAAAGCCTACATATATGAAACATGCATCATCCAACCCCCCAACATGAAGTTTAGCTCATGTTGGGGGTGTGTAAAGAAAATTGAAAGATTACAAACAAAGTAGAAGAAATCATGTTTGGAAAGTTCTGCAGAAAAATATAAGTAACTCCCTGAGAAGAATCTCTTCCACGATCACGTACTCAATCGTTGTTGTCTTCCAATCGATCCCTTGTCACCTCTGTATTCGTGCTCCCAATTTGCTCCCAAAAATCGCCCGTTCCCTCCAGCCGCTGCCTCGTCTGACTGATAACCCTAGAATTAGAAAATAGGGCTTTTAAATAGTATCTGACAGCTGGCGCTAGTTATGGGGCTACTTAAGTCGTGCCACAAGGCGCGCCACGCACTGGAAAGTTTTGCCTTAAAATCCCGCGCTCACTTCCGCGCTAGTTAAGTGGCCCCAAAAGGCGCGCCACCCTCTGGAATGATTTGGCTAAAAAATCCGTGCTAGTATCCGCGCTAGAAAAGTAGCGCCAAAAGGCGCGCCAACTACTGCTTGTTCCACTTTCGTCTTTTTTTTTCCGGAATTTGGGCTCTTCTTTGGAAAAAGTACTCGCGAACCTCTTCAATTCCCTTCCAGGCCGACTAACTGTACATCTCATAAACTCATCAGTAAAATCCACTATTCCACCTGAAAACACCCAACAACTACTCGATTTAGTAGCCGAAATAATGTCGAAAATCGACATTATCAACAACCCCAAACCGAGCGTTGCTTGTCCTCAAGCAAAATAGCGATAATATTAATCAAAAACCAGAGTTAAAACATAATTCGCACACATGGGAAGTCAGTGGTGTCATTATGGATCTTTACAAATCTTATTCAACTAACGAAATTAATCGGTTAATCCGGACCCTTTTCCAAATCACCCCCAGTCCGCAGAGGTTAAAGTACTAACTCATTGAGAATAAAACTGGTCGGAACCCCACTGCATCAACTTTAACCCAATTTCATGCATGATCAGGGAGGATTTCGCCTTGACCCTACCTTACGTAATGCTCTCAATTTGCTCGAACCTAGGCTGTCGCTCATGTTGCTCATGCTTTGGAGTTTATGTACAAAAATTCACGAGATAAATGCATGAACAACTAATTATGAAAAACGCACAAATGTACAAGAAGATGATCTCAGAAAGAATCGAGTAGCAAGATAAGGAATATCAGTAGAGGTGGTCGTAAACTGTAATCACATTTTCCAAAAGATTATTCAGGTCTTTAACAGGGTTGTAACAGGGCTAGGGTTATGGTTAGGAAATGAAGGGTAAAATGGATCAAAAATCCTGAGTGTGTCAATCTTGAAACAGTTCTGAACTTTCTAAACTTTACAACTTTTCTTCTATCACTTTCTATGGTTGCTTGACCATTTTATTTACTCGTGTCTATTCTATTTAGATAGTAATTTTTTTTTGAGGCATCATTGGCCTTCTTTATTTATTTGGGACTACATTGGCCCCTTTTCTCTCTATGGCTGACATGCATTTCTCTTTTCTGCTTTTCCTTTGACTGTTCATTACTGCTCATGATGGACACACTTTCGGATCAGGATTGGCTAAAGCTTTTGGCTAAGGGTTGATTGTGGGTTTTGAATTGAAAACTTTTGAAAGTGTTTGGCTGCAAAAAGGCTTTGGTTACACACACAATGGGTTAGAAAGGGATGATAGCTAAAAACTGGTTTAACAAACACACAATGCCTGAAATCATCTCTTTAGGTTCATACGATACGGTTTACTAGACCTTTTCCTAATACCCTGATGGTTATCTTTGCTACTCGACACAAAAGTATAGCGAGATCAATCTATACTCACGACAAGGAAATTGAAAAAGTGTATCAGATTTCACGCTTAATTCCCTCGCAATGAAAGTACGTTATGTTAGGCTCGAATCTCACTATCGGGTGGTCTCCACTAATGTCCCTAATACATGCAATTTGTCAAGTCTCAGTTGATGCAACATCATCTGTCCTAGTTCATTCCTCAACAAGAAGTATTTAACTTACTGCTAATGGTGACCCGGAACAAGTTCCATCATAACAACTATAATTCCGTTACTTGCCTAAAATACAGTAAAGATCAAAATGACCCTATTGACTTACTTCCACCCCAAACCAAACTATACGTTGTCCCCAATGTGAGAAAATCAATGCCAGTGTTCAAAAATTGTGTGCGAATTAATTACAGTCATCCAAAATAAAATCATGCAGTTAAGTACAGTCATCCCAAATGAAAAAAATCAACGATTATAAAGGAGAAAAAAGAGATCAAACCGCCTTCCCTAATCGCGGTTCCGTCTCCTTGAAGATGAGCTCGCTCCTGGTTGTCGTCTCCTTGCTCGCTGTGCCGGTGGTGGGTTTGACGCTCCTGCTCCGTCCGGATTCTCTTCCTCATCATCTGGTACACCCAAATACCTGAGCCCCCTGTTTATTCTCGCGAATCCCTGCCGCATCTCTAGGATAGCCTCATCTAAGCGTTCGTGCAACCGTGCGACGGAGCCAGTTGGCTGGTGGCCCTCATCCTGTGCGGGATCATAATCCACATCATCGGCATCTTGATCATCAATTCCTTGAGGAATGTTCATCCTCTCGTTGCCAACTGTCTCTTGGCGGGTCAACTTGTTAGCAGCTGTCACTTGTTGGCGGTAGGCTGTTCGGTTATAAGGTGGGAATGATGGAATGGTCATCCTCGTGGCAATCCCCGCATCCCTGCAAAACTGAGTTATTAGACATGGAAATGGAAGTACCCCCGTACAACTCTCAGCAGCCGCGTCGATCATGTGCAGTCGGATAATGTGTCCGACATCTAG
The DNA here is from genome assembly GCA_033807775.1 of Saussurea involucrata. Lineage (NCBI taxonomy): Eukaryota > Viridiplantae > Streptophyta > Magnoliopsida > Asterales > Asteraceae > Saussurea > Saussurea involucrata. The sequence continues at coordinate 49,844,996 of CM066314.1, read as the reverse complement.
TGGCATGTTATGCTGAATACAGTACATGATCCGCGCCACATATGGATTTAGGGTCGTGTAGTGAGATGACGGCGCCAGACTTCCTTTCACAAACAACAGCCACATCCCCAGCTCCGGTTCCATCTCACTTCTCTTTATTTCGGCTCGGCGCACCTCCCACCGTTCTCTACCATTCCGGCGAAGAGAAGATGAAATTATCTCACTATGCGTTTCATTTTGTCCCACCCCAGGGATGGGCGGAATCCCAAATGTAGCATCGAGATCTTGGTGTCTCGGGACTCCGTAAAAATTGCAGATGTCATCGTTTGTCATCCGGATAGGTTGGCCTTGTACAATGACTGTTGAAAATTCCTCGAATGAAGGTGGAACCATTGCCGCATAGAATTCCAACACGAGCGCCGGATCATACGAGTCTGGGTTCTGGATGAAGTTCTGCCACCCTCTTTCCTCTGCAATTTGTACAGCTCACGCATTATCAACTCTCGACAAATCTAATCCTCTTTCCACCAGAATAGATCGGGGTGCGAAACTGTGGAACCGAGTATCGTAGGTCGGGTTCCGTCGCTGACTCCATTGAACCCGATCTTGCTGTGGAAGATTGTAATAGTGGAAGAACCGCCCTGTAGCGTCCGGATTTGTGTGCACCATTTTCTGCAAAGATAATAGATTATTACAATTCAACCTCCTATTGTATCGACCCCAAACCTAATCCTTGGATTAGGTTTGGTGTACAAAAAGGTTATAAAAGCTGGAGCAGGAAAAGCAACCCCAAACCTCGGTAAAACTGAGGTTTGCAACGGGGTAACATGTGTGAAAATAGCGAAATTGGCCACCCCAAACCTAAGTGAAACTTAGGTTTGTTTGGTCTTTTTCTCTAGTGAAAGAATAACTCAGTATCACACACAAGCACATGACCCACACACACTCAGCAGCTTAATCATTAAGCATAATCATTAAGCACAACTCTTACAGCAGAATTCCACCACTCTTTTAGGCTTTAAGAAATACAAGGAATTTACACCAAAGCATTTTTTTTCTATCAGATTCATATTCTCAAATCCACAGAACTTAATCATAAAGCATTCATCATCCATAAAATTGAAACATTCTTGCTCATCTCCCACAGAAATCATATGCATTATCAGTTTATTGCAGGACATAACATGAAGATACTTGAGTGCTCAGCACATACTAACCTCCCCTAATGCACCTATTCAAGAATAGAATCCAAAAATCCCTTTTGTACCAAGAAAATTATACAACCAAGAAGAAGAAGTTCCATATAGAGCGCACAGACATAACTCATACAGTTACATGAGAAAATATGTTCTTAAGTGAAAGACTCAAGGAAAAACATGGTAGGTCCATCTCATGGCATCAATCTTTAAACAAGAATCATGTATTTGCAGATGAAGAACAACAGAGGGAACAAATAAAAGCCATACCTTTGAATTTCTGCACAAGAAATTGAACCCAATGCGAAATTAGGGTTAGGAGATCGTACCTTGATGTGTTGTGGAGGATTGGAAGAATGTTGATTTGGAAGAACCTTGTAGTTGGGATCGAAAATGAAGAAGGGTATGTATATGGAGCAGAAATCGGCGCTAGAAGCTCTTAGGGTTTACAAAAATGAAGCCAAAACCCGAAAGTGGGTTTTTATACCCATCAGATGACCCGCGCTAGAATCCGCGCTAGAAAAGTAGCAACAAAAGGCGCGCGGCCTTCTGTTCGTTTTTACACTTCAGTACTCGGCTCTAGTTTTGCGCCAGATAAGTGGCTCTAAAAGGCGCGCCACTTCCTGTTCCTTTTTTTTCGATCCTTCTCGCTTCTTCCGCCGCTTCTCATTCTCGAAGGTATACTCCTCAGGGAAAAACACACAAAAGTTAAAATAAATAAAACTCACAGAAAGAATTAAAAAGAAAACTAACCTATGGTGGGTTGCCTCCCACCGAGCGCCTTATTTAACGTCGTGGCACGACTTCTCTTGCAATTACTCCTTAGGCTCGTCGAAATAGATGCTTAAAACTCTTGCAACTTCACCACCCAGATACGGTTTAACCCGTTGACCATTCACCTTGAATCTTTGACCGTCCGGTCCTTCTAGTTCCACTGAGCCATACGGAAACACCTCAATCACCTTGAACGGCCCCGACCACTTCGTCTTCAGCTTACCTGGAAATATACGGAGACGAGAGTTAAATAAAAGAACTTCTTTTCCAGGGACAAGTACCTTTTCTCGAATCCTTCGATCATGAAACATCTTTGTCCGTTCTTTGTAGATTGACGTGTTCTCATATGCGTCCAAACGGATTTCCTATAATTCGTTTAGTTGTAGCAAACGCTTTTGCCCGGCTTTTTCTGCGTCCATGTTCAATTGCTTCACTGCCCAGTATGCCTTATGCTCCAACTCGACTGGCAAATGACATGATTTTCCGAATAACAACCGGTATGGGGTGGTTCCGATGGGAGTTTTGAATGCAGTCTGATACGCCCATAAGGCGTCATCCAATTTCAGCGACCAGTCTTTCCTTGATGCATTCACCGTCTTCTCAAGAATATGCTTCAGTTCCCGGTTGGAAACCTCAGCTAAGCCGTTAGCTTGTGGATGGTACGGAGTGGTCACACGATGTTTAACCCCATACCTCTTTAGTAGTGCCTCTAGATAGCGGTTGCAGAAATGACTTCCTCCGTCACTGATTAACGCCCTCGGGACCCCAAATCTAGTGAATACGTTCTTCTTCAAAAACTGGATGACGGTCTTCGAGTCATTGGCTGGGGTGGCAATAGCCTCCACCCACTTAGAAACGTAATCAACCGCGACTAGGATGTATTCATTTCGGTATGACGGCGGGAAGGGACCCATGAAGTCGATCCCCCATACGTCGAACAGTTCTACCTCTATAAATATCTGCATCGGCATCTCATCTTTCTTTGAAATGTTCCCCGTTCGCTGGCATCTATCACATCGAGAGATGAAGTGACGAGTGTCTTTAAACATTGTCGGCCAGGAGAATCCCGACTGTAACATCTTCGCAACCGTTCGATCAGCACTAAAATGACCTCCACATTCCAAAGTATGGCAGAATGTGAGGATACTCTCTTTATCTTCATCTGGGACACAGCGTCTAATCATCCCGTCTCCACATCTCTTGTACAAGAATGGCTCATCCCAATAGTACCATTTAGCATCCGAATAGAACTTCTTCCGCTGATGAGAGTTTAATCCAAAGGGCTTCACATTACCTGCAAGAAAATTAACTAAGTCAGCATACCATGGATCAACAGAACTTACCGCGAAAAGTTGCTCATCAGGAAACGTGTCATTGATTGGCTTGGTATCTATTGGCTTTGTGTCTTCTTCTCCAATTCTGGACAGGTGATCGGCTACCGTGTTCTCCGATCCCTTCTTATCCCGGATTTCAATATCGAACTCTTGAAGTAGAAGAACCCATCTGATCAGACGTGGTTTTGCGTCCTTCTTTGCCATTAAGTACTTCAATGCCGAGTGATCGGTGTACACGATGATCTTTGATCCAACCAAGTATGAACGGAATTTCTCACATGCATACACGACCGCTAATAGCTCCTTTTCAGTGGTTGCATAATTCACTTGGGCTTCGTCTAACGTTTTGCTCGCGTAATAGATGACATGCAGCTTCTTCTCTTTCCTTTGACCCAAAACAGCCCCTACAGCTATGTCGCTTGCGTCACACATCAACTCGAAGGGAAGACTCCAATCGGGTGCTGTCAAAATGGGGGCTGAGATGAGTTCCTTCTTCAACCTGTCAAACGCAGCAATACATTCGTCAGTAAACACAAAATTAGCATCCTTCAAAAGTAAAGAGCTTAAGGGTTTAGAAATTTTGGAAAAATCCTTGATGAACCGCCGGTAGAATCCTGCGTGACCCAAAAAGCTCCGCACTCCCTTAACCGTCGTGGGATGTGGAAGATTTTCTATTACGGCTATCTTCGCTTTATCGACCTCAATGCCTTCTTTGGAGATTTTGTGACCCAAAACAATCCCTTCGGTCACCATGAAATGGCATTTCTCCCAATTCAGCACCAAGCTTGTCTCTTGGCATCTTTTCAGAACCGCTTCCAAATGATCTAAGCATGTGTCGAACGAGTCCCCGAAGACCGAGAAATCGTCCATGAAAACCTCGATTGTTTTCTCCACCATATCAGAGAAGATGGCCATCATGCACCGCTGAAAAGTAGCCGGTGCGTTACACAACCCGAACGGCATTCTTCGATATGCGAAAGTGCCATATGGAGAAGTAAAGGTCGTCTTGTCTTGATCTTCCGGAGCGATGGGGATCTGATTGTATCCCGAATATCCATCGAGAAAGCAATAATATGCATGGCCCGAAAGTCTCTCCAGCATCTGATCAATGAACGGAAGTGGGAAGTGGTCTTTCCTGGTGGCATCGTTCAACTTCCGATAATCAATACATACACGCCACCCGGTCACTGTGCGCGTTGGAATAAGCTCGTTGTCGTTATTTTTCACGACCGTAATTCCTCCTTTTTTGGGTACCACTTGTACCGGACTTACCCACGGACTGTCGGCTACCGCATAAATGATTCCAGCATCCAGAAGTTTTAAAACTTCTTTCCGAACCACTTCCTTCATGTTTGGATTCAGCCGGCGTTGGTGCTGAACCATTGGCTTGTGATCTTCTTGCAGGTTGATTCTATGTATACAAAAAGTTGGGCTCAACCCCTTTAAGTCTGCTATGGTCCACCCGATGGCAGATTGGTGAGCCCTCAAAACTCGGATCAACCTTTCCTTCTCTATAGGAGTAAGGTGTGCAACGATGATTACCGGTAGTGTTGAATGGTTGCCTAGAAAGGCATACTCTAGATGTGCCGGTAGCTGTTTAAGTTCTAACGTGGGTGGAACTTTTGATGATGGATGTGATTTAGCAATTGGCTCACCCAAATCCTCTTTCGTCGGTCTTTTCGGGCCTCGGTACTCGGATAATGCATTTAGTTGCTTCACACTCACATTCTCGCTATCGGTGCATATTCCGGTTAAGGCATTCCCGAGTGGATCATCACTATGATTAAGTTGGGAAGCTTCTTCAACAATTTCATCTATCACATCTACCCGATAGCAGTTACCTCGCTCCACCCTGACTCGTGCTGTTGGGAAAACATTGAACACGACTCTTTCTTTGCCAACATTAAGGGAAAGCTTCCCTCCTTGCACATCGATTAATGCACCTCCGGTGGCCAGAAATGGTCGGCCCATAATGAGAGGAATTTCTTTATCTTCATCCATGTCTAAAATGACAAAATCTGCTGGAAAATAGAATTTATCCACCTTCACCAAAACGTCTTCGATAACTCTATACGGATACTTAATGGACCTATCCGCCAGTTGGAGTGTCACGTTCGTCGGCTGTACCTCTCCTAATCCAAGCTTCCTGAAAATGGACAAAGGCATCAAGTTATTAATCGCACCTAAATCACAAAGTGCCTTACCAAAATCAGAACTTCCTATATGAACAGGAATCGTAAAACTCCCTGGATCTTTCAACTTTTGAGGAAGTTTGTGCTGGATTATTGCACTGCACTCTTCAGTAAGTGCCACAGTTGCGTGTTCCTCAATTTTCCTCTTGTTGGAGAGGATGTCCTTTAAGAACTTCACGTACGAAGGCATCTGAGCTAAAGCATCTGCGAAGGGAATGTTAATGTGTAACTTTTTAAAAACTTCTAAAAATTTAGAAAACTGAACCTCATCCCTTTGTGCCTTCAAACGGTTCGGATATGGAACTTTCGGTGCCGCCGGTGGTATGGTTATCTTAGGTGTAGATTTAGTTATCTCAGCGCTGGAAGCTTTCTTATCTTCCATTTCCGGCTCCTCATCCACCTTCTCTTCATCCTCTTCTTCCTCGGTCGTATGATCATGAGGCTTTCTTGCTATCTCTCTTGCTTCTAGATGTGGGTCTTTGGCTAACTCTTTCCCGCTCCTCAGCTGGATTGCCTTACAATCTTCTCTATTCTTCTTCTCGGGTTGGCTCGGAAACGTACCTTGACTCCGAACAGCTAACGCCTCCGCCATCTGTCCCATTTGACCCTCAAGAATTCGGATCGATGCGGTGTTCTGTTCAGTCGCAGCTCTTATTGTTCCGACTGAACTTGACAGTGTACCAACAGATGATGTCAATTCTCCAACCGCATTGTCCATCTTTGACACAAACTTCATTAGCATCTCTTCCAATCCAGACTTTTTCTCCCCTCCTTGTGCTTCTTCTTGCCTCCTTTGATTGTAACCTGGAGGACGATACACATTAGAAGATTGAGTAGAAGAGTTAGAAGTATTACCGTACTGATTTTGTTGCTGCTGAAACATGGGCTCTTTTTGTGCATTTTGAGGCTGGCTCCACGAGAAATTAGGATGTCGTTTCCATCCCTCATTATAAGTATTTGAGAACGGGTCGTTCCTTAGCCGGTTATTGCGGTTTTGAAGAAATTGCACTTGCTCCGGCGGAGGAAACTCTTGAGGTGAACCAAATGACTCTTGACAGCCCATATCCCCTTGGAGAGTTGGCTGAATTGTTGTCCCTTTCAGCTGATTTGTAATAGCTGCCAATTGTGCCTTAATAACTTTCATTTCATCACTTTCTTGCACACTTGCCACCTTCCTAGTGGCTGACCGAGGAGTGGCATAACTATGTTCCGCAAGATTCTCAATCAACTCATATGCGTCTTCATATGACATATTCATTAGTGCACCACCAGCAGCGGAAGTGAGGTCATTCTTATGATGTGGATGTAATCCTTGATAGAATGTTTGGATGACCATCCATTCTTGCAGACCATGATGAGGGCATTCTTTAGCATACCCTTGTACCGTTCCCAGGCCTCATAAAAGGACTCTTGATCCCATTGGCCAAAATGAGTGATATCTGACAGTAATTGGGTTGTCCGCCCCGGTGGAAAGAATTTGTTTAAGAAAGCCGTCACCATATCATTCCATGTACGAATCTGCCCGTTTGGTAGACTCTCTTCCCATTCAGCTGCTCGACCCCTCAATGAAAAAGGAAAGAGTCGGAGTTTGATCGAACGTGGGTCAACCCCATTCACCTTGAAGGTGTTACAAATCTTCTCAAATGTTCTCAAATGGCTGTGCGGGTCTTCAGATGCTGCTCCTCCAAACATATTTGCTTGCACCAATTGGATGGTGCCAGTCTTGATTTCACAATTGTTTGCTGCAATCGGAGGAACATAAGGTCCTCTCTGAACAGCCCCCATGTTCGGATTAGCAAAATTTCGCATAGGCACCCTCTGTCGTGGTGGTGGCGGACGATTCCCATTGTTGTTAACACCATTGTTGTTAACATTGTTGTTGTTAACGTTGTTGAGACCAGGATTTACATTATGGTTCTGGTTGTTGGAGTTGTTTGCATTCACGTTTGGAATTGGTTCCTCGTTACCCATGTCGAACCCTTCTCCCCAATCTTCCCCAACATTGATGTTGTCATTGTTGTTGTTAACGTTGTCTAGACCCTCCATTTCTTGCTGACTTCTGAGTCTGGCTTGCCTCCTTAATCTCCTTGCAGTCCTTTCGATTTCAGGATCAAATGGTTCGAGTTCACCAGAGGAACTCCTTCTTAGCATAAACTAGAAGCAATCTGCAGCAGAAAGTAAATCACCAATCAGAACTTGCAACAATGAAATAACAAGAAACTTGGGTCAAAATCTTGAATACGAAAAATGAAATAAAAATAAATTGCAAAAATAAAAAAAATTAAAAATGCTCAATGTAATAATCCCTACAGCTGGTAGTGATATCAACACAAAACAAGTTCCCCGGCAACGGCGCCAAAAACTTGATAGGTGGGTTTACACCCCCCTTGACTAACCGCAAGTGTACGGTGTCGTCTCAAGTAATATGTACGGAAGTACGAGTGTCGAATCCACAGGAACCAGGTGTTAAGTACCGCAATGACAATAGTTACTATTAACTGAGCGATTAAAATTGATTTGGGTTGGTAATTAATATATCTTGACTAGCACAGTATGAAAACAGGACAAAAAAATTGGGCTTAATATCAAAGAGAGAAAGGAGGGTTGGATTCCGAATGAATTCAATTGACGAGACTTTGAAATTACTTTTAAATAGTTAAAACGATTTATGACTTGTAAAACCTAATCTCGTTACACTTCTTCAAGCTGCACCGAGACTTAACTTAATCGAAATTGCTTATCTTCCGATCTCACAGTTGATTTAAGTTAAAGCGATTGGTTTTCACCACAACACCAAAGAAAATGGATTATCTCTAACTAGTTCCCTTCGGTGGCCATTGAATTCGAACTAAATCTTGAGATTTCCCTCGAACACTCAAGATGTTTTTAAATCATTTAACAAGTGATCAGTTTATCAAACGCATTAAGCATGAATTCAAAGTCGTCATCCATCTATTAAAACCGAAATAAAAGTCGTTCAAAGCCTACATCTATGAAACATCCATCATCCAACCCCCCAACATGAAGTTTAGCTCATGTTGGGGGTGTGTAAAGAAAATTGAAAGATTACAAAAAAAGTAGAAGAAATCATGTTTGGAAAGTTCTGCAGAAAAATATAAGTAACTCCCTGAGAAGAATCTCTTCCACGATCACGTACTCAATCGTTGTTGTCTTCCAATCGATCCCTTGTCACCTCTGTATTCCTGCTCCCAATTTGCTCCCAAAAATCGCCCGTTCTCTCCAGCCGCTGCCTCGTCTGACTGATAACCCTAGAATTAGAAAATAGGCTTTTAAATAGTATCTGACAGTTGGCGCTAGTTATGGGGCTACTTAAGTCGCGCCACAAGGCGCGCCACGCACTGGAAAGTTTTGCCTTAAAATCCCGCGCTCACTTCCGCGCTAGTTAAGTGGCCCCAAAAGGCGCGCCACCCTCTGGAATGATTTGGCTAAAAAATCCGTGCTAGTATCCGCGCTAGAAAAGTAGCGCCAAAAGGCGCGCCAGCTACTGCTTGTTCCACTTTCGTCTCTTTTTTTCCGGATTTTGGGCTCTTCTTTGGAAAAAGTACTCGCGAACCTCTTCAATTCCCTTCCAGGCCGACTAACTGTACATCTCATAAACTCATCAGTAAAATCCACTATTCCACCTGAAAACACCCAACAACTACTCGATTTAGTAGCCGAAATAATGTTGAAAATCGACATTATCAAGGGGTGAGTTCCAAACCTTTGTCACCCTTGTGACCAACTCATTGAAAGAGTTGAAAAATTCTTTTGACTCTCTTGCAGATTCGACTTCCAGGGCTTTATCTGAACTGACCACCAAAGTTGACAACCTGTCAACAGAGGTGAAAATTGCCTGCGCCTAAATGAACACAACTGCAACAACCTCTGCTGCAACTGCTTCCTATGCCTTTAAAAAAGCAACAACTTCTGCATTTCAGGCTTCTGTCAAAGATCTCGTCGAACAGCTGAAGAAAGCACAAACTTCTACCTCTCCGGGCCTAACTCCAGTAGATCTAAAAAAGGCCCTAGAGCAAGTCCAAGAGCACACTACCAGAGAAACTCAGGACATGAAGCCCTCCGGGTACATGACCAGAGCACATATCACAGAGCTTGGACAAGGGATACTCGACCAGATTACATAATTCATCAGAGCCTTCACCACAGCCAATGCAAACTACGTGAAGGATTTTATGGCTAGTGTGGGAAGACTCAGGTTCAACTCTGAAGCAAAGGTTGCCTATCTGCTCGGAATTTGTGACGACCTATGTGCTAAAATGATAGCAGCAGGGGCCACTCAACCAAAAAAGCCATCTTCATCATGTCGAGCAGAACGTACAAAGGACCAAAGGCAGAATGACTTTGATGATGATTCAGAAGGACCATCAGATCATCCTGAGGGGAGAGAAGAGAAAGAGTTGCGAACAGAGGTCTACCAGCTCCACCACCATTATATGCAGAACCACTATCCCAAGTACCCCCAACTAAAACCCAAGGAACCCAACAGAAGACCACATAGGAAACACCCACCTCAGTGGAAACAACCCCTAAAACTGTAGAAGATGTACCATCACCAACTCCCAAACCAACTGAACAATTCCAGATCCTTACCTCATCTGAAGAAGACCAGCCATCCCAAACACCTAAACCATCAGAAGACAAACTCCCTTCACCAACACCAAAAACACCTGTAAGTCCCGTAGTTGAAGCAACAATCAAGAATACTCCATAGAAAGTAGAATAGAGATAGACATGAAGAACAATTTAATCTGAATGATCTCTATTCATATGCTTTACAATACAATGGAGGGAGAAATTGATATACGACTCTTTCAAGACTCACTGTGTATTCTCTTAATTGTCTCAAAGTCTCAAATGACAAATGAAGCCCAAGACACTTATTTATAGTGTCCAAAATACAAGATATGGGCCCAAGCCTATTTAACTCCCATTAAACTCCCAAAGCCCAAAATACTTATAAAGCTAATAACAACACATTTGACTTTTGTTGACTTTACATGGACTTTATAAAACTTTCTATATAATTGGGGCTTTCTAGACCCAACAATCTCCCCCTAAAGTTTTATAAAGAAAGCATCTTCAAATGATCTCCCCCTTGATTTCTTTGAAAACTTTGATGTTGCATATCTTCATGCCTTGAAAAACTATCCAAGCTCCCCCTCAAAATTTGCTCTTCTTCTTCACAAATTACAACTTTAAAATCGAATCCCATGTGCAATAAGCTCGACTGAAACAACCTCAGTTTATAATAAGGAATTCGTCCTTGAAATTCGAGTTATATGATCATTAAGCTCAAGAGCTTAATCCATTAAGATCATAGGAGGGAGTGTCTTCATACACTTCAATAACTCAGCTTGGATCCACAAAAAAAATAGAAGACAGAACATCTTTCTGAAAGTTGGGAGAAATATCGTGAAAAACGTTGCTTCGGTCCAGCAGCTATACACTGACTTCGACACAGAATCTGACAAATAAGCACATTGATTCAGAACAAACTCAAAACATGAAAAGTGTTCATCTGTGTCTTAGGAATTCAGCGCATCTGAAATCGTCAAATCTGGAGCTTCGAGGAGGAAGTTCTGATCAAAATACGACAGGTGCGCAAAGCTGTTGAAAAATTCTGAAATGCACCTTTACTCAGAAAAATACTAAGTAAAATTTCTGAGAAGACTACTCAGACCTCTGAGTAAGTCAATCAGATATCTGATCCTTAAAGAATTTTTTTTTTTAAATTCTAAGTCTGAAAGTTCTGACTCTTCACGATAAAGTTCTGACTTTTAGAGTCAGACTTCTGATTAAGCTTCGACAAAGTTCTGAACATTCTGATCCTTCTGAGCCTCATGATCAGATATTTGAATTGCCTTGTAACTGAGTAAAATCACTTCAACTTCTGAATAGGATCAATATCAGTTCTGAACAAATCTGATTAAGCTGAAATTTGAACAGCTTAATCAAAGTTCTGATTAACCTCCGATCATACTTCTGAACTGCCTTTTATTGAAGTTCTGACTTAACAAGAATGTTCTGTGAAGGCTTAAGTGTAATTCTGATCACCCTTAATCATAGTTCTGAACACTCATGATCAGACTTCTGACTTGTCTTGAACAAAGTTCTGATCATCCTTTGATCGATTTCTGAACAAACATGACTCTGACTAGTCTTTGATCGATCAGAACTGCTACATTTTAGTCTTGAATCAAAATACTGCACTTTTTGACAGCAACTTCGCCATTTTTGACAGCAAAGAAATAGCCTAACAGCTTGCTATTTTCTGTTTTGACAGCTTTCGGTTTCCAACAACAATTTTCTGCGTTAACCCATTTTGACAGCAACAATTATTTTCTGTTTTGACAGCACTTTGACAGCAACAAAAAATACTTAACAGCCCTAATTTGACAGCAAAATATTGACAGCAACTTTTTGACATCAAAATGGCATTGACAGCAACCTTGTGGCTTGTTATGACAGCATCTAGACAGCAACTAAACAGCTAATTTTCTGAATTTTCAGCACCAAACAGCAAATATTCCATTACAGCAACATCATTAAGCTGTTTTCTGTTTTGGACAACAGCCTTTTTTTGACAGCAACAAACAACCCCTTCTTGCTTTCTGTTTTACTTCAACTTTGAACACTCTAACTAATCTTGATAACAACCATCTTGAATTGAATCAACAGCTTTTGCTTTTGGCATGATCAACAATAAATTCTTTCCAATTGAGAACATCTTCCAATTATTATCATATTACCTTTCTCTGATCAACATCCTCAAATGAAATCAAATGCTCATCAAATTTATTTGATGAAGAAGAACAAATCGATCACTATTAATCTTTTGAACAAATCTGGTTGTTCATCATCAATACAAACTCCTTATTCTCCTTGTGAAATCCTCCACTCTAATCAAATGTTCACCAATTTAATTTGATGTAGAACGATAAGCCGATCTCCATAATTATCTTCTTAGAACAAAGATTGCAAAGAGTCAAGTTTCTGATTGATCAATTCAGAAAGTTGAATTTAAGAAATCAAAGATCTAAAACTCGTTTCAGATCTGACATTGAACAATTAACACATCATCAAACCTTTCACAGACAATTCATCGAGCATTTGGCGTGCAGAAACTGATTTAGAAGTAGATCATGAACATCTAACTTCTTCTCTTCATCAAGAACCATCAAGATCTATAAAATCTTCCTCAAAATAGAAAATAGCTCTTCAAGATGTATAAGATCACAGAATATTACCTTGAATTGTAGCACACGATTAAGAACGATCTTGAATCACCAAATCTTGAAACTAGATCTTGAAATCTTGAATTGTTGCAAAAATGATCGTATCGAATTAAAATTGATTCGATGTGGCTCTGATACCAATTGTAAGTTCCATAATTGAAGCAACAATCAAGAATACTCCATAGAAAGTAGAATAGAGATAGACATGAAGAACAATTTATTGAATGATCTCTATTCATATGATTGAAATACAATGGAGGGAGAAATTGAACGTACAAAGCTCTCACAAATCTCACTGTGTATTCTCTTAAATGTCTCAAAGTCTCAAATGACAAATGAAGCCCAAGACACTTATTTATAGTGTCCAAAATACAAGATATGGGCCCAAGCCTATTTAACTCCCATTAAACTCCCAAAGCCCAAAATACTTATAAAGCTAATAACAACACATTTGACTTTTGTTGACTTCACATGGACTTTATAAAACTTTCTATATAATTGGGGCTTTCTAGACCCAACAACACCAGAGGAACCCAAACTACCATCTCCTACACCAGAAGCTGAAAAGACAAAATCTCCATCTCCCAAACCCAGAACAACCCAAATCTAAACCCAGAACCAAAACACTTGCTCAAAAACGGAAATATCTGAGCACAACCACAGAAGCACCCACATCACCAACCAAGTCCTCTGTAAAACCAACAGAGGTGTAGAAACCAGGATTCGGTCTTACAATGTAATTGACTAATACGAACACAATCAAATAGTAGAATAATTGAGAATTGGATCCAAAAACTTTGTATTCATTCAAGAACAAATTACAGATCTAGATAGATAATCTCTCAAAGATTACAAAGTGAATACAAAAGCTATTCAAAAGTTATGAGAAAGTTCGTTAGCTTTCAATTGCTAACTCCTATATATACTGTAAAGAAAAGCTAAAGCTACAGTACATAAACATGACAACCCAATAGAACAATTACACGTGTTCTAATGAATAACTGACTAAGACTGAAACTGTCTAAGACAAAAGTCCTGAACCACATGTTCAGAACTTCTGAACATCCTTCTGATTAAGCATACTCAGAACATACACTTAGAGCATATTGACATTTTCATCTTCTTCAGAACTTCTGAGTCTCTTACTCATAACTCTAAGCCTTCTAATCAGATTCCAACACTTATGCTTTTTGACAAACTTCAGATCTAACAATCTCCTCCTTTTATCAAACAAGACTGTATTGATCAACATTGAATTCTTTTAAGGCTGACACGATCATCAGAAGAATTACATTTCTCAAAGCTAATCTTCTATCAATCTTTTCCATAATCTCTTTTGTCTCTTTAACTTGAGTTCCTCTTAACAACTTTTTCTACAAACTATGTTTGATGAATCTGAGAGTTCCAGAGCGGTACTTGGCAACTTCACTAACTCTGAAGAAGATTTTCTCATTTCGATAATTTTTTAGTATGACCCCCAATTCTGGTCGTGTACATATGTATCCACTCTTAAATACATTTAGTTGCTCATGATCATTGTTTGGTCTGGAAAGATAAACACATAGTCTATGTACATACAGAGCAACTTGAAACTCAATGTATGCATACCATCTCAGAATATAGAACATTGTTTCCCTTACAGTTGCCAATGCTCCTCTTTCCTTCTTGTACTTGCTACAGTCTTTGTTTTCCAAAAGGCAGTACAAACGATAGAAGTCAGATAATGTGATCTTGTCAAAATCAGCTTCAGTGAAGTAATAAACTTTTCCATCTTCTCTCAGAACCTCAAACCCATAATATTCATTATTCATAAATCGCTTAACACATATTTCTCTAATTCCAGTGATCATGAATTCAGAATATACGGACTGTTTGTGTTTTCCCACACATCATGACAATTCAGCATGAAACCTTTGAGAAAACTCTGACTTATCATGAAACACACTCAAAAATTGAACTTCCCTTGGTTGAAATAAATTTGGCAAATCATATTCCAGAAACATAGCATTCAAGTCAACTGGCATTTCCTCTACATTGGTTTCAGATCCTTCTACTTGTTCAGCATTTTTCACCTGAACATCTTCTTGAGTAGATGACAATACTTCTGGAATAGGTTCTTCAACGTCATCAGAGTAGACACCATTAACTTCATATTCAGAAGGAAATACAAAGTCAATGTGTAAGAGTTTCTTTGGGTTTTCTTCTGATAACATCCAATCACTGCATTCTTTGACTCTTGTTCTGAGATCCAGTCTTTCTTTTATATGTCTTATGCATTTTTGTTTCAATATTGCTTTGTCATCTCTAGAAATCATATCCATTTCATCCAACAGCCATTGCAGTGTAGCATCACTATATTTCACAAGATCATTCAACTTGAAAAACATAGACTTTTCAGAAATTATGTATATGAAGCCTTCATTTCCCATTCCTTCATTTATAAACCCACGAACACATATTCCATGTTTTGGCTTTCTGATTGGACAACTCAGATTACACTTGTCTTTCCTTGATTCAATTGCTAGCTGAAAGTCATATACATGCATATTCCTGACATAGATGCCCAAAATCCTTCTACATTTAATCTTCACCCATGTTTCTTAAGTACTTGCAAAGAATTTCACAAGAAAAATCTGATCATCCAAGAATAATCTTTGAAAATCGAAACTAGTAAGATTCCCTTTTAAGTTTCCTTCTTTCAGAACATGCTGACATATTTGAGACCATCAAACTCTTCTATTTGAAACTCCAGAACTTTCTCAATTATTTTCTGAACAACTAACCTTTCATCTGGTTTTCTGAATCTGTTGGAAGCTTCAACATAGACCATCTGTATTTTCTCATCCAAAAACCCATCAATGAAGTTCTCAACATCAACATATTCATCTTCTTTGCAATAGAGATGCTCATAGTTATCTTCTGGAAAAATATCACCAAAGAAATTTTTGGCCAGTGGATTATCACTTTGTTCCACAATGAAATCACAAAGTGGTTCCTCCAGTATTGGCAATTCAAGTCTTGGAATAACAATTGGCTTTCTGTACACATATTCCAAAGGCATGAAGTAATTTTCAACCTTATCATACTCTCCTTCCAGAACTGACAACTCATCCAGAAAATGCTTTTCAAACTCTTCTTCAGACTTATCTGGATAACTAACCGTGTAATCCTCTTCTCCCATCAAATCAATTGGCATCATCATTCTGAGATACCTGGGAACACTTGGACGATTCAGCACACTGATCACAATACTTTTCCACATACTTTGCATCAATCCTTGCTCAGGTTTAGAAGAAGAATTGTCTCTAGTGTAGAGAACAATATCAGAACAAGTCTCCACCATATCAGAACTATCTTCCATAACCATTTCAGAGATAGTAACCATATCAACTTCAGAACTATCCATCAGATACCTTAACTCGGTGCTTTTCTTATGTCTTATCTCCCCCCTTTTGATGATGATGAGGATCATTATCATCAAATTTTCTTTTCAAAGACTGAGTTGTAGTTGATTCAGTTGCAACTACAAACAAAGGCATGATTTGTAGAGGCTTTGAGACAACAGCTAGTTGTGAACAGAATGCTTCAAGCAAAGAAGACTTCATGGCATCCATACTTTTGAGTATATCCTCTTGAAACTTTGAAAATTTATATGTGATCTCCTTTTGATGAGATTCCACAGATACCTTAACATCCTCCACTTTCTTTTCAATAGATTTAGCCTTTATTTACAACATTGTTCTGAGATCTTTTACTTCATCTTTCAAGGAAGTTACTGTGTTCTCCAAGTTCTGAACCTTTTCTCTAAAATCATGATTTTGGTTCTGAATCTTTTCAAATTCAGAAGGTGCTAACGGTAATCCTGGAACAACCAATGAACTAGTTCGCATATGTTCAGAGAATACATGGCCTGTAGGTGTCACAGAGGCACCTAGTGCAACATATGCACTTTGTAAGGAAGCTTTTAAAATGTTTACCTACCCAGGTATTCCATCCAATCCTTGACACCCAATATTAGGTATGTCTATGGAAGTTGAAACAAGAAAACGAATTCCCTGTGATGTGCTTGTGTTAAAAGAAAATTCAGGCCCAACTAGGATATTACTGTGTAATCCTGACTCAATGTGATGAATAAAAGGTTGGGATTGATTGCAAAACTCCAAATTAGTAAGCAATGGTTCCCCTGTTTGAATTGAAACAGTAGCATGTGGATATGCTTCTAAGTGGATAGGATTGGGTATTTAACGTTCTACCATGGGCTCAATGGTATTTTCTTCAATATTGGTCACAAAGAATTGTGAACCAATAGCAGATGTGGATGCCCAGTTTACATCAGCTGGTTTTGAGTTATCTCTATTTTCTAACTCTGGTGACATTCTCTCATCCTCACCTCTCTTTGTCTGTTTTTCACCTTCATTTCTAACCAAGCTCTCATAATTTTTGTTAGATCTGAAGTTTTGTCAAAAGTTACAAGTGTTGGATCTGAATAGAAGACTCCGAGTTCTGAGTTAGAAGACTCAGAAGTTCTGATCTGAGAAGTCTCGAAAAGATTACAAGTATGAAAGTCTGAATTGAAGGGTCAGAGTTCTGAGTAGGAGACTCATAACTTATAAGAATGATGAAGAAAATATCACAAGTGCCCGAAGGAAGTTCCGAAGTGCTTGATCAGAAGGATGTTCAGAAGTTCTGAACATGTTGTTCAGAACTTATGTCTTAGGATATTTTCAGTTACATTCTGTTACTAATTAGGACACGTGTAATAGTTCTATTAGTCTGTTTCTCATATGTACTGTAGCTTTAGTATTTCCTTACAGTATGTATAGTTGTTAGCAACTGTTAGTTAACAAATCTTTGGCATAATCTTCCGCATATCTTTGTATTCAGCTTTTGTAATATTGGAGAGATTCTCTCTCTTGATCTGTAATTTGTTCTTAAATGAATACAAGTGCGTTGATCCAAATCTCTATCATTTTACTGTTTGATTGTTCATAATTGATTGTAAGATTGAATCCTGGTTTCTACAATTGGTATCAGAGCTAATCAACAAATAAATTCGTTCAAGATCATGTTCTTGAGGATTTCTTGATCGCATTCTTGAAGATTTCTTGATCAATTCGTCAATTGATTCCGCTGCTACTCACAATTCTTGAATTCTTTGTAATTCTTGAATTTGTTTAATATTTGTTCAAGAAATTCGATTTGTATTTCTGTTGAATCGATTAAATTCAATTTTACTAATCATGTCTTCGAAAGAATTTCTCTCGATGGGATCTGAAACGAAGCCACCTGTTCTTATTCCTAACGAATATCAGCAATGGAATATTCGTATGATACAATTCTTGGATAATATCGATGAGAAATTGATGATCTCAATACAAGAAGGTCCAATTGAAGTTTATGTCGATGTTGCTGCTACACCTGCAACTGATACAACTCCAGAGATTCCTGCTACTAAGGTGAAGAAGAATTTTTCACAGTACTCAGAAGCACATAAAATCAGATATGCAATTGACAAAATAGCTGTTACGCTGTTGACTATTGGCAGTTCCCAATGAGGTTTTTAATAGGATTGATAGTGGAACATCCGCAAAAGAAATGTGGGATGAACATGAAAAGCAAATGCTTGGTACTGCAAAATCAATTCAAGCAAAGTTAAACCAATGCATCAATGCTTATGAAAGATTCAAAGCAAGAGAGTGTGAAAGTTTAAATCAAACTTATGAAAAGTTTTGTACGATTTTGAATGACCTCAGGAGGAATGGGTTGAAAAAGACAAAGTCTGAGATTAGTTACAAATTTCTGAATTCTCTTAATTCAGAATGGTCACCTTTTGCAATTAGTCTTCAAATGAATAAAGACATGTGTGAGGAAGATTTAAATGATCTATTCTGTGTTCTGAATCAACATGAGGATTCGGTTAAGCAAGTAGTGGAGGAGAAGAAAAGTGTTTCTGATCAACTAGCCTTACTTTCAGAAAGAAATTCTAAGGTGATCAAAACAGCAAAGTAATCGGTATTTTTGTCTGAAATACCAAAGTTAGACGAATAATCTGATGAGGAGGAAGGATCAGAGGAAGATGCTGATATCAATCTGATTGCACAAAAATTAGCCTTGTTGACTAACACGTTCAACAAAAGATATGGAAAGAATAAGTTTCAGGGTAAGTACAGAAGGGAACATGGGAGTTCAGAAGAGAAATATAAGAAGAAAGAAGATAGAGAAGAAAGTACGTTTGAGAAGAAAGAAGAGAAGGAAGAAAGAAAAGAGAAGGATTTGTGTTTTAAGTGTGGAAAACCTGGTCACTTTGTGTAATACCCCGGGTAAGTCCGTTAGATATTTTACCTATCCGTTAAATTAATTTAACCATAAGATATAATGATTTGGTTAAGTTTGAGATAAGTTATAAGGTTAAGGGTGTTTTGGGTCATTTTGGAATAGTTTGAGCCAAGAAGGTAATTTTGACCTATATTATCTCTTAAGCCCCGTATACTCATCAGATACCTAAAATAGAAAGAGTGTGTGTGTACGGGAGTTCTGGAGGCGAAAAGAAGCAGTGGACGAAACCTACGGTTAGAGCATCAATCGATTGGGTTAGAGGCGATTTTGAGGTAAGTTTCTTTACAGTATGTATTTGTAATCACGAATAGAAGATATCTATCGGTTTAGAATTTCTAATTTCGCGTCTTGATTAGATTTCAATCGATTTCTGTATAAGTGGAAAACGAGTGTGTTCTTGAAGACTCCCGGTGGAGTCCCGGTACTGTCGAATCCCGGTGGAGTCCCGGTACTGTCGACTCCCGGTGGACTCTCGGTATAGTGAACTCCCGGTATTGTTAACTCCCGGTGATCGAGACTCCCGGTACTGAGAAGTCCCGGTACTCTGTGTAGTCCCGGTAGTTTGCTAAGTTTAGTGGTACAGTTGAGAACAGGAACTGGTAGGCTTTATATGTTTGGCTAGTAAAGCGGTGTATGTATCTTAAATTGTTTCAGATTCTGTGGAGTTGTGATAAGAGATAAGACCATTTTGAAAGGAGATTGTGAGCTGTGTAATAATCAAAACAGGTGATGTTAGGACCATAAATGTCCTACATATTAGAAAGATATATAAATAATTATATAGTGCTTAATTGTTTTATTTAATTATTGTAAAAGTCTCATTTGTGATAAATGGGCTTAGATTAGCTTTATGGGCCATGGGCCGTGGTGCTTAAAGCCTAGGTATATAAGGTGATGTTTGCCTTAGAAATTAGGTTAGCAATTGATTATCATTCCTAAAGATTCATTAGAGAGAGAGAGATAGTTGTGTTTTTCATTCTAACCTTTGTAACTATATCGAATCATGAATATGAGAGGGATGACAAGTTGAAATCATCAATTGTTCGTGTTATTGTTTACTGATTCGTTGTTACCTGATCAATCTAGGACTAACAATTGGTATCAGAGCCGAATCGGTGATTTGAAGATACGAAAGAAATCAAACGAAAGCAAGAAAAAGAAAGAATTTTCGCAGAAAATTTTCTGGAAAATCACAGCTATCCGTTTCGGTTATTCCCGGAGTTTGAACCGTCGGATCGTCGCGATTTTTGGACAGCAGCTTCTCGACACTCTGTTTCACATTCTGACCGATTGGATTAATCGTTTGAGGTCCAGAAGTTGCCCAGATTATTTTCGACATACAGCAGAGTTTTGAAGAAAAGTGCAGATTTTTTGAAGAAAATCGTTCTTCAATCAGTTTGCAAAGTTCTTTCATTGACTTATTAACTTGTTTGTTTGATCTCAATTGTTTACTTTCGCTTATCTGCTGTTTATCTACGATAACATCGATTCTCAAAGTTTAATCTTTCAATCTTTAAAAATCAAATCTTGAGTTCTTGGTGTTCTTTAAGTTTTGTGGTGATTTGTGAAAAATAAGATATATTTTGTATAGAAATCGATTTGGGTGTGTTTGTTTTGTATTATTGGTCAAAATCTAACCCTACAGGAGTGAAATCAAGCAACCCTATCGATTCCAGATTAGAATTGCAATCACAGCCGTTGTTTCCGGGTAAGTTTTTTTTTCTCTCAACTGTCCGGGTAACTCAAAGTTACCAGGTAACTCAAAGTTACCGGATAGAAATTTGAGTTACCGGATAGTTCCTTTTGTCCCTAAGTGTCCGGATATATACTTTTTGGGAGAAAACTCACTTTCCGTATGAAAACAATTTGTCCGAAAACCTCACAAAAACAATTGTCCGGATGAAACTTTTAGGGGCCGTTTACCAACTTTTTCCGAGTAAGTGTTGTCCGGGTAAGAATGTTGTCCCGGGTAAGTGCTGTCCTCGGTAAGTTTTGTCCGAGTAAGAGTGTTTACCAAGTGTTTTTTGGTATGTGCTTACCGACAAAAAAATGACAATTTTAACCCCTTATGTAATTATATATTAACTAAAATGTAATTATTTCTATTGGTAGTGAATCAAGACCTCAATGGTGAATTTCCATTAAACAAGTCATGAGCCTCTTTATTAGATTTGTGATCATGAGAAAATATAGAAACTAGAAACTGTTGAGCATCTCAAACACCCTGCTTGATTTCAATTGTAGTCCATAACACAAAATCCTTCATCAAGAGCCTAAAACCCCCCAAATTTCGAACACCCAGATGAGTCATCAAACGTATAACAAAACCCAAATAAATTGAGACTTCAAATCATCAAGAACCTAAATGACAATCCATGGACCAAGGAATCAATCACAGAACAAAACCCAGATGAATTCAGATTTAACAAAAAACCCATCATCATATGCATAAAACAAACCCAAAATGAAGAATGTTCAGATGAAAGAACTCAATCACGTAAACCCCCCAGATGAAATCAGTTCCAAATCGCAGCCCAAAACGTCAAATCAATCTTCACAGTGATGAATCAACCTGCAAAGCGTGACCGTTTGAGGATGGTGCAGTGTCATGAAGAGGGTCGAGAGCAACGAGGGAGAAGGAAAGGAGGGCCACATCGACGAGGGAGAAAGAACGACGAGTCAACAGCGGATGAGGGAGGAGGAGGAGCGGCGAGGGAAGAGGATTGTGAAACCTAATCGCACGACATTTTGGGAAGGGCAGTTGTGGAAACGTTGAAACTGGCTGGGGTAAGCATCATTTTAGTGGTGGTTGGGTAAGTTTTCGGTCAGCATCTTGGTAAGTTTTCGGTCAGATTTTTAAATTGGTAAACATGTTGACTGCTGACCGAGTCAGCGTTGCTGACCGAGTCATTCTAGTCAGCAGTTAGTAAACAGCCCCTTAGTCTGAACTGATTTATTCAATACCAACCCCCATTGCTGACTTTTTGTTCCTTGTGTTGACCACGTACATACACAGCATTTTGGGTTTAGTTGCATGCCATACATAAAACACCATACATATATATCTTCATCCATGCATGCATCCATCTAATGCATACATACATACATCATCGCATGTATATACTTCTTCCTTTTAATTGTTAACCATCGAAGCAGCTATTTAGACTCTTCTTCTCAACTACATGCATTTCATATTAGAATACATTAATGCATAATTTTTTTGTTGATGTTGAAGTAATAGTTGGGTTTTATCCGGTAAGATCTCATCGCATCCGGAAACTACATTTCACCCGGTAAGTCGCGAACATTTTTATCCGGTAAGTACACTGCAGTTTTTCATCCGGTAAGTGTTCTTTCATCCGGATTATTCATCCATCCGGTAAGTGCGAATTTTCGTGAAAATCTTAAACACCCGGTAAGCCATCTTGTCCGGACTCCATCCGGTATCTTCGTACCCGGTAAGTTCTTTGTTGTCCGGTAATTCACAATTTTACTATTCCATCCGGTAAGTTGTGTTTGGCAATTTTTGATTGGTTTCATTCTCGAAGTTTGATTTCGTTCGTACCGTCAATAATCAAATTTTAAGTTTTGGAAACGAATTTATTTTATAAATTTGTTTTTCAAATTTAATTTTTGATTTTCTTCCGCATTGTTGACTCTTCAAATTCAACACCGATTAACGATCAATTTTTCAGGTAACAATGTTGTATTGCGTTAATGTGGAGTGTCAAGCAAATCAAAGACTACATCAAACGCATATCGAGAAGAAAGAGGATTTGATCTACAAGTACATCAAAGAACTGAAGCAACATAAATCTCAACTCTAGAATTGTTCTGACAAGTTGGCTAAATCTGAAGAAAAGGCAACAACATTAGAGTCTGAAAACTCTGAGCTGAAAAGGAAGTTGTCTGATCTATCATCACGAGGTGATATCAAGGAGACTGAGAAAGAGAAAGCAAAGCTACATGAAAAGAATATCAAGCGATCAGATGACTTGTGCAATAAGTACATCAAAGAACTGAAGGAGCTCAAATCTCAAATCTGGAATAATTCTGAGAAGTTGGCTGAAGAAGAAGAGAAAGGTAAACTCATCAACTGTGAAAACTTTGAGCTTAAATGTAAACTAACTTCTCTTGAATAGATTCTTGAAAAGGAAAAGGAAAGTTTTGAAAAAGAAAGACAATTGCTTAATCAAAAGCAGTCTGGTCTTTCAACCAAATCTCTTGAAGAAAAGAAGAGACTTGAACTTATGTGTTTAAAACTTTCAAAACAGATCTCCGACTTTGAAAAGGTTTTGATTTCAGAAAGAGAGAAGTTTGAATTAGAACGCCAATCTTTCTCTAAAAAGAATGCAGAACTCCCTTTGAAAATATCTGATTTAGAAAAGGAATTAGACGTTCTAATCAAAGAGTCTGAGAAAGGGAAAGTTGAAGGTTTTAGATCAAAATGTTTAAAAGATGATTTTTCAAGAGAGAGAAAGAGTTTGCAGTCCGAGATTTCTAAACTTACACAGAGATTATCTGGATTAGCAACCGAGACTTTGAAGAAACAAATGGTTAAATCTGATTCAATTATTTTTGTCAAATCAAATGATTTTCCAAAAGATCAGATTCGACCTTCCAATCTTTTCTATAATTCTCGTGTTGATAATAAAGATAATCAAACCTTCAAGAAAGTAAACATGGTTTGGAGAGTTAAAGTATCCTCTCCTACTCCAAAGTCATTTGTCGATGTTAAGAGTGACAAGAACAACAAAGCTTTTCATGCTAAACCTTTTGTGAAAATTGATCGGGGTTATTCTGTTAATAAACTGATCAGCTTATCTGCACAAAAGCTGTGTTGTTCTTATTGTGGAACAAGTGACTTTGTAAAGAAAGATCGTGCTAACTATTGGTATGGTACGTATAGTATCCCTGGTCCTCATAGGGCATCTAACCGTCAACGATCCATCACAAGATGGATACCAAAATCTGTCTAATCCGTCTTGCAGACATGTCATGTGCATTTAAATTAGAAGATTCTTTCCACATGACTGCATTCAAAGGTTATGCCACACTTGAGGGGGAGTACTATGAAAGGTAAGTGAACTTCAACTGAATTCAAAGACCGTGGCAATGCATTCTGGATAACTTACTTGTGTTTGTTATTCTCCTATTTTAAATTCCATGATTACCACGTGTCATTTTTCTTGACTTAGTTATTTCCATGTCTCTCATATTTGTTGATTTCTCGATGGAAATACACTCGTTTGAATTCCTAGTTGTTTTCCAAGTTCGCTATTTCTTGCAAATGATTCAATTCTTATCTGATATAATAATTGTGACTTGTTCTTCACAATTAACCTTTCTGATCATTGTCTCATTTTTTTTTGCAAAATACTATGCTTACTGAGTCTATCTGTTTTGCGCTTGATCTTGTTTATTGAACATCTGGTATTTCAAACAATGACTTCTGATCACTTCAGATCAGGACTCGTTCTTAAAAGTTTCGACTTCTAAACATTTCAGTTTAGAACTCGTACATCACTGTTTTTACTTAACTGTTATACTCGATGCATGAAAGGAGTGTTAGGTATTACATTGTTTCTATGGTCAAGCCAGAACCGGAAGGACCTACCCAAGAAACACATCATTTCTAGACAACGGTGAGGGGTCTAGCTTGAAAGATGAGTTTGGAGAGAAAAGAATATGGTAAGGATGTGACAGGACTTAAAAGAATTATTGGTCCTTACCAAACCGAGTCAGTTATCCGGGTAACCACACAATCTCTTCATTCTCGTTCTTTGAAGAGGAATATTGAAACAGACATGGACCCAATGTCGATAACTCGTGTCACCCCACCCAGCCACTCAAGTATCTCTCAACAGATGCTTGTTTCACATATTCACGGAGACTAGCACATATTCTATCTATTCCTCACTCGGAGGTCTTAGATATTGAAACAGGAAGACATCAGCTCCGGTCTCCGAACTTCACATTCTATTCACTGTGTCAATTGATTTTAACTTGCGTCCCAGGTTAAATCAATTTTTGAGCCAAAAAAAGATAGAATTTATTTTCTTTCACAAATGCACGAGTCTTTGTGATTCCCATTGCATATCTTCGTGATATTGTCGGAACAGTTTGAGGAGTAATTTTTTATATATTACCTCAGTGATAACTGGAAGTCCTATCAGAGATACCCTTTTGCCAACTCTGAACATAGGCCACACAATTTTTTAAATTGTTGTGATAACAGTTACTTTTGTGTTTCTGTGTTAGATGATTACCCCATTTCAGGTTACTTAATGTTTTATCTGGATTCTTTTGCTACTCGTCATTTTTGTCTTTGAACGTGCATGATGCTCCGGATGCTCCTACTCATCATGAGGGGGAGAAAGGGTACAGATTCAAAGACACCGAAGATCAAGTTGAGGGGGAGTTAGCAAAAGCCGAGGGGGAGTAAAGAAGTCCCCATGCAAAAGCCAAGGGGGAGTAACGGTCAAGTTCCAAATTCCGAAAAGACTTCAAAGTGCTTACAAATGATCAACTCTTCTCATATCAACTCATCTCATCGTTTATCAAGTGGTGTTCGCTTCGAATTATTTCATCCATTGAGCATATTGGTTCTACAAGTTCTTAAAGCTGAAGCTGAAAGCAAATTCAAATCGCGATTCAAAGAAAGATTCGCTGAAGATATGAAGATAAGAGCTATATTCAAGGGGGAGCATCGAAAGACATGAAGACAAGCAACATCATTGCATTTTCAAAGATTCAAGAAGGAGAGAATATCAAGATCTGAATATTTCAAGACCGATTTTTATTTATATATCTTTAGGGGGAGATTGTTAGGACCATAAATGTCCTACATATTAGAAAGATATATAAATAATTATATAGTGCTTTATTAGTTTAATTAATCCTTTTGTAATAGCCTTTAATTATAAAAGGGCTTAGTTTAGGATGATGGGCCATGGGCCGTGGTGCTTAAAGCCTAGGTATATAAGGTGATGTTTGCCTTAGAAATTAGGTTAGCAATTGATTATCATTCCTAAAGATTGATTAGAGAGAGAGATAGTTGTGTTCTTCATTCTAACCTTTGTAACTATCTCGAATCATGAATATGAGAGGGATGACAAGTTGAAATCATCAATTGTTAGTGTTATTGTTTATTGATTCGTTGTTACCTGATCAATCTAGGACTAACAATTAACACGAACAATTGATGATTTCAACTTGTCATCCCTCTCATATTCATGATTCGAGATAGTTACAAAGGTTAGAATGAAGAACACAACTATCTCTCTCTCTCTAATGAATCTTTAGGAATGATAATCAATTGCTAACCTAATTTCTAAGGAAAACATCACCTTATATACCTAGGCTTTAAGCACCACGGCCCATGGCCCATCAAGCTAATCTAAGCCCATTTAACACAAATGAGGCTTTTACAATAATTAAATAAAACAATTAAGCACTATTTAATTATTTATATATATTTCTAATATGTAGGACATTTATGGTCCTAACAATCTCCCCATAAAGATATATAAATAAAAATCGGTCTTGAAATCTTCAGATCTTGATCTTCTCTCCTTTTTGAATCTTTGAAAATGCAATGATGTTGCTTGTCTTCATGTCTTTCGACGCTCCCCCTTGAATATAGCTCTTATCTTCATATCTTCAACGAATCTTTCTTTGAATCGCGATTTGAACTTGCTTTCAGCTTCAGCTTTAAGAACTTGTAGAACCAATATGCTCGATGGAGGAAATAATTCGAAGCGAACACCACTTGATAAACGATGAGAAGAGTTGATCACTTGTAAGCACTTTGAAGTCTTTTCAGATTTCAAAACTTGACTGTTACTCCCCCTTGGCTTTTGCATGGGGACTTCTTTACTCCCCCTCGGCTTTTGCTAACTCCCCCTCAACTTGATAATCCGTGTCTTTGAGTCTGTACCCTTTCTCCCCCTCATGATGAGTAGGAGATTCCGGAGCATCATGCACGTTCAAAGACAATAGTGACGAGTAGCAAACGAACCAGATCAAAACATAATAGTAACTAGGGTAATCAACTAAAACAGAAACACATTAGTGACTGTTATCACAACAATTTAAAAAATTGTGTGGCCTATGTTCAGAGTTGGCATCGGGGTATCTCTGATAGGACTCCCAGTTATCATTGAAGAAATTTTTTAAAACTTACTTCTCAAACTGTTCCGGCAATATCACTAAGATATGCAAATGGAATCACAAAGACTCGTGCATGTGTGAAAGAAATAATATATATATATATATATATATATATATATATATATATATATATATATATATATATATATCTGGTTGGCTCAAATATTGATTTAACTTGGGACGCAAGTAAAAAAATCAATTGACACAGTGATTAGAATATGAAGTTCGGAGACCGGAGTTGATGTCTTCCTGTTTCAATATCTAAGACCTCCGAGTGAGGAATAGATAGATTACGTGCTAATTCTCCGTGAATATATGAAACAAGTATCTGTTGTGAGATACTTGAGTAGCTGGGTGGGGTGACACAAGTTATCGACACTGGGTCCATGTCTATTTCAATATTCATCTCCAAAGAACGGGAATGAATAGATTATGTGGTTAACCGGATAACTGACTCGGTTTGGTAAGGACCAATATTTCTTTTAAGTCCTGTCACAACCTCACCATATTCTTTTCTCTCCAAATTCATCTATCAATCTAGACCCCTCGCTGTTGTCTATAAGGGAAGTGTCTCTTGGGTAGGTCCTTCCGGTTCTGGATAGACTATAGAAACGATGTAAATCCTAACACTCCTTTCATGCAACGAGTAGAACAGTTAAGTACACAGTGAAGTACGTGTTCTAAACCGAGGTGTTTAGAAGTCAAAATATTTTAAGTTGGAGTTCTGATCTGAGGTAATCGGAAGTCATTACATTTAAAAATGAGTTTTGAACTGAATTATTCAGAAGTCATTATTTAAAATACCAGAGGTTCAATAAACAAGATCAAACGCAGAACAGATTGACTCAGTAAGCACAGTATTTGCAAAAATGAAACAATGATTAGAAAGTTTAATTGTGAAGAACAAGTCACAATTAACATATCAGATAAGAATTGAATCATTGATATGAACTGATGAACTATGAACACAAAGTGGAATTCAAAAACGAGTGTATTTCCATCAAAAAAATCAACAAACATTTGAGACATGGAAATAACTAAATCAAGAGAGTTTTGAACATGGCAATCATGGAAGTTAAACTTAGATAATAACAAACGCAAGTAAGTTATTCAGAATGAATTGCCAATGTTTTTGAATTCAGTTAGAAGTTCACTTGCCTTTCATACGATAGTTCTCCCCCTCAAAATTGGCATAACCTTTGAATGATGTCATGTGAAAAATTGTTCATAACTGAGCGCACATGACATACCTGCAAAACAGGTTAGACAGATTTTGGTATCCATCCATTGATGGATCCTTGACGGTTAGATGCCCTGTTATAGTGAGGACCGGGGATACTATAAGTGCCATACCAATACATAGCATGGTCTTTCTTCACAAAGTCATTTGTTCCACAGTAAGAACAACACAGCTTCTGTGCAGATAAGCTGATCAGTTTATTAACAGAATAAACACGATCAGTTTTCACAAAAGATTTAGCATGGAAAGCTGTGTTATTCTTGGCATTCTTTACAGGGACGGATGACTTTGGAGCAGGAGTGGTTCCTTTAACTCTCCACTCCATTTTTACTTTCTTGAAGGTTTGATTATCTTTATTATCAACACGATAATTATAGAAAATATTAGAAGGTCGAATCTGATCTTTTGGAAAATCATTTGATTTGACAAAAATCTTTGAATCAGATTTAACCATTTGTTTCTTCAAAGTCTCGGTTGCTAATCCAGATAATCTGTGTGTAAGTTTAGAAATCTCGGACTGCAAACTCTTTCTCTCTCTTGTAAAATCATCTTTTAAACATTTTGATCTAAAACCTTCAACTTTCCCTTTCTCAGACTCTTTGATTAGAACGTCTAATTCCTTTTCTAAATCAGATATTTTCAAATAGAGTTCTCCATTCTTTTTAGAAAAAGATTTGCGTTCAGTTTCAAACTTTTCTCTTTCTAAAATCAAAACTTTTTCAAAGTCGGAGATTTGTGTTGAATGTTTTAAACACATAAGCTCAAGTCTCTTTTTCTCTTCAAGAGAGGTGGATGACAAACCAGATTGCTTTTGAATAAGCAATTGTCTTTCTTTTTCATAACTTTCCTTTTCCTTTTCAAAAAACTTTTCAAGAGAGGATAATTTACCTTAAGTTCAAGGTTTTCATGGTTCAAGAGTTTACCTTTCTCTTCTTCTTCAGCCAACTTCTCATAATTATTCCAGGTTTGAGATTTGAGCTCCTTCAGTTCTTTGATGTACTTATTGCACAAGTCATCTAATCGCTTGATATTCTTTTCATGTAGCTTTGCTTTCTCTTTTTTAGTCTCCTTGATATCACCTCGTGATGATAGATCAGACAACTTCCTTTTCAGCTCAGAGTTTTCAGACTCTAATGCTGTTGCCTTTTCTTCAGATTTAGCCAACTTGTCAGAACAATTCCAGAGTTGAGATTTATGTTGCTTCAGTTCTTTCATGTACTTGTAGATCAAATCCTCTTTCTTCTCGATAGGCGTTTGATGTAGTCTTTGATTTGTTTGACACTCCACATTAACGCAATACGACATTGTTACCTGAAAAATTGTTCGTTAATCGGTGTTGAATTTGAAGAGTCAACAATGCGGAAGAAAACAAAAATTAAATTTGAAAAACAAATTTATAAAATAAATTCGTTTCCAAAACTTAAAATTTGATTATTGACGGTACGAACGAAATCAAATTTCGAGAATGAAACCAATCAAAAATTGCCAAACACAACTTACCGGATGGAATAGTAAAATTGTGACTTACCGGACAACAAAGAACTTACCGGGTACGAAGATACCGGATGGAGTCCGGACAAGATGGCTTACCGGGTGTTTAAGATTTTCACGAAAATTAGCACTTACCGGATGGATGAATAATCCGGGTGAAAGAACACTTACTGGGTATGAATGCTTACCGGATGAAAAACTGCAGTGTACTTACCGGATAAAAATGTTCGCGACTTACCGGGTGAAATGTAGTTTCCGGATGCGATTAGATCTTACCGGATAAAACCCAACTATTACTTCAACATCAACAAAAAAATTATGCATTAATGTATTCTAATATGAAATGCATGTAGTTGAGAAGAAGAGTCTAAATAGCTGCTTCGATGGTTAACAATTAAAAGTAAGAAGTATATACATGCGATGATGTATGTATGTATGCATGCATGGATGAAGATATATATGTATGGTGTTTTATGTATGGCATGCAACTAAACCCAAAATGCTGTGTATGTACGTGGTCAACACAAGGAACAAAAAGTCAGCAATAGGGGTTGGTATTGAATAAATCAGTTCAGACTAAAAGTTTCATCCGGACAATTGTTTTTGTGAGGTTTCCGGACAAATTGTTTTCATATGGAAAGTGAGTTTTCTCCGAAAAATTATATATCCGGACACTTAGGGACAAAAGGAACTATCCGGTAACTCAAATTTCTATCCGGTAACTTTGAGTTACCCGGACAGTTGAGAGAAAAAAAAAACATACCCGGAAACAACGGCTGTGATTGCAATTCTGATCTGGAATCGATAGGGTTGCTTGATTTCACTCCTGTAGGGTTAGATTTTGACCAATAACACAAAAACAAACACACCCAAATCGATTTCTATGCAAAATATGTCCTATTTTCCAATAATCACCACAAAACTTTAAGAACACCAAAAACTCAATATTTGATTTTTAAAACACAAAATTAATACCTTTGAGTTCTTGTAATCGCAGATAAAGTCTAGATTAAGGCAATTAACTAATCGAGATATTGCTAACGAATTATTAAGACAATGAAAGAACTTTGCAAACCGATTGAAGAAAGATTTTCTTCAAAAAACTTACTGCACTTTTACGAAAAACTTTTGGATGCCTTCTGGACGTCAACTGATTAATCCAACCGGTCCGAATATGAAAAAAGATGTCCCGAAGCTACTGTCCAAAAATCACGACGATCCGACGGTTCAATCTCCGGAAATAGGCGAAACGGCTCGCTGTGATTTTCCAGAAAAATTCTACACGAATTTTATTCCTTTTCTCGCTTTCGTTCGATTTCTTTCGTGTCTTCAAATCACCGATTCTGCTCTGATACCAATTGTTAGTCCTAGATTGATCAGGTAACAACGAATCAATAAACAATAACACGAACAATTGATGATTTCAACTTGTCATCCCTCTCATATTCATGATTCGAGATAGTTACAAAGGTTAGAATGAAGAACACAACTATCTCTCTCTCTCTAATAAATCTTTAGGAATGATAATCAATTGCTAACCTAATTTCTAAGGCAAACATCACCTTATATACCTAGGCTTTAAGCACCACGGCCCATGGCCCATCATCCTAAACTAAGCCCTTTTATAATTAAAGGCTATTACAAAAGGATTAATTCAACTAATAAAGCACTATATAATTATTTATATATCTTTCTAATATGTAGGACATTTATGGTCCTAACAGGTGAGTTTTACTTTAAAACGTTTTTAACTGGAATACATACATGTATGGATTGGGAATGTGATAGTCGATGATTAAGTGTTTATATGTAAATTATAATATATTGAGATATTATATTTACATGGGTATTATATTATGTTATAATACGTTGGCCGGGCTTAGGACCGGAGTGTTTGGCTGTAAATGTCGTACAGCGTCGTTTGGCTGTAAATGTCGTACAACGTTGTTAAATTATTAGTTGGCTTGCTACCAACTAATATGGCCAGGAAGAATGAGAAAGGAAGGTACAAGATATGTGAGCTTAATTGAATATATGTGATTGTGTTGCGTGATTTATATGAATGAAGTTTATATAAATGGTTTTTAACCTAACAGGGATTTTTCTCACTTAGACCCTTAGGTCTAACCCTCATTTTGTTTTAAAAATATGTATTCCAGGTGGTGGATCGAGTAAGGGCAAATGATTAGAGTAATCGATGGATAGCTTTTGTGAAGGAATGCATGATGAAGATTTTAGCATGTTTAGCATTTGTATTATAATAATTAAATGTTATGTATGTATTTAGTATAAAGTTTTTAGTAGAATGGCTTTTCTGATTGTAGA
This sequence comes from Saussurea involucrata, assembly GCA_033807775.1. Lineage (NCBI taxonomy): Eukaryota > Viridiplantae > Streptophyta > Magnoliopsida > Asterales > Asteraceae > Saussurea > Saussurea involucrata. The sequence goes on along the minus strand of CM066314.1, from coordinate 49,812,701 downwards.
AGACTACGAGACCGTACTTGTAATATGATGTTTCGTTTGTCATATCAATGTTATGTTACATTATGTGATCTGTTGTGTTATATGGGAATTGGGTTGTTACAAATGGTATCAGAGCCCTAGTATAAGGGATTTAGGTATTTGTATCTGTACCTAGACTTAAACTGCATGTGAAGTAGGATGTCCCTATTATTGTAGAACCTTGGGATATTAAGTATAAAAGGTAGAAGGAACATCATGTAAGGTAATTTCATATTACACCTTGCCAGTGTAATTGTGATCTTACAGGTACATGTTTGAACTGGAATACCTTGTTATATGGGGTATGTGCTTATGTGTATATTAACCTTGTTTAAATCAAAACAGAATGGCAAGCGGTACACGAAATTCGAATCGAGGAGGAGGAAGAAATCCGAATAGTACGAATCCGCCAATAGGAACAGGGGAAAGGGGAGGCAGAACTGGAGGCAGAACCGGGGGCAGAACTGGAGGTCGAACAGGGGGCAGAGCTCAGCCACGAGGTACAGAGTTTGTTACAAGGGGTGACTTGATGGCAGAAATGGGAAGACTGCAAACTAGTATACAAGCAATGTTTGATCAAAGTCGTCACAATGAAGCTGAAATAGCGGATCCCGGACCGGAAGATGAAATGCCAATCACACCGACTGTTGTACCAATACAAAGGAGGTGCGACTACAAAATGTTTTTAAGTTGTAGACCTCCGACCTACTCAGGAGACAGGGATCCCGTGAAAGCAATGAGATGGATGAATGAAATAGAAGCTATTTTCAAGACAAGCAAGTGTGCGGATGAAGATAGGGTATTGTATGGGGCAGCAATGTTAAAAGGGGATGCTTTGTATTGGTGGGAATCTTTTATTCATTCTAAAGGATCTGATGTTTATTCTACCCTCTCTTGGGAAGAATTTGTGATAGCCTACGGGAAACAATTTTGTCCCCAAGCAGCCGTCAAACAACTGGAAGGGGAATTTATGAACTTACAACAAGGAAACTTATCCGTTCGAGACTACACCGCTAGCTTTCTGGAAAAGTCTCGGTTCGCAGAATACTACGTTGCTACGGAGACGATGAAGACGGAAAGGTTTATCTTTGGGCTGAACTCAGAAGTCAGAAGGCTAGTGACTGCAAAAGGATCCGATACCTTCTCAGCTGCAGTTGATGCCGCGGAGAATGTTGAAAGAGATATTAGAAGGGATGCTGGCCATAAAAGTATCGGGAAGAGAAAGTGGGAAGGACCACAACACGATCCGAAGAAGTCCCGATTTCAGAGGTATGATAGCCGTCCGCCGTTTCGGCCGGCGGAAAGACCATGTCAGAAGTGCAACCGTGTCCACCAAGGAAATTGCCAAGGTGATTTACGAGCGTGTTATAAGTGTGGGAAGACCGGACACGTCATTAAAGATTGTAAGGTAACGCGGTTATGTTTCTTATGCAATTCTCCGGATCACCTTCAGTCGGACTGTCCGCGGGGGAGGATACAACAAGGTGGGTCATCGGGCAGGCCAGCGATTGTTAAACCAGTAATACCAAGACTGGAACCGCCAGTAACCAGGGGTCGTGCATTTCAAATGACCGAGAAAGAAGCGGAGGAAACTCCGGATGTGGTCACAGGTACATTTTTAATAAACTCTACACGTGCTAAGGTGTTATTTGATTCCAGTGCAAACCGATCGTTTGTGTCTCCTTCATTTGCTGCTTGCCTGTGTTTGAAACCTAAAATGCTAGAACATGCTCTATCAGTAGATACGACAAATGATAATCAAGTGTCAGTTATAGAAGTATTTGATGGCTGTGTGATAAATATAGAGGGGTGTAGAGTGTCGATACAATTGTTTCCTATAACTTTAATAGAGTTTGACGTCATAGTGGAAATAGACTGGTTAGCCGAGAATCAGGCTAACATAGTGTGTGATAAGAAGTTAATACATGTGGTATTACCTGAGAAGGGACCAGTACTGATTTATGGTGATCGTAAAAATCATCAGTCTAGCCTTATATCTATGATAAAAGCCCGTAAGTGTGTGAATAAGGGTTGTCAGAGTTACTTGGCTTATGTGATAGATATTAAGCCAGAAAAGAATAGGATGGAAGATATTCCTATTGTTAGTGAATTCCCTGAAGTATTCCCCGAAGACTTGAATAGTCTTCCGCCCACTAGACAAGTAGTGTTCGGTATAGACCTGATTCCTGGAGCCACTCCTGTAGCCCGTGCACCTTATCGTCTGGCACCTCCAGAGATGAAAGAGATGATGGCACAACTACAAGACCTATCCGATAAAGGCTTCATCAGACCTAGTTCTTCGCCGTGGGGAGCACCAGTGTTATTTGTGAAAAAGAAGGATGGTTCGATGAGGATGTGCATCGACTATCGGGAACTGAATAAGCGCACGATAAAGAACAAGTATCTGTTACCCCGAATTGATGACCTCTTCGATCCGTTAGTTGGAGCTTGCTATTTCTCCAAGATTGATCTAAGATCCGGTTATCACCAGTTGAAAGTTAAAGAAGAAGACGTTCTAAAGACTGCTTTTCGAACAAGGTATGGACATCACAAATTCTTAGTGATGCCGTTCGGACTGACGAACGCTCCAGCTGCCTTTATGGATTTAATGAATCGGGTATGTAAGCCGTATCTCGATAAATTTGTTATTGTATTTATCGATGATATACTTATCTACTCCCGATCCAAAGAAGGACATGCGCAACATCTTCGTTTAATTCTGGAGCTATTAAAGTAGGAAAAGTTGTACGCTAAATTCTCGAAATGTGAATTTTGGTTACGAGAAGTTTAGTTTCTGGGGCATGTAGTTTCCGAAACAGGCATTCAAGTTGATCCAATGAAAGTGGAAGCGATTGAAAAGTGGGAACCTTCGAGGACGCTAACCGAAGTACGTAGTTTTCTGGGTTTAGCCGGCTACTATCGGAAATTCATAAAAGACTTCTCTCGTATCGCAACGCCTTTGACTAAGCTGACCCGGAAGAACTTGAAATTTGAATGGAAAGAAGAACAAGACGAGGCATTCCGGATATTGAAAGAGAAACTGTGCAGCGCGCCGATTCTATCACTACCTGAAGGTTCGGAAGACTTTGTTGTTTATAGTGATGTGTCAAAACTGGGATTGGGATGTGTACTTATGCAGCGTGGGAAGGTTATTGCTTATGCTTCTCGTCAATTAAAGGATCATGAAAGACAGTATCCTACGCACGACACGGAGCTTGCAGTAGTCGTCTTCGCGTTAAAGATTTGGAGACATTATCTGTATGGTTCCAAATGTCAGATTTATACCGATCATAAGAGTCTCCAACATCTCTTTGACCAGAGGGAACTAAATATGAGACAAAGAAGATGGCTAGAATTGTTGAATGATTACGACTGTGAAATCCTTTATCACCCGGGAAAGGCAAATGTGGTAGCTGATGCATTGAGTCGTCAAGAAAGGGGTGGAACAATAAAAGTTATTTCGCTACGAACTGAACTCCTACCCAACATATTTGACGAATTGCAGAAGTGTCAAGTGGAGGCTTATCAGGATGAACATCTGAAATCAGAACGGTTAGCGGGGATGTCAGCATTGCTAGTAAAAGATGATCGTGGGTTATTGTGTCTGGGAAGTAGAGTGTGGGTACCTCGTTTGGGTGGGTTACGTGATCGTGTTTTACAAGAAGCTCATCAATCCCGTTTCTCTATTCACCCAGGTACAAACAAGATGTATAAAGACCTTAAACAATTCTATTGGTGGCCAGGGATAAAAAGAGGAATTGCTCAGTATGTGGAAAGATGTGATACTTGTAAGAAAGTGAAGATCGAACACCAAAATCTGTTTGGTCAACTACAACGGCTAGAAATACCTATATGGAAGTGGGAGCAGATTACCACATATTTCATCACGAAGCTACCAAGAACTCCGAAAGGATTTGATTCTATTTGGGTGATCGTCGACAGATTGACAAAGTCTGCACATTTTCTACCGATAAAGGAAACCAATTCGATGGAACGATTAGCTAAGCTGTACATTGACGAAATAGTAACTCGGCATGGAGTTCCAATCTCGATTATTTCTGATCGTGATAGTCGTTTTACTTCAAGATTCTGGAGAAGTTTTCAAAGGAAATGGGGACTCAGATAAAGTTAAGTACGGCGTATCATCCCCAAACAGATGGGCAGAGTGAACGAACGATTCAGACCTTAGAAGATAAGCTCCGGGCTTGCATTGTTGATTTTGGGGGATCATGGGATAAGCACTTACCGTTGATCGAGTTTGCATATAACAACAGTTATCATTCCAGCATACAAGCGGCACCGTTTGAAGTACTGTATGGTAGGAAATGCCGAACGCCTCTATGTTGGAACGAAGTGGGAGAGAAACAGTTAGCGGGGCCGAAAATAGTTCAAATAACTGCCGATAAGGTTACTCAAATTAGAGAAAGATTGAAAGTGGCTCAAGATAGACAGAAGAGCTACGTTGACCGACGTCGGAAGCCTTAGGAATTTCAAGTCGGGGATTTCGTAATGTTAAAAGTTTCGCCATGGAAGGGAGTCATCCGATTTGGGAGACAAGGTAAACTTAGCCCAAGGTATATCGGACCGTTTGCAATTACAGAAAGGATCGGTGAAGTAGCTTACCGATTAGATCTTCCACCGGAATTGAGTAGGATCCATAATGCATTTCACGTATCGAACTTCCGAAAGTGTTTGGTTACTCCAGATCAGTCAGTCTCCCTACCAGAGATACAAGTAGATGAAAGATTGACTTATGTGGAAGAACCAGAAGCAATAGTTGATCATAAAGTCAAAGTGGTGCGGAATAAGGAAATCAAGCAAGTAAAGGTTCAATGGAGGCATCATAGAGGTCAGGATGCTACGTGGGAATCCGAATCGGAAATGAGAGCCAAAAACCCTCATCTTTTTACTTAACCGAATTCCGGGACGGAATTCTTTTAAGGGGGAGATGATGTAATACCCCGGGTAAGTTCGTTAGATATTTTACCTATCCGTTAAATTAATTTAACCATAAGATATAATGATTTGGTTAAGTTTGAGATAAGTTATAAGGTTAAGGGTGTTTTGGGTCATTTTGGAATACTTTGAGCCAAGAAGGTAATTTTGACCTATATTATATCTTAAGCCCCGTATACTCATCAGATACCTAAAATAGAAAGAGTGTGTGTGTGTGGGAGTTCTGGAGGCGAAAAGAAGCAGTGGACGAAACCTACGGTTAGAGCATCAATCGATTGGGTTTGAGGCAATTTTGAGGTAAGTTTCTTTACAATATGTATTTGTAATCACGAATAGAAGATATCTATCGGTTTAGAATTTCTAATTTCGCGTCTTGATTAGATTTCAATCGATTTATGGGTAAGTGGAAACCGACTGTGTTCTTGAAGACTCCCGGTGGAGTCCCGGTACTGTCGACTCTCGGTGGAGTTCCGGTACTGTCGACTCCCGGTGGACTCCCGGTATAGTGAACTTCCGGTATTGTTAACTCTCGATGATCGAGACTCCCGGTACCAAGGAGTCCCGGTACTGAGAAGTCCCGGTACTCTGTGTAGTCCCGGTAGTTTGCTAAGTTTAGTGGTACAGTTGAGAACAGGAACTGGTAGGCTTTATATGTTTGGCTAGTAAAGCGGTGTATGTATCTTAAATTGTTTCAGATTCTGTGGAGTTGTGATAAGAGATAAGACCATTTTGAAAGGAGATTGCGAGCTGTGTAATAATCAAAACAGGTGAGTTTTACTTTAAAAACGTTTTTAACTGGAATACATACATGTATGGATTGGGAATGTGATAGTCGATGATTAAGTGTTTATTTGTAAATTATAATATATTGATATATTATATTTACATGGGTATTATATTATGTTATAATACGTTGGCCGGGCTTAGGACCAGAGTGTTTGGCTGTAAATGTCGTACAACGTGGTTTGACTGTAAATGTCGTACAGCGTTGTTAAACTATTAGTTGGCTTGCTACCAACTAATATGGCCAGAAAGAATGAGAAAGGAAGGTACAAGATATGTGAGCTTAATTGAATATATGTGATTGTGTTGCGTGATTTATATGAATGAAGTTTATATAAATGGGTTTTAACCTAACAGGGATTTTTCTCACTTAGACCCTTAGGTCTAACCCTCATTTTGTTTTAAAAATATGTATTCCAGGTGGTGGATCGAGTAAGGGCAAATGATTAGAGTAATCGATGGATAGCTTTTGTGAAGGAATGCATGATGAAGATTTTAGCATGTTTAGCATTTGTATTATAATAATTATATGTTATGTATGTATTTAGTATAAAGTTTTTAGTAGAATGGCTTTTTCTGATTGTAGAAGACTACGGGGCCGTACTTGTAATATGATGTTCCGTTTGTAATATCAATGTTATGTTACATTATGTGATCTGTTGTGTTATATGGGAATTGGGTTGTTACACTTTGCCAGAGACTGCAGAGTGAAAGTAGTAAAAGATTATGAATACTACACAAAAAAGGCTCAGCTGGCTAAGAAAAAAGATAATGAGATTGCAATGTTGGCAGAACAGGAGAACTGGCTGTATTATACTTCAGATGAAGAGGATTGCATTCACTTTTCTCAAATGCAAAGTTATATGGCCAAGATGAAGAATGAGGATGATTCTGATTATGAAGATGCGGATTCTGAATCTTCTGCTGAGGTACATTCTGCACTTGAAATTGATTTAATGACTCAAACTCGCAATATGAATTCTGAATTTGTTAAACTCAGAAAACAAATAAAAGGTGAAAGAATTATGGTTAACAAGTTCAGAATAGAAAAAGAGATAATTAAAGAACAATTTGAAGAATCTGAAGTTGAGAAACAAAAAGTAAAAAATGGGAATTCTGATCTTTTAAAGAAGATTTCTGAATTAAAAACCCAATTTTCAGAAATAAAAGATGAAAAGGTTGATTTACAGATTAAATATGATATGTTATTTGAGGAAAGAAAGAAGTTGTACACAAAAATCAAAGAGTTGGAAGACCTTAATCTGAAAAGAGGTCAAACTCAACAAACCATGAATCTTCTCACTAGCAATGTTAAAGACACAAGATTCTATAATCCAAAAATGGGTTTAGGTTTGGAAGAAAATGTTGTTTTGAAAAGAGCTCCAACAAATCTTTATGATTTTGATAAACTACAGGTTCCTAAACCAAAAATCCCAGAGATTGTTGAAGTTTTTGTGAGACCTGCTAGTTCTATAAGAAGTTCAGATAATCTACAAAAATCAAGTCCTGTAAAAGCAAAGGAAACAATTTCTGAACCAAAAATTGAGAAGTCAGAAGTTTCAGATGTCAATGTTAAGAAAGAGATTTCTAAACCAACAGAAGAGACTCCAAAATATAATGAAGCTAAATTCAAATATGATTCTTTGAATGTCAGTTACAAAAATAAACAACCAAGTTTTTCATATTCTGACATTGAAAGTATATTTGATGCAAGTAAGGTTTCTGAAACAGTCAGTCAGAAGTCTGAGTCTTCTAGTCATAATTCTGACTCTACAAGTCAGAACTCTGGGTCTGAAGGTCAGAAATCTGAAACTGTTAGTAAAAGTTCTGATTCAACTGATAATTCTCAATTCCCTTCAGAAAGCTTTTCAGAACTTGAAAAGAGATTTAAACTTGTTAGTCAAGAACTTGAGGATTTAAGAAAAACTTTTGATGATCTTGAAAATGATTATTGTGATGTAGATTTTAAACTGGACCAAGTTTTAAAAGAAAACAACACTTATGTCCAGAAAATAACAGAGCTTGAGAAGTTAAAGGCTGAATATGATCTTTTCAAGATTAATGCCTTAAAAGAAGATAAGAAATTCTTTGATGAATCAAGTACATTTGAATATGGTGAATCATCCAAATCATCTGCTAATTCTGTGAAATTCAATGTTTCAGAAAAAGAGGAAAGCAAAAGGAAAGATGATCTGAAAAGAGTTTCTGAGGAGATTGGATTAAATACTACTTTTGAACCTAGAGTTAATAGTTCTTGTATGAAATGCAATTGTAATCTGAAATCTTGCAATAAAAGTGAAAAGACTTATGTTTCAGATCTATTGTCTCTTGCAAGAAAGAATCTCATATGTGTTCAATATGGTAGTCATTCATTTCAATCATCTCAGAAATGTTCAGTTTTAATAACATCTGTTTCTTATATAAACAAACCATATCAGAATTCAGAAAGGAAAACTGTTTTGATTCCTCAAACTCAGATAAAAGGAAAGAAGATTGAAAACATTTCTCAATCTAATTCAAAAGAAAAGAAGAAATAAAATATCTTTAAAATTAAAGAAAAGAAGACTGAAAATGTTTCTCAGTCTCAACCAAAAGTTTTCAAAAAGAAAAGAAACAATTTTGTGAACAGAAAATGTTCTGACTTCATAAAGGTAAAAGGAAAGTGGTGCTTAAAAGAAGATTTTGAATGGAAAGTCAAAGGAACTTTTGTTAAATCAGATACCAAAGCTAACAAAGATGGACCCATTCCAGAATGGGTACCTACATCTAACTGATTGTTTTTGCAGGGCTGTCATGTGTGGTTTTTAGACTCTGGAGTTTCAAGACACATGACAGGTCATAAGTCTTCTCTAACAAACTTCACAGAAAAGGCTGGAGGAGCAGTTAATTTTGGTAATAACAGCAAAAGACAAGTCAAAGGTTTTGGAGATTTAACAAAAGGATATCTAACCATTCATAAGGTTTTCTATGTTGAAGGATTACAACATAATCTGTTCAGCATAAGTCAGTTTTTGGATAGTTTCTGTCAGATTAAGTTCTGCATAACAGGTTGCATGATTTTAACTGAGAATGACATAAAAGTTTTCTGGGCCAAAAGACATATGGACTTATTTGTGGTTAATTTTTCAAAAATACAAGCATTAACCCCTATATGTCTATTATCAAAAGCAGTTGCAAATGAATGTTGGCTTTGGCACAGAAGATGTTCTCATTTAAGTTTCAAGGATCTGAATAATCTGGTTGGCAAACATCTAGTCAAAAGATTACCAAAGATCAAGATTGAAAAGGAATCATTATGTTCAGCATGTGAAATGGGCAAGATGAAGAAAAGTTCTCATAAGATAAAAATGGACTCATCCTGCAAATCACCATTAGAAATGCTACATACAGATCTTTGTGGTCCTATTTTAGTTCAATCTATGGGAGGAAAGAAGTATATGCTTGTTATTGTGGATGAATATTCCAGGTACACATGGGTTGAATTCTTAAGAGCTAAGTCAGAAGCTGCTACAACACTGATTAATTTCATCAAAAGAATTCAAGTATTCTTACAACTTCCAGTCCAGAAAATCAGAAGTGACAATGGGACAGAGTTCAGAAATTAGACTCTTCAGAACTTTTTGCAAAGCCTGGGGATTTCTCATAACTTTTCAGCTGTCAAAAGTCCGCAACAAAATGGTGTTGTTGAAAGGAAGAACAAAACTCTAGTTAAAGCTGCAAGAACCATGTTGGCTTATTCAAATCTTCCAACCTTCCTATGGGCTGAAGCAATAGCCACTGCTTGTTTTACACAGAACAGAACTTTGATAAATAATAGACTAGATAAAACTGCTTATGAACTGATTAACAAGAGAAAACCACTGATTAAATTCTTTCATGTTTTTGGTTGCAGACGCTATGTTCTCAAAGATAGAGAAAATCTTGGTAAATTTGATAAAAAGGCAGATGAAGGATACTTTGTTGGTATTCACTTACTTCCAGAGCATTCAGAATCTACAATAGAAGAACCAAGAGAATTATGGAAAGCATCAATGTCACCTTTGATGAGTCAAGAATGAAGACTTCTGAACAAAACAGTTCAGAACTCGGACAGAATAAGACAAAAATGACTTCTGAAACAGCTTCTAATCCTAACTGTTCAGAACTCAATACATTGTTTAAGGACGCATTTCTGGAACTAACTTCTGAATCTTATGCAGATTTTGCAAATCCAAAAATGGTTCAAGAAATGAAAAAGGGAACTTTAGAATTGGTTCAAACAACTGTAATTTCTGATAAAGGTCCATCTGAGGAATGTCCAACTTTGATCAATACAAGTAATGAAACTTCTGATCCTAGTACTCATAATTCTGGACAAGCCAATCAGAATTCTGACCAAGTTACTCAGATTTCTGAACAAGTGTCTCAGAACTCTGAACAAGTCATTCAGAATTCCGACTCTACTACTCAGAATCCAAACTTGTATGTTTCACCTCAATAAGTATCAGAACAAGGGGACAGTTTAGAATTACAAGCAATCATTGATGAGAATGATACAAACAACAATTTTTTAGAAATTGATGTGCTTCCTAGTTCAAACAAATGGACTAAAGACCATCCTATTCATCAAGTGATAGAGATCCATCAGTAGGAGTTAGGACAGTTCAGCAACAGCAAATGAAGCAATGTTTGCAGGATTTTTAAGTGTGATTGAACCTAAGAAAGCAAATGAAGCCCTAGAGTATCCAGATTTGATTTTAGCAATGCAAGATGAATTGCTACAGTTTGAAAGAAATAAAGTCTGGAGACTAGTTCCAAAACCTGAAGGAAAATATGTTATTGGAACTAAATGGGTATTCAGAAACAAGAAAGATGAGTCAGGTGTTGTAGTCAGAAACAAGGCAAGAGTGGTTGCAAAAGGATATTCTCAACAAGAAGGAATAGACTACGATGAGACATTTGCACCTGTGGCAAGAATAGAAGCAATCAGAATATTCTTGGCCTATGCTGCACATAAGAACCTCAAAGTATATCAAATGGATGTCAAATCAGCTTTTCTGAATGGAATACTTAATGAAGAGGTCTATGTCTATCAACCAGAAGGTTTTATTGATCCCGAATTTCCAGATCTTGTTTATATTTTAGATAAAGCCTTATATGGTCTGAAACAAGCACCAAGAGCCTGGTATGACACTCTTACTCAACACTTATTAAAATCTGGTTTCAAGAAAGGTAAGATTGACACTACTTTGTTTTTAAGAAAAAGGGTGATGATTTAATTATGATTCAAATATATGTAGATGACATAATATTTGGTTCTACAAGTGCAGACTTATGTACTGAATTGTCAAAAGTCATGGAATCAGAATTTGAAATGAGCATGATGGGAGAATTGAACTATTTCCTTGGTCTTCAAGTAAAACAATTACCAACTGGTATTTTTATAAATCAAGGAAAATATGTTAAAGATATTTTAAAGAAGTTTAAGATGTATGATTGTGCTTCTATGAGAACACCAATGGCAACAAATATCAAGTTAGATGCTGATCTCAATGGAGTTCCAGCAGATAACAAGATTTATAGAGGCATGATAGGATCTTTTCTTTACCTAACTGCTAGTAGACCAGATATTATGTTTGCTACTTGTTTTTGTGCTAGATTTCAATCAAATCCAAAAGAATCTCATTTGCTAGCTGTTAAGAGGATCTTAAAATATCTGAAAGGTTCACCAGATTTGGGCCTTTGGTATCCAAAAAAGACTGATTTCATATTAACTGGTTTTACTGATGCTGATCATGCAGGAAGCAGGTTGGACAGGAAAAGTACATCTGGTGCTTGTCACTTTTTGGGAGATAAGATTGTGAGTTGGGCTTCAAAGAAACAAAACTGTGTATCCACATCCACTGCTGAAGCAGAGTATGTTGCTGCTGCTGCCTGCTTCCACATCAGGTAAAAAATTGTGTATTTAAAACTGTGTATCCACATCAGGTGTAGATTACTTTTTTCTAAAAAAAAATTCTAACTTTATGTCTAATATGTGTTTGAGTATATGCTAAAGTCAAGGGGGAGCATTGATATTCTTCATAAATCATTCCAAGATGATTAAAAGGTTTGTATTCTTCTCTTATCACTAATCATTCCAAGGAGAACAAGCTTTCAATGATAAAATATTTTTATACTTGTTCAAAACTACTTCTGAATGTTTCAAAAGTTTTCAAATTCAGATGTTAGATTTTAAATTATTTTTCAGAAATCACAAATCATCATTAAAAGAACAGAATATTGATGATAAAATAATTTTCTATCTGTTCAAATTACTTCTGGATGATTAAATGTTTTTATATAATCAAAAGTTGATTTTAAATGAATTTTGGTTCTAAGGGAATTTCTTCAGAACTGTGTACTCAGAATTTCTGAGTATGCTTTATCAGAACTCTGAGCGTGTTACTCAGAACTTTTAACTTGTGTTAATGTCTATCAAGTAACACGTGTCAGCTTCTTATTCAATTGAAAATGCCACGTCTTTTCATTTTAAATCCTTTGTGGCATTTTACAGTGTTTGAATCTTCATAACTTTGACAAAAAGCGCCTTTTCACCGTTAAATCCTTTCAGCTTCGTGGATTTTAAATAGACCTTAAAACCCCTCTTTCAATTTTTTTTGAAATCCAAGAGTGAAAAGTGAGAAACGCACAATTCCTGGAGAACATAAGATAATCATGGAATTATTGAAGTATCATACATTCAAAAAGTGGTTTACAAAGAAGAAATCGGTTCCTGTCCAATATATACAACAATGGTGGAAACATCTAAGGCTAGAGGGAAATAAATTTGAATCTGAAGTTGGGGGAGTTTCTTTGACTTTGACTATACAAATTTTAAGAGATATGCTGAATTTACCAGATAAAGATGATTTAGAAGGAAGATTAGATTTTGAAGATTCTCCATTGACAGAAGAATTAATTGCTGAATTTATGAGATTGGGGTATAATGAAGAGTTGAGGACCCTAAGTTTGTTCAGAAGAAACAAATTACCACCAATTTGGGCTTGTTTGTTCAACATTGTGAATAAATGTTTATCTGGGAAGAATAGTTCTCTTGATCAAGGCTCAAGGCAAATTCTGCAAATATTTCATGGGTTGGTGAAAAACATACATTATGATTATATTGCAATTCTTTGGGAAGATATGAAGAACACCTTGAGAAGAATCAGAAGGCCATAGTAAAGAAGACAAGGGATACTCCACTTACATATATACCTTATCAAAGGTATTGGCAGATTGTGATTTGGTATGCTATGAGAGAAAACAGAAATATTCCAAGAAGAACAAATGAGGAGCATGGTCTAATTTTTTATATGGGTAAGATGATTTCTAGTTCTAAAAATCAGAATTTTCCAAATCAAAGACTTCTTCCAAGGTCTCTTAGGCAGTATATTCCAATGGACAGTGAGATTTTAAAAGCTTATTGCACCTCAATGGGACTTGAACAACCTCAAGACCCTACCCATGAGGAACAACCTGAGATGAGAGGTGAGGGGTCAAATTAAAATAGAGAGGGGGAGAATGTTCAAGAGGGGGAACATTCTGAGAGAATAGAGAGGGAAAATTCAGAGAGATTGGTTAGTATGGTAGTTGAAAAACTGATAGAGTGTGGTGAGGATGAGAGATTGTTAACAGAATCTCAAACCTAAAGAGATGGTTCTGATCCAGCTGAATTAATCCGGGTAGCCACATCTACTGTTGGTTCACAACTCTTGGTGACTAACATTGAAGAAAACACCATGGACCCAATGATGGAACTTGAACAACCCATCCCTAGCCACACAGAAGTATTTCAACATACTACTGTTTTACTTTAAACAGGGGAACCATCCCAAACTCATTTGGAGGGAGGTGATAACTCCCAACCTATTCTTGAACACTTTGAGTCTGGATTACACAGTAATATCCAATTTGGGCCTGGAAATTTTTTCAACACTAGCACATCACAGTAATTTCGTATTCCTGTAACAACATCCATAGACACTCCTAATATTGGTTGTCAAGGATTGGATGGAAGTCCTGGTGAAGTGAACATCTCAAAAGCTTCATTACACAGTGCCTCTGTGGTACATGGTGTCTTTGTGGCACCGACAGGACAAGAGTTCTCTGAACACTTGAAAACTGGACCATTTGTTGGTTCAGGTTCACAGTTAGAATCTTTTGAATTTGAAAAGATTCAAAAACAAAATCAATTGTTGGGGGAGAAAGTTGAAAAATTGGAGAGTACTGTTGACTCCTTAAAAAATGAGGTGAAGGAGTTTAAGATTTTGTTGGAAGGGAAAGCAAAATATGTTGAACAAAAGGTGGATGGAATGAAAGTGTCCTTGGAATCTCACAAAAAGGAGATCAAGGATAGTATGTCAGAATTTCAAAAGGAGTTAGTAAGGAATATGATTGATATGAAATCTTCATTGTTACAAGCTTTCAGTTCAACATTGGCTAGTGTTTCAAAGCCATTAGCCATCATGCCTATGTCTGTAGCTGAACCTGAAAAAGAATCAACTCAGAATTTAAAAAGGAAGTTTGATGATAATGATCCTCATGATCATCAAAAGGGGGAGAAAAGGCAAAAGCATAATTCTGAGGTTGATGAACAAAGCCCTGATGAGTTAGAAAATGTTGAAAAGTCAGCTGATATTGACTTAGCAGATTTTGAGATTTCTGATATGCAGTTAGCAGTTGCAGAGGTTCAAAATTTAGAAAATATTCAAGTAGTTGATGAATCAGCAGAAGTAAAAAAATCAACAGAAGTTGAGAAGTTGGTTGAGGTTCAGACTATTAGTTCAGATACTGAGGAAGAGATGGAAATGGAAAAGATGGGAAGTGAAAACTCAAGTAAAACAGAGGAACTGGATTTGAATACTGAAATGGAGGTAAATTCTGATGAAACTGAAGTTCTTATGGCAGATGTTGATGTTGTCATGGAAGTTCAGAATGTCAAGTCAGCAAGTATTTTTGGATCAGCTGAGGCAGTAATGACAGATCAGAATGCTATGACAGAAGAAGTAATGACAGATTCTTCTGAAGAAGGCTGTGAGATCACTATGGTAGATATCTCTGAAGAAATATTGATTGAAAGTTCTGAAATTAACACTTGTTTAGAGATAGTTCCTTATACCAGAAGGGAACTTCTTAATTCTGAACTTGAAGAGAGAAGACTGAAAGATATTTTGATAAGGAGAATGCATAGTGAGTTGGTCAGAGCTCTTAACATTCAGAATGTTCAAAGAGTTATCAGATTGGTGAGGCCAATTGACTTGTTGGGAGAAGAAGATCACTCTGTAAGATACACAAAGCAGTTTGTAAAAGACATTGTAGAATATTTCTTTGAAGATGTATTAGAAGAAGATCTTGTGAAAGTTGAAGACTTCTTTATGCCTTTCTACACTTACAGAAGGCCAATTGTGATTCCCAGAATTGATTTACCCATTATTGAAGAACATTTATGTGACTTTATTGTTGAAAGAGAAGATACACCATTGGCAAGAAACTTGTATGATAGTATTTTCCCTGAAGACAATTATGAATCTGTCTACTGCAAAGATGATGAGTTTGTTGTCATTGAAAATTTTATTGATGGATTCTTGGATGAGAGGATTCAGATGACATATGTGGAAGCTTCAAACAGGTTAAGAAAGACTGATGAAAAGCTACATGTTCAGAAAAGAATTGTGAAGGTGTTAGACTTTCTAAGTGAAGAATTTGATGGTCTGAGATATGTTAATCTGAATGTATTGAAAGAAGGAAACTTAAAGGTGAACATGACAAGTTTTGATTTTCACAGATTGTTCTTGGAAGATCAAATTTTCTTGGTGAAATTCTTTGCTGGTACTGAAGATGCTTGGATAGAACTTGAATGCAGAAGAGTTCTGGGAATATATGTTAGAAATCTGTATTTGTATGATTTTCAGTTGGCAATTGAGTCAAGGAAAGAGAAATGTAACTTGACAAGTCCAATCAAAACTCTTGAAGTAATAAGCAACTTTGATGGATTTGTGAGTGAAGAAGTTGGAAATGAAAGATTCATTTATTCAGAATTCAACCAAGTCATTCTATTCAGATTGAATGATCTAGTAAAGTATAGTGATGCTACTCTGAAGAAGACGATAATGAAGATGCAAGCTTATGTTGAGAATGTCAAAGTATCTGTGAAAGAAAAATATATCAGATGTGTGACTAAAAGACTTGAACTCAGAAACAAAATCAGAAATTGCAAAGAATGGTTACTTTCAGAAGTAAATCCAAAGAAGTTGTTACACAGAGATTTTGTTCTTCCTGCTGAGTATGAGGTAAATGGAGGTTACTCAGAAGAAGTGGAAGAAGTTATTCAAGATGTGACTTCACAAGATGTTCAAATGAAAGATGCTGATCAACAAGAAAAGTTTGAGGCTAATGAAGAAGAAATACCTGTTGATGTTAATGGTTACTTTATGAAGTATGCTCTTCCTTATTTCTTTCAACCAAGAGAAGTAAACTTTCTAAGTGTTTATCATGACAGAACAGAGATACATCAATGTCTTCGTTGTGAAATGTCAAAGCGCTTAGGAAAACCAAAAGAATCAGTATATTCAGATTTCTTAATCACGGGGATTAGAGAATTGAAAGAGAAGAAGTTCATGAAACATGAATATTACTCATTTGAAGTCTTAAGAGAAGATGGAAAAGTATACTACTTTACTGAAGCAAATTTTGAAAAAATCTCAGTAACAAATTTATACAGATTGTATAGTCTTTTGTCAAATAAAGACTGTAGTAAACTGAAAAAGGAGAGAGGAGCATTGGCTGCAGTGAGAGAGGCTATGTTTTATATTCTTAGATGGCATGCATATACAGATTTTCAAATTGCACTGTATTTACAAAAGCCATGTGTATATCTCTCAAAGCCAAACAATGAGCATGAAAATCTGAATCTTCTGAAAAGTGGAAATGTTACAAGATATCCAGAGTTGGGAGTCTTCTTAAGAAATGACAGAAATGAAAAGATTTTCTTCAGGTCAGAAGAAGTGGCAAAATATTGTTCAGGAACGTTAAGGTTCATCAAACATAGTCTGGAGAAAAAGTTGCAAAAGGGAAAACAAGTTGAAGAGATTCAAGAGATCATAGAAAAGATTAACAGAAGGCTTACTCTGAGAAATGTACTAGTTTTGAAGATTGTTCCAGCACTAAAAGAATATGACGATGAAAAGTACATGACTATTTGACAAAAAAGGGGAGATTGTTAGATCTGAAGTTTTGTCAAAAGTTACAAGTGTTGGATCTGAATAGAAGACTCAGAGTTCTGAGTTAGAAGACTCAAAAGTTCTGATCTGAGAAGTCTCGAAAAGAATACAAGTATGAAAGTCTGAATTGAAGGGTCAGAGTTCTGAGTAGGAGACTCAGAACTTCTGAGAATGATGAAGAAAATATCACAAGTGCCTGAAGGAAGTTCTGAAGTGCTTGCTTAGAAGGATGTTCAGAAGTTCTGAACATGTTGTTTAGAACTTATGTCTTAGGATATTTTCAGTTACATTCTGTTACTAATTAGGACACGTGTAATTGTTCTATTAGTCTGTTTCTCATATGTACTGTAGCTTTAGTATTTCCTTACAGTATATATAGTTGTTAGCAACTGTTAGCTAACAAATCTTTGGCATAATCTTCCGCATATCTTTGTATTCAGCTTTTGTAATCATTGAGAGATTCTCTCTCTAGATCTGTTATCTGTTCTGAATTGAATACAAGTGCGTTGATCCAAATCTCTATCATTTTACTGTTTGATTGTTCATAATTGATTGTAAGATTGAATCCTGGTTTCTACAATTTTCCCTCTCAATTCTCTTAGAATGTTCTCCCACCTGAACATCCTCCCCCTCTCTTACTACATTTGACCCCTCACCTCTCCTCTCTGGGTTGTCGTCATGGGTAGGGACCTGAGGTTGTTCAAGTCCCATTGAGGTGCAATATGCTTTTAAAATCTCACTCTCCCTTGGAATGTATGACCTGTGCTTTTGTCAAAGATTTGTGATTAGGAAAATTCACAAGTTTAAGATATGATGTCATTTTACTCATGTAAAAGACTGGCCCATGCTCCTCATCAGCTCTCCTTGGAATTTGAGGATCTTGCCTCATTGCATACCAAATCACCATCTGCCAGTACCTATGAGAAGGTATATATGTCAAATGCTTTTCTCTTGTTTCTCCGCTTAATACTTTCTGATTTCTTTCAAAGGTATTTTTCATATCTTCCTATAAGATAGAAGCATAGTTGTAGTGTCTGTTCTTTACCAAACCATGAAAAATCTGCATAATCTGTCTTGATGCTTGATCTGGTGAACAGTGCTTTCCAGCTAAGCATTTGTTGACAATTGTGTTACCTTCAATCTTCCTAATCGTAGAAGTATTTAGAAGTAGTGAAAAATAGGCCAAGTGAAGAAAGCCTCTTACAGAGGCTCTGACGAACTTACCGAGAGATCAAGGTCAAGAAGCTACAGAAGCTACAGAGACGTCCTACAGAAGCTCTGTCATACGCGCAAAGAAGACCAAAGACTCGGAATCCGGTAAAGACTGATCTACAAAGGACCATACCGCAGAACCTCTGTAACACTTTACAGAGCCTCTGCGGTCCTCTCTAAAGACTTGGAAGATATTTATAATATCTTGCTACTGTTCCTGGACCTGTTCATCAACTTGCATGGCAACGTACCCTGTCCAACTTCAACGTGTCAAACTCTGAGTGGACTCAATAGGGCTTAGTACATAATAGACGTCTGCGGCATTAAATGCAATACAACACGTTCAACTGTTCATGCCGTCCGTTCTGAATAGTAGCTTATGCTTTATGGTCCCCTTAGAGTAGTATAAAAGGAAGACTCATGTTGAGTTCTTCCTAATCAAGAATCAAGAGATAAAAACATCACAAGAACACATAGCTTATACACTTTGAGAGTCATATCTGTTTTAAAGCTTTGCTTACTCACTGTTCTTAAATCTGTTCTTAATATTCAGTAAACTTTGAGATATTATTTCATGTTCACTGTTTATTTATATTGTGTTCTAAATGTATCAAACATATCTGTTAGTTCTTCAAATACGCTTCCGCATCAAAACATAAACTTGAACTAATAGATTTGATAATCTTGTTTAAACCAAAACGGGAACCAACAATTGGTATCAGAGCTTAGCTTGATTTTTAATATCAAGTGATCCTCGTTTGACAACATTATTGATAGATTTCATTCCGTTTTTAACCTACTTTTCATCATAATTAAAAAGGTTTCTGTTTTCCTATCACTCTTTGATTCATTCTGATAGAAACCATTTTTCCAGGTTAGAACACCAGTAAAGTAATTCTGGATATTAGTTATTACCCAGAAATCCTTCCAGATCTTCATACTCATAAATCTTTCATCATATTATCCTTTCTGAACCCCTGAAAAACTCTTACAATGACAAATACCAATAACTTTTTCACTGCTGGCTCATTAACCAAACCTCCTACTCTCCTTCGAGATGAGTATCTTCAATGGAAGATAAGAATGGTTCATTTCTTTGAGGGTACTGAAAAAACTCTCAAACAATATCTTTACAATCCTCCTCCGGTCCCTATGATAACTATGCCACGTGTACCAGCTACTGCTGAATCTCCTGAAATCCCTGAACATAAAAAACCTAAGCCAAAAGGAGAATGGTCAAATGAAGATAAGGCAGAAGATGAAGTTGCACAGAAAACAAAAAGAATATTGATCATGGCTATCCCCAACGAACTTTTTCAATCCTTAGATGCATGCGAAACAGCGCACGATCTTTGGAAAGAATTAGAAAGACAGTTGGAAGGGGGTGCTAAAACACAGAAAAACCGAAGGGCGCAATACATAAATGAATATCATTCCTTCAGAGCCTCTGCAACAGAATCTCTCCAAACAACATACGACCAGTTCAACTCCCTCATAAACAAATGCAAAAAGTCTGGCATTCACAGAACCTCGGAAGAAAATAATGTCATGTTTCTAAAGAGCCTGAATGATGAGTGGCTTCAATTGTCTATGTCTTTACAAACAAACCAAGATCTAGACTCATGGACACTCTCTGATCTCTATGGAACACTAGCTGCACAAGAGCCTCAAATAGCACAGGCTAAAACACTAACCATTGCACCATACGCATTGGTTAGTAAATCATTAGAGGCTACAGAAAGACCGAGAAATGAGAGAGCAACAGAGGAGAAGAAGAAGGAATAGAAGAAGATAGTGATGGTTGATAGCGAAGAAGACGAGCTGATAGAGGAAGAGATAACTCTTGCGTCATTAGCTAAATCACTGGCTCTATTGACAAGAGAGTTCAGAGGTAACCAAAGGAATTATGGAAATGACAAATATAGCAGAGACAACCAGAGCGGTAGAAGAGATGATGGAAGAAGAGAAGAATCGAGTGACCGACAGAGGTCAGACTACAGAAATGATGACCAACAGAGGTCGAGCGACAGAAACTACAGAGGAAATGACCGACAGAGGTCAGATGACAAGGTAGGCCACACACAAGAATGCTACAAATGTGGTAAGCCTGGTCATTACGCAAACGAATGCCGAACAGAGAAAGGTGGAGATCAACAGAAGTCCGACGATCGAACTGGAAACACCTCTCAAGGTTGTTTCAACTGCGGCAAGCCAGGCCATTTCGCAAAAGAATGCAGAAGTAGACAAAATCGCCCACAGAAGGACTCAGCTTTTTACAAAAAGAAGGCTGAATATTATGAGCAAAAATCCCTAATGGCGAACAAAGAGCATTCTGAAGCAAACAAAGAGGACTTCGAGTCAGACTCTACCTCTGATGATGAATTCACCACCAATGCCCTGTTCTGTGGCATGGCAGAAGTCGACTCTGACACTGACACTGAGGTATCCATTTCAAACTCTACCTCTTGTACTAAATGTGTAGATAATGATTCAATTAAACTTAACATTGAACTGATTGAACTAAAAGAGATAAATGAAAGCATTCAGAAAAGACTCACCTTTAATGAGAGAGAAGTAAGGCTTCTCACTCAAGAAAAAGCCAAAATTTTTGAAGAAAAGGAAAGAGTAGAAAAATATTGGAGCAAAAATATAGATCCTTTAAAAAGGCAAATTTCTGAATTAACCTCTGCTTTAAAAATCAAAACAAAAGAGCTTTCAGTTTCTAGGAGTGAAACAACTGACATAAGAGCTCTCAAAGAATACTTTCAAAGAGAGAGAGAGGTACTTTGGGAAGATCTTCTAAGAAGAGAAGTTTTAGTTAAAAACTATAAAGATGCACAGAAGGTGTATGAAAAGGTAAACTCCCAAATAGCAAGACGAGGTATAGGGTACAGTGATATTACCTTAGGTGTTGAAAATAAAAGACTAAAACCTCTGTCCTCCCTATTTGTTTTGGGGAAAACAAATAAACCAAATTTTCCAAACTTACTCTCTGTAAGTAAAAGGGTTAAAATCGCTGCAGAACCTCACTTGAGGAAACATACGAAGATGATCAATGTGTGGTTTGAAAACACAGATTCATCATCTTCAACCTCTGTCAATAGAGGAATCAAACCAAAGAAATATCTGAAAACACAATATCAGATTGGTATCTTTAAGTTTGGTAAACCAGAGACTCAAACACAGGTCGCTTTTGTCTGTATGATAAATGTCGAAAAGAAATTATCTGCAAAAGCTCCTGAGTTTAAACCCATCTTTTCAGAAGAAAAACTTAAAGAATCAATTGAAAAAGAAAATTTGGATGTTTTTAAATCAAATGTTTTAGAAAATCTCTATACATCTTCTATAGATCAAATTCTCGCTGAAGAGATCTCATCAGAAACCTCCGCTATCTATGAAAGTTATTCTACAGAGGAAGAAAGCTCGTACGATACATACTAAGAAAATCCAGCCTCTGTCGAAAGAGATGACTCAACCTCTGTATATGAGGACGATTCATCCTCTGACGACTCAGAGACTGATTCTAAATCAGGGATAGTTCACTGTGACACAGAGGATGTTAAATTCTCCTCTGAGGTTCTTAACAGAACAATTTCTCCAAAAGAGAAAATCACAGAGATACCTATCTGTCCAGATTTTCTCAAAATGTGTATACAAGTCAAAACCTCTACAGAGCTTGATAATCTGAAAAAGGCCTCTGAAAATCCTAAAAGCTCAAAATTTTCAAAACCTTTAAAGCAAATTAAAGAGAATCCCATTTGGCAACAAAAAGAAAAAAGGCCTGAAGCTAACAAATATTTTTCCTCTGTGACAGTGAAGAAAGATATTCACCACAGAAGAGACTCACAGAAGGCAGGACCTAAACAAGACTTTTGCAAACAACATTCTAGTATTCATAGATCTTCTTGTAATAGGAAATCTAATGTTAAGAAAGAATGTAATGCCTCTGTGGTTCAGTTCAATAAATTCAATGAAAAGTTCAAACAAATCACGTCTCATATTAAATACTGTCATTGCTTTGATCTTATGTTCAAATTGAATAATCACTTCTCAAGTCCAGATTGCTTACTCTCCACTAAAATTTAAACTCCAAAGTCAGAACCAAGAGAGAAACAATCTGATTTTTCTACAAAAGATAAAATGTATTTCAAGAATGCTAAGGCAAACTTGAAAAATTCTAACAATATTGGACCCATATTGATATGGGTACCTAAGTCTCTGTGATGGTCTTACAGAAGCGGTTTGTGCCAATTTGGTATCTTGACTCCGGATGCTCAAGGCACATGACTGGCGACAGAAGTTTACTATCCACGTACAAAGAAACACACGATGGTGGATCTGTAACTTTTGGAGACGACAAGAAGGGACACATCAAAGGCTATGGAGTCATACAGAAGGAAAACGTCTCTGTATACAAAGTTGCATATGTGAATGGCCTTAAACACAACCTACTCAGTGTAAGTCAACTCTGTGATACAGGATTTAATGTGTTATTCAAAAGAACTTTCTGCTCTCTGCAAAGTGAAGACACATGAATGGAACTTCTGCGAGCCGAAAGAAGAGGTGATCTGTATCTGATGAATTTTTGTTCCAAGAACAAGGACAAAGTTTTCCTTGTAGCCTGCAAAAGTGAGGAAGCCTGGTTATGGCATAACAGGTTCTGTCACTTGAACTTTCACACATTGGATAAACTGGTCAAACTTGATCTAGTTAAAGGTTTGCCTAATGTTAAATTTAATAAGGATCATTTGTGTTCTGCCTATGAAATGGGAAAACTCAGAAGAGCTTCTCACAAAGGCAAAACAGATGTGTCTTGCACTAGGCCTCTGTACATGCTTCATGTCGACCTCTGCGGTCCCATTGCCATACAGAGCCTAGGTGGCAAGAAATACATACTTGTCTTAATTGATGAGTATTCGCGATTCACATGGGTTGAATTTGTCCGAAAGAAATCAGATGTTCCATTCATCTTGATTAATCTAATGAAAATAATCCAAGTTCTTTATGAATGCAGAATACAGAAGTTAAGAAGTGACAATGGCACAGAATTTAAAAACTTTGTCATTGAAGTCTATCTTTCTACAGAAGGAATATCACAGAACTTCTCTGCCGCACGCATTCCACAGCAGAACGGCGTAGTCGAAAGAAAGAATCGAACGCTCGTGGAGGCCGCAAGAGCTATGCTATCAGCATGCGGATTACCGATGAACTTTTGGGCAGAAGCGATTTCTACCGCTTGTTATACACAGAACCGTTCAACCATTGTGAAAAGACACCTCAAGACTCCTTACGAATTGATCAACAAAAGGCGGCCAAACATCAAATTTCTCCATGTGTTCGGATGTAAATGCTTTGTTTTAAACGACAGAGATTCCAGAGGAAAGTTAGAGGTAAAAG
Organism: Saussurea involucrata; assembly: GCA_033807775.1. Taxonomy (NCBI): domain Eukaryota; kingdom Viridiplantae; phylum Streptophyta; class Magnoliopsida; order Asterales; family Asteraceae; genus Saussurea; species Saussurea involucrata. The sequence continues at coordinate 49,789,095 of CM066314.1, read as the reverse complement.
CTGACGAAGGCAAATTCATTGGATACTCTGCCACTTCCAAAGCCTACAGAGCATTCCTTACAAGGTCTCGCAAAATCGTAGAAAGCATCATTGTTTCTTTTGATGATTCATTCCAGAAGACTTCTGAGCAAATCAGTTCAGAACTCGGACTTAAAAGGGAAACCTCTGGCATCTCTCAAACGAAAGAAGAATTAAATCTTCTATTTTTAGAGATGTTCCACGACGACATTGATCCCTCTGTTGGAATAAACAGAGCTTCTGAAGAACCTTCTTCCATCGGTCAAAATCCTACAGGTATGACTCTAACTGGTCCAAATAATGCTTCATCTTCTTCTATAAATACTACAGATGCAAATGCCGAGGTAGAGACCGCAGAAGATGAAACAACGAGGAAAACGACCACAGAAGCTGCTGAAATCAAACTTCACAGTCCACAGAGGAACCAATTACAAAGGATATAGAGGACCAAGTCTATACGTCCTCAGAGGAACAAACTCCCCCACCTCTCATACCAATCATTCCATAAGTTGTAGGATCAACTACAAAGGCACGCACTACTATAGAGGTTATACAAGAAGAAGAAGAAGAAGAACAACAAGGAGCCTCTAAAGAAAGATTCGATGACATTGGTGACCACCTTCCACGCAAAACTAAGTGGACAAAAAGCCATCCTCCAAGCCAAATAATCGGCGAACCTTCTGATACAGTAAAAACCAGATCTGCCACTGCTAATTTTTGTTTCTTTACAAATTTTATCAGTATGATAGAACCAAAGAAGATTTCTGAAGCCCTAGATGACCCAAACTGGGTAGACGCCATGCAAGAAGAACTTCTGCAGTTTGAGCGTAACAGAGTATGGACTTTAGTACCTCTGCCATGAGGGAAACAGGCCATTGGGACTAAGTGGGTCTACAGAAATAAGAAGGATGAAGATGGAGTGGTCATCAGAAACAAAGCACGATTAGTGGCCAAGGGATATAGACAAGAAGAAGGCATAGACTACGATGAGACTTTTTCCCCTGTCGCACGGCTCGAAGCAATAAGAATATTCTTAGCCTTCGCAGCCCACAGAGGATTTAAAGTTTATCAAATGGACGTAAAATCAGCTTTTCTCAACGGTGAAATCCAAGAAGAGGTTTACGTAAATCAGCCACCAGGGTTTGAAAGCTCAAAGTTCCCAAGGCATGTATACTACCTTGAAAAGGCTTTGTACGGACTGAAACAGGCTCCAAGAGCATGGTACGAACGACTTTCTACCTTTCTTCTAGTCAATGGCTACGACAGAGGTACAACAGATACAACCTTATTCTATAAACGTAAAAACAGTGAAATAATGCTAGTACAAATCTACGTGGACGACATAATTTTTGTGTCTACTAATACAAAAGAGTGCAAAAGTTTTGAAAAACTCATGTAGAGTGAGTTTGAGACGAGTATGATGGGAGAATTAACATTCTTCCTAGGACTCCAAATCAAACAATCATCAGAAGGAATTTTTATAAATCAGGCCAAATATGTCTCTGACATTCTTTCCAAGTATAGCCTCTCTGATACCTCTGCAATGAAAACTCCAATGGCCACTGGAAATAAGTTATTCTTAGATCCAGATGGCATCTCTGTAGAATGCATTCTTTACAGAGGCATGATTGGATCTCTATTATACTTAACTGCAAGCAGACCTGACATTATGCATGCCACATGTCTTTGTGCACGTTATCAAGCTAATCCTAAGAAATCACATTATGATGCTGTAAAGAGAATCTTTAGATACCTAAAGGGGACCAAAAGTCTTGGTCTCTGGTATCCATAGAACTCTGGTTTTTGTCTTAAAGCCTATACAGATTCAGACTATGGAGGATGCATGCTCGACAGAAAGAGTACCTCTAGGAGTTGTCAATTCCTAGGTTGTAAACTAGTCAGTTGGACCTCCAAGAAGCAGAATTGTGTCTCAACATCTACGGCAGAAGCTGAATACGTTGCTGCTGCTAGCTGTTGTTCTCAGGTTATGTGGATGAAGACTCAGCTAAAAGACTACGGCCACATCCTACTCAAGATACCCATCTTCTGTGATTCCAAAAGTGCCATTGCCATCTCTGCCAATCCAGTGCAACATTCAAAAACCAAGCATATCGATATAAGGTACCACTTCTTGAAACATCATGTTGAATACGGTACAATCGAGATGCATTTCGTGCCCACAGAATATCAACTCGCGGACTTATTCACCAAAGCTTTAGATGAGAAAAGATTCAATTTCTTGGTGGGTAAATTAGGAATGATCAATATGACGTGAAAAACCTCTGTAAGTATAGCTTATCTTCTATAAATATGTGTATAAATATATTGCTTTATTTTATTACCTTGATTGATTTCTCTGTATGTAAATTCTCAATCTTAAAATAGTTATTGATATCACAGAGCTTCTGTGGGTCTGCTCAGATCCTCTGACGACCCCTACAGAACCTCTGGAAAACATGACCTATGTTCTATGCAAAACTTATCATTCTTTGATCCAAGCATAGGTCAAGGGGGAGCAAAAGAAAATTACTTGATCTACAGAGGTGATTAGATCAAGGGGGAGCAAAAAGGGACCCTAAAATGATCTACATAGGTAAATCTTTCAAGGGGGAGCCAAAGAAGAGTGTCGATGAATCTATATCAACAGAAGTCAGACATCACTGCCGAGAAAAGGAGAACCAAAAGGTATGTCTCTCGTACAAAAGTTTTTTGAAAATAGTTTTCTAGGACACAAATTGTAAAATATGTCCTAAAAATACTGTGAATAACATGTCAAAAATCAAAAGATCAAAAAGTTTCATAAAATTCGAGTTATGAGAAATTTATGGTCATAGAGCTTCTGGTGAGCTCAACAGAGGTTCTGCAATAAATATGCTCTGTGATCGCAAATTTAGCCTCTATCGATCTTTTGGAATGCTATCTCGGAAACCTAATACACACACCATGACCTTCTCGAACAAAACTTTTTTCATAACAATTTTCTCGGACACCAACTTTCAAATATGTCCGAAAAACATCTCTTAAAACAGATCAAAAATTGGATGATCAAAAAGTTTAATAGAATTTTAGTTATGAGATTTTTTCCCTCACAGAGCTTCTGCTGGCCCTGACAGAGCTTCTGCAAGTTCCAACAGAGCCACAAAACCTCAGAGTAAAAATTCTTCACTAAAATCCTATCGATCCTCTCCAATGCCTTTACAAATGTTTTGGTTAAAGAAGAACCTACAGAGTCATGATAACAATGAGATATGAGGCATGAACTTCAAGTTTTTCAAAATCACAGAGCTTCTGTAAACCACAGTGATTATGTCAATCCGCAACTTGGGCATTTCTATAATAATAACGATTACTTTTACTGGGAGTGAAATTCATATGGCTAAGAACAACCCCACGCGCCTAGCATTAATGGGCCGCGCACGACGTCCTGTTATCCTCTGACATGGCCTACGTGTCTCTTTTTCATTGGGCGTACATGGAACGTTTTCTATGGAAAGTTGAACCCGCCGTTCTAACTCGAGTACGGATTCCAAATATTTATCCATTGCCATATATTTTTACTCTTTCGAATTCTACCATTTTACACTCATATAAAACCCAAGCTTACCTTCTTATAAAACCTTTACAAACTCTCATTCTTCTCCGGCGAAACCCTGCAAAAGCTTGCAAGAATCCTATTCTTCTTACCAAATGGCTTCATCTTCTCAAGTTATCTCCCCTACACACTCTCCGGCGAACTCACCAGAACATTCACCTGCTCATTCGGAACATTCAGAAAACGTCCATCTCGCCAAAAATATTAGACAAGAAGATTCCGGCGACACAGCTGACTTTGCTCCGACCACACATCTTCAAAACTTTTAGCAAAGGATCATTTCGAAAAAGTACTGCCAATCAAATCAAACAATTGCTACTTGGTCCCCTCACCCACTGCTTTCGGCGAAGCCCATGCCCTTCTTCTAAACATCATGGAAAATCATGTCCTCTTCCCTTTACTTTCAAGAACCCCAAACAAAATACCTGTTAGGTATTTGAACCAGTTTTGGCAAAGTTGCCGATATGATAACGATAATTCTCTTATCAAAGGGTACATCTCCAAGCCCGACAAATCTGAGCATTTGGAAATCAAGTTTAATAGAACGATGTTCTCACTTGAGTTCAACCTACCAACAAGGGGTCTTCTTGGACTGAAGAGATATGCAGAACAACTAACAGACGACGAGCTCTGTCGTTTTGTAGAAATGCTTGGGTACAACACCCAACTTAGGAAGAGAAATGACTTCCGCAGAGGCAGACTACCACCTTTGTGGAACACCTTGTTTTCAATCCTCAACAGATGCCTTACAGGGAAGATAGGCAGCATTGACCAGAGCTCGCATTAGATCTTAACCATAATGTATGGGGTTTACTACGATCTCCCACTCTATTACTCGACCATCATGATGCAGGAGATAATCAATACGATCGACAGAAAGAACAACACCAGAAGGGTAAAAGAGAACGATCCTAAGTTTCTACGACCTCTACAATTCCAAAGGATATTGGGAGTCCTGTTCGAACCTCTGTTGATGATACAGAACTGGCCAATGGAAGGGCCGACTCCCAAACAGTTCTCAATGAACAAAAACATCCCCACCGATCATATAAATGGCTACACCCACTACAGACCTCTGTCAAAGAAGCTTCTGAAATATGCCACGAACAAAACCCTTAAGTTAGAGTATATACGCGATCATAGGACTCCAAAACCGAGCCATGTGACACCCCCGCGTTTAGGTGTCCCCCTAGGAACAATGGTTGTAGAACCCCTCTCTACAGAAGCGAAGAAGCGGAAACTAGCAAAATACTTGGCAATCCAACTTAGTTTTATGGCCAAACGTGACGAGCTCATGTCAAAGAAGTCTTCTTCGAAAACCTCTGCCTCTACCCCAAAGACAAAGAGGAGGAAAACTGCAGAAGGCACCTCCACAAGCGCTGCAGAAGGTCAACCTTCACCTCCTCATGCCACAGAAATTGGCTCCACTGCTCCTCCCTCTTCTCCAGAACAGAAGAAGAAAAGAAAATCAAAAACCACAGAGGAAGAGGCACCAAAACCAAAAAGGAGGAAGACAAAAAAGAAGCTTGAGAAATTGGTTACCATCGCATAAGAGGAAACTGCAGAAGAAGAAACTGCAGAAGAAGGAACTGCAGAAAAAGAGGTCGCAGAAACCCGGGTCGAAGAAACTGCAGAAGAAGAAGTTGCAGAAGAGGGATATCAATCACCTTATCAATCCCCAGATCGATTCGCTCATCAAGGAAACGTAAACGATTTTCTTCAACACCCTGACTTTGCTAACAACCTAAATACAGCTGGGTGGAATGCACCACCACTTTACCACCACACCACAGAAGAACAAGACTTCTCTATCTCTGGCATTGACACCAATCTGCAAGAAGATGATCAAACCCCCAGAGATCAACCATCTGAAACCCCCAACATTCTACAGAATCCCTTCATCCAACAGGGACTGGACGTCCCCAGAAGGAGTCCAAGCCAAGCTTCAGAAGAAGGAATAGAAGAAATCGACTTGTCAGATGTTGAAACTAGGGAAAGGCTTAGGCTACAAGCAGAAGCTCTGTGGAACAGAGATGAGGTTAAAAAGGCCTTAGATAGAATGGGAGAAAAGAAAAAGGGACAGAAAAAGATGTCGTAGAAGTAGAAGGCACACATCCTCAAACCCCTCCCAGTGCAACCCACACTTCTAACACCGAAGGTCTAGCTGCAGAAGGTGTTATTGAACAAGAGCAGCACAACTCGATACAAACCCAACCCATCCAGCCAGAGGTCACTCTTTCGACTTCTGCGCCCACAAAAACCGGGGAATCCATTCCAAGGGAGTCTCCTCAGAGAGACTCACCTATAGTTCGTGATTCATCGCCCCATATCACACTAGAACACCCTACAGAGGAATTCGTTTCCTCTGCCACGCATAATTTAGTGCCAAAACTTCTTTCAGAGAGAAGTAGTGAGCACAAAGACGAAGAGACTCTAGACAAGTCTCCAAGTCAACAGAAGAACATTCCGATACCCACCTCTGGAGTGGATTTGGACACTGTTCTTCACATAACTTCTGTAGAGATCGAAACTCAGGTTTCTTCTCGAAGATCAGATGGAAATCCTTCCACCCCCAACGTACAAACAAGGGTGAACGAAGGTGTCCCAGGAACAGGGACACACTCTGGAGAAGGGGTTGTTCCTCCAGAGGTTACACCAGGTTCACAAGTATCAAGGGATGAGTTCCAAACCCTTGTCACCTCTGTGAACCAAACCATGAAAGAGTTGCAAAGCTCGTTCACATCTTTTACAGAGACAACATCGACGGCCTTGCTAAATCTGAACACCAAAATGGACAATCTGTCCACAGAGGTGAAATCCGCCATCACAGAGATGAAGTCTTCTGCTCAAACAACTGCCACAACTACAGCCACTTCTGCTGCTAAAGATTTCAGAATAGCCGCAACATCTGCATTCAAGGAATCAGTCAAGCATTTCCTTGAACAAATGAACAAACAATCCAACAAATCAAAGGGCATTACACATACAGATCTACAGAACGCCCTCAAACACGTACAAGAAGAGGCAATGCGCAACACTACAATGATGCAGCCAAAAGACTACATGACCAGAGCACAGCTAACAGAGCTCGGGCAGAATGTCATAAACCAGGTCACATAAGTCATCGTCTCTTTCACTACTGCAAATGCCAACTACGTCAAAGAATTCAGAAAAAGTGTCGGCAGAATGCGCTTCAACACAGAGGCGGAGCTTGCAACTCTAATCGGCCTCTGTGATGATGTATGTGCGAAGTTGATGGCCGCAGGAGCAGAACTACCAAAGAAACCCAAAGCTTATTGCAGAGCAGAGGGTACTTCAGATAAGAGTCAGGATGACTCTGATGATGACCATCCTGGTCCATCAGATCATCCTGAGGGGGAGAATATAAGGGAGAAAGCTACGACCAGAGGACTACAAGCTCCACCAATCGCAGCAGAACCAATCAGCCAAGCCCCTCCACAACAAACCAAAGATCAACAAACTCAACAGACCACAGAGACAACACCCATCTCTGTGGAATCAACCGCTGAAGAAACCCATGTACTAGAAGCTCAAAAGACCACAGAGGCAACACCCACCTTTGTGGAATTCCCTACAATGTTTGGAGTAGATGTTCAACATCTGTCATCCTCCACATAAGAAGATCTTCCCTACCAAACTACAAAACCAAAAGAAAAACCCCAATCCATCCCAAGAAGAAAGTCCATTGCCCACAAACCTAAAAGAGCAACGACCTCTGCTTCTTCTGTTCTAAGTAATATGCACAAAACAATGACTGAACGAATGGCGCAGAGAGAAGAAGAAAGGCACAGGTTCACATTAGCTTTCAAAATGGCAAGAAGATTTAATATCCAACCTTCACCAACAGAAACCGAGCTCACAGAAGAAACCACCAAAGAACCTATAACAGAGGTTACAGAGCAAATCAAGCTAACATAACCAACGCCACAAAAGTCCTCTCAAACAAAAGTGTCAAAACCTACAGAGGCAACACCCATCATTCCAACAGAAGCACCAACAACCAAACCTACAGAAGCAACAGGTTCTGCACCTCCAAAACCCAAAGACAAGGGCAAAGCAATACTGACAGAAGAGCCTAAGAAAAAGAAATCATTGCCTAAGCCTACAAGGAAATTGATGAAAAGCGCTTTTGATGCCTTTCAAACTCCAAAGCCTGAAGAAGAGGACTGGGCATATGGATTGAAGCCTCTGTCAGACATTCCTCTATCAGGAAGAGCTGCAGAAGTTGTTAAAAAGATGGAAAGTCTCAGAAGACAAGTACCACAACCTGGTCCAACACAAGAAGAAATGGAAGAAGTGGTATACAAATACTTATATAAACAATCTTTTCAGACCAATCATCCAACAGATCATGTGACAGATCCAAAGATCAGAGAAGAATTTGACAACGTCTTCACTAGGACAAAGCCAAGAACCAAAGCAGACGTCTTCTCAATCCAAATGATCAAAAAGGTAATCTTATGTAGAAACTCCTTCACCAGAACCTATCCAAGGGTCAGGTACAATATTTACAAAGTCAGGAGGGTAAATAATTCAGAAACCACCTTCGCTGATGCTGACCTAAGGAATCTGAATCCTTATGATCTACCTGACCTTCTGCAATGGATAAAGGACAACTACAACACAGAGCCAAACACCAGAGCCTATCAAGTGTTGAGAAAAGCAATGAGGGAAAGGCTTCTGATCTACAGTCTGACAGATTTTCAGCTGGGAAAGGATCTTGGTCTCAAACATCTGAACCTACGACCACCAGAGGATCGCTGCCCACCTGACGCCGTGCCCAACTCAATCATTACAGAACCAAGGTTCGGGTTAGTATTTCAAAACCCACAAGGCGAAGTCAAACTTTTTGTGAGCATGGACTGTCAGACGTACGCAACTAGTACACTGAACAAGCTCAGAGCAAACCTTGTAAAATACAGAGATACCGAGCAAATGGATAGAGACGCTGCAGATATCTTCATCAGAGAGATTGATGCTACAATACGCTTAAGAGAACTCTGCATCAGTTTCTACAAAGAGATCAGAGAAGTCGGAAGAGACAACAGAAGCTACAATGATTTCAAAGACGCCAAAATCTGATTCTCAAATAACCAATTTCTGCAAACCATGTTAAAGTTTATCTTTCATAGTACTCAAATGTAAAATGCCTCTGACATATCTCTGAATGAAAGAACTTTCGAGGTATTGTTTAACCTCTGTCTTATCTAACTTAGCCTAATAATACTTAAATGTCAAATTTTTATTTTTCACTACTTAGGGGAGATTGTTAGCTTCAATCTTCCTAATCGTAGAAGTATTTAGAAGTAGTGAAAAATAGGCCAAGTGAAGAAAGCCTCTTACAGAGGCTCTGCCGAACTTACCGAGAGATCAAGGTCAAGAAGCTACAGAAGCTACAGAGACGTCCTACAGAAGCTCTGTCATACGCGCAAAGAAGACCAAAGACTCGGAATCTGGTAAAGACTGATCTACAAAGGACCATACCGCAGAACCTCTGTAACACTTTACAGAGCCTCTGCGATCCTCTCTAAAGACTTGGAAGATATTTATAATATCTTGCTACTGTTCCTGGACCTGTTCATCAACTTGCATGGCAACGTACCCTGTCCAACTTCAACGTGTCAAACTCGGAGTGGACTCAATAGGGCTTAGTACATAATAGACGTCTGCGGCATTAAATGCAATACAACACGTTCAACTGTTTATGTCGTCCGTTCTGAATAGTAGCTTATGCTTTATGGTCCCCTTAGAGTAGTATAAAAGGAAGACTCATGTTGAGTTCTTCCTAATCAAGAATCAAGAGATAAAAACATCACAAGAACACATAGCTTATACACTTTGAGAGTCATATCTGTTTTAAAGCTTTGCTTACTCACTGTTCTTAAATCTGTTCTTAATATATATATATATTCAGTAAACTTTGAGATATTATTTCCTGTTCACTGTTTATTTATATTGTGTTCTAAATCTATCAAACATATCTGTTAGTTCTTCAAATACGCTTCCGCATCAAAACATAAACTTGAACTAATAGATCTGATAATCTTGTTTAAACAAAAACGGGAACCAACAAATTGTAAAGAAACAAGCCCAGATTGGTGGTAGTTTGTTTCTTCTGAATGAACTAATATTCCTTAACTCATCACAATATCCCAGTCTCTTAAATTCAGCTGTCATCTCTGTTGAACTAGGATCATCTTCAAAATCAGACCACCATTCTAAATCATCTTTTTCTGGCAACCTTAACATGATCCTTATAAAACTAATGATCAAAGTCAATGAAACTACCCCTACATTGGATACAAACTTATTGCCTTGCAACTCCAAATTCTTCCACTACTGTTGAATATACTGAATTGGTACAGTCTTTTTCAGAGTAAACCACTTCTTGAAAGGGTGATATTTCAAAAAGTCTATTATAATTCTATGTTCCTCCTTAAAATTTGTTTCATCAAGCACTAAAACACAGTTGTTTTCTAACAAATCCAAATAATCATCCTCAGGTATAATCCTCTCCAAAGAAATAGGTCTAGAAGACATTACAGACCTCACCGCACCTTGTTGATGTTCAATATTTTCATTTCCTTGATCCGCATCACCCTCAGATTCATCCATTGGTACTTCCTCTGCACCAACCTGTTGTTCTAACACATTTCCTCATATCGCCTGTTCTTCTATAACTATTCTTTCAGGCATTCTAACTTCATCGTCCGAATCCGAAGATGATTCCATTAAGGTTCTTGCGGTGTGTAATGATACAGTTCTACTTCTTCGTATAGCAGGCATCATTTCAATATAGAAGATTGAAAGAAACAGAATCGAAGAACTCAGGAATTTTGCGTATCTCACTTTTCACTTTTAGAATTTGAATGCTTTTAAAAGAGGGATTATAAGTTCTATTTAAAATCCGCAAAGTGAAAGGATTCAAACGGCGAAAAAACTGCTTTATGTCAGAGTTATAACGGTTTCAAACACTGTGAAATACCACAAAATGAATTCTATTAAAGAATGTGGTAATTTCATTCAATTAGAAGCCGACACGTAGTATGAGATAGAATTAAACACAAGTTAAAGTTCTGAATACTACGCTCAGAATTATGAGAATGCATAGTCAGAAGTTCTGAGTATACACATCAGAAAAGTACCCTTGGAATTCAAAATTCATTTAAAATCAACATCTGATAATATAAATCATTTAATCACACAGAAGTAGTTTGAACATATACAAAATTGTTTTTATCATCAAAAGTCTGTCCTTCTTTAGATGATATGTGATTTCTGAAAATCATTTAATATCTAACTTCTGGTCTTGAAAACCTTTTTAAGAATCCATAAGTAGTTTGAACAAGTGAAAAAACAATTTATCATTAAAAGCTTGTTCTTCTTATAATGATTTGAGATAAGAAAATAATACAAACCTTGTAAACATCTCAGAATGGTTTCTGAAAGATATCAATGCTCCCCCTTGACTCAAGCATATACTCAAACACGTATTAGACATAATAGAATTATATTAAAAGGATTAAACAAAAGGAACTTAACGTATTGAAACACTTGTTATTTCCAGAAATGAGTATTCTGAAAGGTACATTCAGAAGATCTGAGTAACCTAATTAGAAGAAAATTTTATTAAGTCAGATTTCTGAAGTATTGACTCAGGAGTTCTGAACTCAAGACTCAGAACATCTGAGTAAGAGAGTCAGAATTCTGAGTATACTACTCAGAAAATCTTACTTAGAAAAAAAAATCATTTCTGAAAAATAACAAACATAATCAATTAGTCAGGTTAAGCATACCAATCTTGCATACCAGAAGAGTGAACCTTTTGTGATCAAGAGGCTTTGTGAACAAGTCAGCCAATTGATACTTTGTGTGCACAAAATGCATTTCTATGGTTCCCTTTTCTACATAATCCTTAATATAATGACAACTTACATCAATATGTTTTGTCTTTGAGTGCTGAACAGGATTTTGAGTGATGGCAATGGCACTTTCTGAATCACAATATATTGGAATCTTGTTAAGCTGATAGCCATAGTCCATGAGTTGTGTTTTCATCCACACAGTTTGAGAACAGCAAGCAGCAGCAGCTACATACTTTGCCTCAGCAGTTGATGTGGACACACAATTTTGCTTCTTTGAAGCCCAACTTACTATCCTATCTCCCAAAAAGTGACAACCAGCAGAAGTACTTTTCCTATCCAGTCTGCTTCCTGCATGATATGCATCAGTAAAGGCAGTTAGCTTGAAATCAGTTTCTTTTGGATACCAAAGGCCCAATTCAGGTGAACCTTTGAGATATCTTAAGATCCTTTTAACAGCAACTATATGAGATTCCTTTGGATTAGATTGAAATCTAGCACAGAAACATGTAGCAAACATGATATCTGGTCTACTTGCAGTCAAATAAAGTAAATAACCTATCATGCCCCTATAAACCTTGTTATCTACTGAAACTCTAGAGAGATCAGCATCTAACTTGACATTAGTTGCCATTGGGGTTCTCATAGCAGCACAATCAGACATCTTAAACATTTTCAAAATATCTTTTACGTATTTTCCTTGATTAATGAAAATTCCATTTGATAATTGTTTTACTTGAAGACCAAGGAAAAAGTTCAATTCTCCCATCATGCTCATTTCAAATTTGGATTTCATGATATCTGAGAATTCATCACATAATTCTGCATTTCTAGAACCAAATATTATATCATCTACATATATCTGAATCAAATCTAAATCCTCACCTTCGTTCTTTAAAAATAAGGTAGTATAAATTTTACCTTTCTTGAAGACAAATTCTAATAAGTATTGAGTTAGAGTGTCATACCAGGCTCTTGGTGCTTGTTTCAGACCATACAATGCTTTATCTAAAACATACACATTATCTGGAAACTCAGGATCAACAAATCCTTCTGGTTGATAGACATAAACTTCTTCATTGAGTATGCCATTCAAAAATGTTGATCTGACATCCATTTGGTACACCTTGAAGTTCTTGTGTGCAACATATGCCAAGAATATTCTGATTGCCTCTATTCTTGCAACTGGTGCATATGTCTCATCATAATCAATTCTTTCTTGTTGAGAATATCCCTTTGCAACCAATGTAGCCTTATTTCTGACTACAACACCTGACTCGTCTTTCTTGTTTCTGAATACCCATTTTGTTCCAATAATTGATTTTCCTTCAGGTCTTGGAATGAGTCTCCAAACTGTAGCAACTCATCTTGCATTGCTAAAATCCAGTATGTATCCTCTAGGGCTTCAGTGTCTTTCTTAGGTTCAATCATACTTAGGAATCCTGCAAACATTGCCTTATTTGCAGTTGCTGATCTAGTTTGCACTCCAACTGGTGGATCTCCTATCAATTGATGAATATGATGGTCTTTTGTCCATTTGTTTGAACTTGGAAGCACATCAATATCTGATAGATTGTTGTTTGTATCATTCCCATCCATAACAGCTTGTAATTCTGAACTACCTCTATGCTCTGAGAATTGTTGAGGTGTCACATCTATGTCCGGATTCTGAGTAGTAGAGTCAGAATTCTGAATAACTTGTTCAGAGTTCTGAGCACCTTGTTCAGAATTATGATTACCCTGTCCAGAATTCTGAATACCTTGTTCAGAATTCTGAGTACCTTGTCCAGAATTCTGAATACCTTGTTCAGAATTCTGAGTACTAGACTCAGATAAATCACTTGTATTTATCAAAATTGGACATTCCTCAGATGGACCAGAATAAGATATTACAGTTGTTGTTTGGTCCTTTGAGCTTTTACTTTTCATTTCTTGAACCATCTTTGGATTTTGATAATCTGCATAAGATTCAGAGGTTAGTTCCAGAAATGCATCCTTAAACAATAAACTGAGTTCTGAACAATTAGGATTAGAATTTGATTCAGAAGTCATTGTTTTTGTCTTATTCTGATTGAGTTCTGAACTGCTTTGTTCATAAGTCTTTGATCTTGATTCATCAAATGTGACATTGATGCTTTCCATTATCCTCTTGGTTCTTCTGTTGTAGATTTTGAATGCTTTGAAAGTTAGTGAATAACCAACAAAGTATCCTTCATCTGCTTTCTTGTCAAATTTTCCAAGATTTTCTCTATCCTTGAGAACATAACATCTGCAGCCAAAAATATGAAAGAATTTAATAAGCGGCTTTCTTTTATTAATCAGTTCATAAGCAGTTTTATTTAATCTTTTATTGATCAAGGTCCTATTCTGAGTAAAACAAGCAGTGGCAGTTGCTTCAGCCCATTAAAAGGTTGGAAGATTGGAATAAGCCAACATGGTTCTTGCAGCTCCAACAAAAGTTTTGTTCTTTCTTTCAACAACACCATTTTGTTGAGGAGTTTTGACAGCAGAAAAATTATGAGAAATCCCAGTGCTTTGCAAAAAGTTCTAAAGATTCTCATTTCTGAATTCTGTTCCATTGTCACTCCTGATCTTCTGAACTGGAAGTTGTAAGAACACTTGAATTATTTTGATGAAATTTATCAATGTTTCAGCAGCCTCAGATTTTGCTCTTAAGAATACAACCCATGCATATCTGGAATACTCATCAACAATGACAAGTATATACTTCTTCCCTCCCATTGATTGAACTGCTATAGGACCACATAAGTCAGTATGTAGCATCTCTAATGGTGACATGCATGATGAGTCCGTTTTCAACTTATGAGAACTCTTCTTCATTTTGCCCATTTCACATGCTGAACATAATGAGTCCTTCTCAAACTTAATCTTTGGCAGTCCTTTAACCAAATGTTTGCCAATAAGATTGTTCAACTCCTTAAAGTTCAAGTGAGAACATCTTCTGTGCCATAACCAACATTCATTTGCAGTTGCATTTGATAGAAGACATACTGAAGTTAAAGCTTCAATCTTTGAAAAATTAACCACAAATAAGTCGACGTGTCTTTTAGCCCAAAACACTTTTATTCCATTCTCACTCAGAATTAGACATCCTGTTATACTGAACTTGATCTCACAAAGACTATCCAAGAACTGACTTATACTAAACAGATTATGTTGTAAACCTTCCACATAGAACACTTTCTGAATGGTTAAATCTCCCTTTGTTAAATCACCATAGCCTCTAACTTGCCCTTTACTGTTATTGCTAAAATTAGTTGCTCCTCTAGCCTTTTCTGTGAAATTTATCAGAGAAGACTTGTGACCTGTCATGTGTCTTGATGCTCCAGAGTCTAAAAACCACACATGACAGTCCTGCAAAAACATTTAGTTAGATTTAGTTACCCATATTGGAATGGGTCCTTCTTTGTTAGTTTCAATAACAGATTTAACAAACGTTCCTTTAACTTTCCATTCATAATTCTCTTTTAAGCACCATTTTCCTTTTATTTTTATGAAATCATAACATCTTCTGTTCACAAAATTATTTCTTTTTATCTTGAAATTTTTAGGTTGAGACTTAGAAACATTTTCAGATTTCTTTTCTTTTGACTGGGATTGAGAAATGTTGATAGTCTTCTTTTCTGAATTCTGTTTTGCTCTAGACTTCAAATATGTTTTAGAATTTTGATTCTGAGAAAGTTGAAATGATTGACTACCACATTGAACACATTTAAGATTCTTTCTTACAATAGACAATAAATCTGAATGAAAATAATTTTCATTTTTATTGATAGTATTCAGATTACATTTGCATCTATTACCAGAACTACTACCTTTGAGTTCAGAAGTAGTATTCAATAAAATCTTCTCAATCAAGTCATCTTTCCTTTTGCAATCTTCCTTTTCTGAAACATCTAACTTTACTGAATTAGTAGATGTAGATGATTCACCATGCTCATAAGTACTTGATTCATTAAAGAATTCCTTATTTTCTTTTAAGGCATTAATCTTAAAAAGATCATACTCAGCATTCAGCTTCTCAAGCACTTCTATTTTCAAGATATACCTTTTATTTTCTTTTAAAGCTTCTTCAAGTTTAAAATCAACATCACAAAAATCATTTTCAAGTTCATCAAAGCTTTTTCTCAGTTCCTGAAGTTCTTGATTAACCTGTTTAAATCTATTTTCAAGATCTGAGAAACTTTCTGATTTTGACTCAGAATTTTCAGTTGACTCAGAATTCTGACTAACAGACTCAGAATTCTGACTACATGACTCATAATTCTGACTAACTGTTTCAGAATTCTCTGTATTTTCAGAAACCTTGCTTGCTTCAAATATATTCTCAATGTCAGTATAGGAGAAACTTGGTTGTTTATCTTTGTAACTAACAATCAGAGAATCATACTTGAATTTTGTAGTATTGTATCTTGATTTCTCTTCAGTTGGTTTTGAAATTTCTTTCTTAACCTTGTCTTCTGAAATTTCTGATTTTCAACTTTTGGTTCATAAATGATTTCCTTTGCTTTTTCAGAACTTGATTTTTGTAAATTATCAGAACTTGTTATTGAGCTTGCAGGTCTTACAAAAATTTCAACTAAATCTGGGATTTCTGGGTTAGGACCTTTTAGTTCCTCAAAATCATAAAGATTTATTGGATCCTTTTTCAAAATAGCATTTTCCTCCAAACCTAATCCCATTTTTGGATTGTAAAACCGTGTGTCTTTAACATTTCTTGTGAGAAGACTCAAAGTTTGTTGAGTTTGACCTCTTTACAGATTAAGATCTTCTAATTCTTTGATTTTAGTATATAAATTCTGTAGGTTCCCAGATTCACGTTGTATCACATAAACAGCATAAAGCAGATAGCGGAAGCATTATATAAAGCCATTAAATGTGAGTGATTGTGTAAACGATTATGTAACAATGAGAGTATCAATAATGAACAGTAATATGATAACAAGATCAAGTAAATAAGCTGCTCGTTATATTGATATTTGAATAACACCAAGAACACGTTCAAGTGTGTGTATTCTGAAATCTCTCAGGAAACAAATCGTACAGTGGTAGTGATATGGAATGTTGCAGTGTGCTCTCACAATTGTGGAAAACAATTCTTCCAAAAGCTTACGTGGAAAGTACGGACACGTGTCTAACACTTAGAGATTTCTACGAGACTTAAGCTTCATAGAGGTCTTCATTCACCAGAGCTCTTACGCCAGAGCTCTGATGGTCTTCTGGTCAGATCAGTTCTTCTGTTGAATAGAATAAGTCTTCTGCCAGAGCTCTGTCGAGCTATGATGGTCCTGCCAGACTCTGTCGAGCTCTGATGGTCTTCTGCTTGATATTCTTCTAAGTCTTCTGCAGGATCTCTGGTGGTCTTCTGACTTGTAATATTTTCAATACTTTTACATAAGAGATACTTGGGGCTAACAAATTCTTTCTTTCATCAAGTAACATATCCACATTAATTTGCAAATCACCTTTTTCACCTTGTACTTCTGAAAGTTCATTTTTTAACTCATAAATCTTTTCCAAAAGATCAGAATTCTCTTTTCTGACTTCTTGTTTCTCAACCTCAGTTTCTTCAAATCTTACTTTAAACATTTCTTTTTCTAATCTGAATTTGTTAACCAGAATCCTTTCTCCTTTTATCTGTTTTCTGAGATTAACAAATTCAGATTTCATGTTTCCAATTTGAATCATTAAATCAATTTCAAGACTAGAGTGTGCCTCAACTGAAGACTCAGAACCTCCTTCATAGTCTGAATCATCTTCATCACCCATTTTGGCCATGTAACTTTGCATTTGTGAGAAGTGAATGCAGTCCTCTTCATCAGATGAATAATACAGCCATTTCTCTTGTTCTGCTAGGAGTGCAATCCTACTGTCTTTGGTTTTGGCCAACTGAGCTTTCTTTGCATAATACTCACAGTCTTTAACAACCTTCACTCTACAATCCCTTGCATAGTGACCAGATTTTCCACACATAAAACATAGATCATTCTCTTTCCTCTCTTCCTTCTCTTCTGTATTCTCATACTTATTTTCTTCTCTATCTTCCTTCTCCTTATATCTCTCTTCTGAGCTCCCCTGTCCATCTCTTCTGAACTTACCCTCAACATATTTCTTCTTTCCATATCTTTTATTGATGGTATTTGTTAACAAAGCCAATTTCTCAGCTATCAACTGGATGTCAGCATTCTCATCAGATCCTTCTTCCTCGGCAGATTCTTCCTCTAACTTTGGAATTTCAAAAAGAAACACATACTTCTTTGTTGTCTTGTTGATCTTGGATTTTCTTTCTGAAAGTAAAGCTAATTGATCTGAAACATTTTTCTTTTCTTCAACAACCTGTTTAACAGAATCTTCATGTAGATTTAACACACAGAACAAATCATTTAGATCTTCCTCACACATATCCTTGTTCATCTGAAAACTTATAGCAAAAGATGACCATTCTGAATTAAGACAATTCAGAAATTTGTAGTTAATCTCGGACTTGGTTTTCTTTAACCCATTATGTTGGTCCCGAAGGGTTATACAAGTTTGTAGAAGGGGGGGGGGGGGGGGGTTGAATACAAACACATGATTTTTACTTTCTAAATTGTTTATTAATATAATCAAACAATTTACAACTTGTTGCGGAACAAGATTAAGGACAAATCCTAATCTAAACAAGTTATGAGAACACTAAGTTTCTTGCACTAGAATTAAGACAGAAAGGAGATAAGAATATTACGAATAATATTGTAACACAAAGTAGTAGAGAGAAGAAGAATGGCCAAGCACTTCATTTCTGAAGTAGAGTTCTTCTTATATACTGCATGCATTTAATGCATTTCAGTATATCTTTACACGTGGCAGCCGCTGATTGGTTGCATGGTTTGACCTTTGTACACAACCTTAGTAGCCGCGTGATGTACAGTGTAGAATCAGAGTTGGTTATACGATCCCGGACAAAAGGGATGTCCTTTCTGACATTATCGTACGGAGGCGTGCAAGGGAGGTAAGACAAAAGTAACTTGTAGAGTAAACTTCATGATCAACGATTACTGAACAGTACTTTATCAGCGAGTGATAAAGTTCAGCGATCGCTGAAGTCTTCTACTCGAGACTTCACATTGAGTGGACATGTCTTGTCTTCGCTGATATCCGCATCAGTTCATTAGTAGACTTGTCGCTGGTTCTTGGGCTTGATCTTCGACTTCAGCGTAGAACCTTTGTTGACGTGAAACTTGTTTCACAGAGATCATAAGTAAACAACTAAAACTATCAGCGATCACCAACAAGACTGAACAGGCTCAGCGCTTTATTGATGAGCAGTTTCACTGAATGTCTAATTTAAAAGCATAAGTTTCCTTTCAGCGGTACTGTAGAGTCATAGTACTTATCAGCGATAGTGAAACTCTAATACATATTGTCTACTTACAATTTTCACTAAGTGTTTCTTATAGAGTCATTATCAAATCACTGAGGGTTTGGATCGACAATCTCCCCCTATTTGATTATGACATAACAATAAAAGAAAATTGCTAAGTATGAAAACATAAGGATAAAAAGAACTCATAAAATATTTGTCCCTTTTACTGTTTTCTGGGATCTTTTGAGTACTGATGGAGTAAAGTACATTCGCTAAATTTTTCTTTTAACTTCGTTGAAGTTACAGAGGGAAGTTGAAAAATTACAAGTACAGCAAATAAATTTACAAGTACAAAAGATACAAGCTGATAAGGATAGAAGAATTTACAGGAAATCCTATCAGCTATTTAGGTTCTTCCTTAACGAGAAGTTCATCAAGGGATTTTGTTGTAGGAATCATCCAGTCAGGGACTTCTTGTCCAAGATCTCTGCTTCTTTGAAGATCAGGGGCTTCATGAAGTATCCGAGAAGATCATTCCTAAATCCGCACCAATAGACGATATCACTGAGCTGTTCGATGGGAGTGATGGGGAGCTCAGAGATGCGTTGAAAATGTTCTCGTCCATCGAAGTCATGAAAGAAGATACCATAAGAATCGCTTAGGACTTTTCCAGGAATGAAGCGTTCACCAGGGGGCAAGGAGGTGTCGAGAGCTGAGAGATCAGGTTCAGGACCAAGTACCCCAGCGCGTGAAAAACCAATACCAGTTTCATTTCGGATAGGAGGGCCTAAGTCTGAAGGCATTATCTTTTTCTTTGCAGAGGCCCTTCTTCTTTTTGGAGCTGGAGCAGGAGGAGGAGGAATATCCACAGCAGATGTAACTAAGTCGATCTGTTGATTTATAATTTTCTCGACATGGTCTCTGAATTGTGAGCGTGACTGCTGAATAGCTATTCTCATCTCCAACCACTCAGAGAAACCTTAGTTTTTTATAGAGGAGACATAGATGGTTTCCTTGGTACCATTTTCTCTAAGTAAGTCGGCTTCAACAACAGGAACATTTATGGACAATCTTCCCCTGATGTACACCTTGTTGATTCTGGAGACCCTGTATCGATAGTGCAGTCTTTCTTTGCACCATTTCAGCGTAGAATCAGATACATTGGTCTTTTCCTCGATGATCTTTTGGGCGTCTTCCCATAATTGACGTTGGACATCAATGGGAGTCCTCTTCAGTGCGGGGTCTTTCACTGTTGTTGGACAAGCTGGATAGCATAGACTTTATCTTTTTCATCAGATTTCCTTCGATCAGCTAGTTGTTTTACAGCCTTGAGATGTTCAACGAATACCTTCTTTGATAGTCTGAACTTAGGGTCAGGGATGACTTTGGAACGAGGAAGGATGATTCACCTATCTTCAAGCTGTTTGATCATTGCTTATCTATTTTTCTGATCCTCTTCACTTAGCTTTTGAGGAGCCAAGGAAGGTCTGTTTTTGTGAGAGAGCAGCTGTTCTTCAGGTTCTTCTGTCTCAGTGAAATCTATGACCGGGATTATTTCATCAGCTCTTGTGGCTGGGATTATTGAAGTTGCAGCAGTAGGAACTTCAGCTGGATCCTCAAGCAGGGGAGAGGACTAGCTAAAACACAGCGATCATTTGAGTAAGATCATTTGGGAAAGAAGAGATAGAGAAACAATGAGGGTTAAGTGTTTAGAGGATTTATGGAGAGGAGAATTGAGATTGAGAAGGGATAGAGGAGGGATGCAGTATAAGGAAATAGAGTGTATGTTACCTGACAAACTGGCTTCCTGAAGAGAATAGCCAAGTTGTCTTCAGAAGAAACACCTTTGTTCTTGCCTTTGTCAGCTTCAGATGCTGCAGGCCTTTTGGTGGTCCCCTCCCCTGATTGTTCAGTGATGATAACCCCTTTTTGAGCTGGGGCTTTCTTAGGCTGGACGAAGAAGATGTCATCATCATCATTGTTTTTAGGGGATGATGATGGTTCGTCGTCCTCAAGGTCGAGGTCTTCATTATCTTCTTCTTCTTCCTCAGCTTCAGATTCTTCCTCGTCAGCGTAGGGTTGTGTTACATCAACAACTGCTTCAGGTTGCTCATCGAGTTGCTCCCCCTCAGATACAAAGGGATATTTCTCGGTTCCCTCAGGGTTTTCAACTCCTTGAGGTTGTTCAATAGTAGTATCAGAAACAATACCCTCCCCCTCAGAGTTATGGGGAAGGTCTTCAAGATTTTTCTCCTCCCCCTCAACATTATGGGGAAGGTCTTCAGTCTTCTCCCCCTCTTCCACATGATGAGTGGGGGAGGAAATAGCAGTCTCAGCAGCAGCATCAGCAGCAGCAGTGTGCATTGGGTTCCTGTCTTCCAGGCCAAAGATCCCAACACATGTTTCAATCCTACTTAATCTGTTTTCCAGGGCAGATATAGCAGGAGTGATTCTTTGAAGATCCTCTCGATCCACTTGAGTAAAGTGTGAAGGAGCATAGGTTGCAGCATTCAGGCGTTCGAGGATTTGCTGCAGTAGACCGGTGGCAGCGCTGAGATCCGTCTTTAAGGTAGACATCTCTCCCTGAAGGTTACCAACCGCTGTCTTCAGCGATGTGACTTCGCTGGACAAGGCCGTAAAGTTGGTTGAGAGAGTGATGATGGCGGTGGAGTTTTCAACGAGGGTGGTAGAAAATTGACCAATGCTACCATCCACCTTCTCCAGATCAGCACTGGAGGCTTTCTTTTCAACCTCAGTGGTCAGCGTCTTGAGATTCTCTCCAGCGTTTGTAACCGCTGAAAAGTTAGCCATGAGAGTGGTGGTGAGTGAGTCCACCTTTGTCACCAGATCTTTCAGGGAGGTGTTGATATCTCCCAAATTAGGACCTGCAACAGTTAATAACTTGTGAACAAAGGAAAGCTCAGAAGTTGGGGATTTGGAGACAGGAGTGTGTATGGTTTTGTGTATACCTGCAGGCGGGTTGGTGAAGTCATCGAAACTTCAATAACCTGTGAAGTGTTCCATGTCGCCTTCCAGAGTGCCTTGGCGCATAGAAGTGCCTGCAGATCCTAAATTTTGTTGCATCATCGCCTGTAACGTTCCAGCAGATGTATCATGGAGGATGACGTTTGTTGCAGAGAATGGGGGGAATATAGGTGTAGTGTCCAAAGAAAGAGTGGGAGGAATGATGGTTGAGAAGAGGGATTAAGTGCGGGGTTCAGCGTTGTATCCGCTGAGAAGTACTTCTTCATACCTTAGAGAGTCTGAACGAGGGGGTTCAGATCCAAGTCTATAACCTTAGCGTTTAGAGACGCTGAAGTTGGTATGGAAGGGGTGGCTTGATCAGCTGTGGTAGAGCGTACCACGGAACTATCCAGCGTCTCTTGTACAGAAAGAGTCATGGAGTCTTCAGCATGTGAATGCTTGGGGGGTTGCTCCTTGGTTTTCTTTATCCTTTGAGAATCAAGTTGGGTAGTTGAGTGTTTCCTTTTCGTAGAAGGAGTGGAAGTTGCAGCGTGGGTATCAGTAGTTGGGATTACCGCTGAGGTAGCCGCAGAAGTAGAAGAAGTTGGAGGATTGAGAATAGATAAGAGTTTAGAGAGACGTACCTCGTTTGGTAGGGGCTTGAAGTCAAGAACTTTAGGGCCGACCTTTGAGAGTCTTAGGTCGCCCACCTTCGGGTACTTGTCTTTCAGGCCTTGTTCGAAGTGGGCACTGACAAACCGGGGATAATTAATGTGGAGGCCATTCAGTAGAGAGTATCCCATGGCCTGTTGGTGTTGTGATATTTGGTCAGTTGCCCCGGTTTTCGCTGTCAGGCAGCTGATCAAATGAGCAAAGATGAAGTTCATCTCGCTTGGTATCTTTGACTTCTTGATGGCAGTCAGCTTCTTCTCAGGGAGTTCATCTCTCCCTGTGTCCCAGACGTACTTCATTGCATCGAAGAATGCAATCAAGGTTTTCCCTATCGGCTGAGTTTTTGGGATTGGGTAGAGGGACAAAGCGTTTTTCTTTTGTGGCTGCGGGGAGGTTGAGGGCTCACCTGATATTTCCAGGTGTGATCTTGGAAGTACCATGGTCGGTGTCAAAGAGAATGACATCGATTTTCTTCTCTGGGTCCTTGGAAGAGGTGATCTGAGCTCTTCTGGCTGAATACCAGAACTGAGCTAGTAGATGTTTATTGGCTGGAGGAGCGATGGTTAGAGCTATGGAGATGGGGCATGTATTCAGAAAATTTACAGCGTCATCAAGATGTGTGACCTGCTTCTTTTGCGGGAAATCGAAGAGAGCATATGGATTGTTTCTCTGAAAGGTAACTTTCTCGATTTAAAGGTAACCTGAGGAGCTTTGGTGATTACAATAGCCTCAGCTGTAGTAGGAGATTTGGTAGGAGCGTCAGTGGTAGATGCCATTTCTTTTTATCATATTCAAACATGAAGATGATGAACAAAAAAATGTCTTAATGTGGAAATTTTTTCCAAATAAGATGTTTTTGGTTTTGCACATTTCATTCAGACCAAAGATGTCTTAATTAAGATTAGGGTTTTTCTTGTTTTGAAAAAGAAATACAAAACATAGTGAACATTTGTTTTCCAGTTTCTGTTTGACGAAGATATTCTGGAAAAACATATGAAGATGCAAGTTTAAGATTCTATGTTTTAAACCTGAAGAACAATTTGTTTCCAGATTGTGTTCATAAAATCATGAAAAAGAAAATTGTTAGCTTCAATCTTCCTAATCATAGAAGTATTTAGAAGTAGTGAAAAATAGGCTAAGTGAAGAAAGCCTCTTACAGAGGCTCTGCCGACATTACCGAGAAATCAAGGTCAAGAAGCTACAGAAGCAGCAGAGGCTTCCTACAGAAGCTCTGTCATACGCACAAAGAAGACCAAAGACTCGGAATCCGGCGAAAACTGCTCCAGAGAGGACCAGACCGCAGAACCTCTGTAATTCATTACAGAGCCTCTGTGGTCCTCTATGAAGACTTGGAAGATATTACTGGATACGTTCATCAACTTGCATGGAAAAGTACTGTCAAAACACGTGTCAAGCTCTAAGTGGACTCAATAGGGCATGGTACAAAATAGACGTCTGTGCCATTTAATGCATTTACCAATAGTACATCTGCTCCATTAAATGCGCATGGCTCAAACAACTGCTCACACCATCCAGTCCACTGTTCACACCATCCAGTTTACTATTCATGCCGTAAAAGGAACAGTGACCAACTTCATAGTCTTCTAAGAGTAGTATAAAAGGAAGTCTCATGTTGAGATCTTCCTAACGACGAATAGACAAGGAATCACTAATACTCTCAAACTTTATTGTCAAATATCTGAGTGTTATATTCTCACACACCAACAGTTCTTAATCTGTTCTTCGTGTTGTTATTATATATTGAATAACAGTAACTGTTCAAGAAATCCTTTTCATTCTTTACTGTTTTCTTTATATATGTGCGTTCTAATATCTATCAAACATATCTGTTAGTTTAATACGCTTCCGCATCAAACTCTAAACTCAACTAATAGACTGTTAATCTTGATTAAGCGTATCTGGGTTCCAACAATTGGTATCAGAGCCTTCCTTGATTTTCAATATCAAGTGATCCACTTATCAAGACTCTTGATAGATATTACTGAGATTTAAAATTGTGTCTGGAAACTGCTTAAACCCAGAAAATCTTCAAGCTCATCGAAGTAACTCTTTAGTCATACTTTCTTTCTAAAATCTTCAAATGACAAATACAAATAATTTCTTTACTACTGGTTCTCTCACTAAACCTCCTACTCTCCTTCGAGATGAGTATCCTCAGTGGAAAATAAGAATGGTCCATTTTTTCGAGGGTAACGAAAAAAATCAAGTACAATATCTGTACAATCCTCCTCCTATTCCCATGACAGTAGTACCTCGTATACCTGCTACTGCTGAATCTGCCGAAATCCCCGAACATCAAAAACCAAAGCCAAAAGGGGAGTGGCCAACCGAAGATAAAGCAGAAGATGAAGTTACTCAGAAAACCAAGAGGACATTAATTATGGCAATACCCAACGAACTCTTTCAATCCTTGGATTCATGTGAAACAGCGCATGATCTGTGGAAAGAACTGGAAAGACAGTTGGAAGGAGGTGCTAAAACACAAAAAAACCGAAGAGCACAGTACATCAATGAATATCATGCATTCAAAGCCTCTGCAACAGAATCTCTGCAAACAACATACGACAGATTCAACTCTCTAATCAACCAGTGCAGAAAATCAGGCATTGACAGAACTTCTGAAGAAAACAATGTCATGTTTTAAAAAAGTCTAAATGAAGAATGGCTCCAGCTGTCTATGTCCCTACAGACAAATCAGGATCTAGACACCTGGACTCTCTCTGATCTTTACGGAACATTAGCCGCACAAGAACCTCAGATAGCACAGGCTAAAACACTAACCATTGCACCATATGCATTGGTTAGTAAAACTAAAGAGGATGCACAGAGACCAAGAAATGATAAAGCCACAGAGGAGAAGAAGAAGGAGAAGAAGAAGATGGTGATAATTGACAGTGAAGAGAAGAAGAGCAAGCAGAAAAGGAAATAACTCTTGCGTCACTAGCTAAATCTTTAGCTCTATTGACAAAAGAGTTCAGAGGAAACAGAAGAGGTTCCGGAAATGAAAGATATGATAGAGAAAACCAGGATGACAGAAGAGACAACAGAAGAGATGACAGAAGAGGAGAAGAATCAAGTGGCCGACAGAGGTCAAGCGATAGAAATTACAGAGGGAATGACCGACAGAGGTCAAATGACTCGGTAAGCCACACGCAGCAAGAATGCTACAAGTGCGACAAACCTGGTCACTATGCAAATGAATGTAGATCAGAGAAAGGCGGAGACCTACAGAAGTCCAATGATCGAACAGGAAACACTCCTCAAGGGTGTTTTAACTGCGGAAAACCAGGCCATTTTGCGAATGAATGCAGAAGCAGATCAAATCGCCCACAGAGGGACTCTGCTTTCTACAAAAAGAAAGCCGAATATTATGCTCAAAAATCCTTAATGGCAAAAGGACATTCTGAGGAGAACACCGAAGACTTCCAGTCAGACTCTACCTCTAACGATGAACATACCGCTAATGCCCTCTTCTGTGGCATGGCAGAAGTCGACTCCTGCACTGACTCTGAGGTATCCACTTCAAATTCCAACTCTTGTATTACCTCTGTAGATGATAATGCACTTAGAATTAACATTGAATTAATTGAACTGAAAGAGATAAATCAAAGTATTCAGAAAAGACTCACTTTCAATGAGAGAGAAGTACGGCTTCTCACTCAAGAAAAAGCAAAGATTTTCGAGGACAAAGAGAGAATAGAAAAAAATTGGAACAAAACTCTAGATCCTTTAAAAAAACAAATTTCTGAATTAACCAATACTTTAAAAGATAAAACAAAAGAACTTTCAGTTTCAAGGAGCGAAACTACTGACATAAGAGCTCTTAAAGAATACTTTCAAAGAGAAAGAGAGGTATTATGGCAAGATTTACTCAGAAGAGAAGTTTTGCTTAAAAACTATAAAGATGCACATAAAGTTTATGAAAAAATAAACTCACAAATAGGGAGACGAGGTATAGGGTATGATGATATCACCCTAGGTGTTGAAGGCAAAAGAAACAAACCTCTGTCCTCGTTATTTGTGATTGGAAAAACAAACAAACCATATTTTCCAAATCTAATCTCTGTAAGCAAACGGGCGAAAATCTATGTGGATCCTTACTTGAAGAAACATAAGAAGATGATTAACGTGTGGTTTGAAAACACAGACTCATCATCTTCAACCTCTGTCAATAGAGGTATCAAACCAAAGAAATATCTGAAAACACAAGATCAGATTGGTATCTTCAAGTTTGGTAAACCAGAGACCCAAACACAGGTTGCTTTTGTCTGTTTGATAAACGTTGAAAAGAAATTATCAGCAGAAGCTCCTGAGTTTAAACCCATTTTTTCAGAAGAAAACTTTAAAAATTTAATTGAAAAAGAAATTTTGGAAATATGGAAATCAAGCGTTTTAGAAATTTATGTACATCTTCTATAGATAAAACTCTCACTGAAGAAATCTTATTAGAAACCTCTGCAATCTATGAAAACTATTCTACAGAGGAAGAAAGCTCGTACGATACATGCTCAGAAAATCCAGCCTCTATTGAAAGAATTGACTCAACCTCTGCATACGAGGACGATTCATCCTCTGACAAC
Organism: Saussurea involucrata; assembly: GCA_033807775.1. NCBI lineage: Eukaryota > Viridiplantae > Streptophyta > Magnoliopsida > Asterales > Asteraceae > Saussurea > Saussurea involucrata. The sequence continues at coordinate 49,761,999 of CM066314.1, read as the reverse complement.
TCAGAGACTGATTTCAAATCAGGGATAATTCACTGTGACACAGAGGATGTCAAATTCTCCTCTAAAGTTCCTCACAGAACTATTTCTCCAAAAGAGAAACTCACAGAGATTCCAATCTGCCAAGATTTTCAAAAATTGAATCTACATATCAAAACCTCTGCTGAGCTTAAAATGTTACAGAAGACCTCTATTGATCCTATAAGTTCTAGATTTTCAAAACCCAAGGTTAATAAATCTTTTTCTTCTGTGACAGTGATGAAAGAAGTTCACCACAGAAGCAACCCACAGAAGGCAGGTCCTAAACAGAGCTTTTGCAAACAACATTCGAGTATTCATAGATCTTCTAGTAATAGGAAATCAAATGTAAAGAAAGAATGTAATGCCTCTGTGGCTGAGTTTAAAAGGTTCAATGAAAAGTTCAAGCAAATTACATCTCATATTCAATACTGTCATTGCTTTGATCTTATGTCTAAACTTAATAATCATTTTTCAAGTCAAGTCTGTTTACTCTCTACGACAATTCAAAAGTCAAATCCCACAAAGAAACAATCTGACTCTTCTGCAGAGAACAAAATGTATTTCAAGAATGCCAAGGCAAACTTGAAAAACTCTAACAATATTGGACCCATATGGATATGGGTACCTAAATCTCTGTGATTGTCCTGCAGAAGAAGTATGTGCCAATCTGGTATCTAGACTCCGGATGCTCAAGGCACATGACTGGTGACAGAAGTGCACTATCCACGTACAAAGAAACACAAGATGGTAGATCTGTGACTTTTGGAGACAACACGAAAGGACACATAAAAGGCTATGGAGTCATAAGGAAAGAAGACGTTTCTGTATACAAAGTTGCATATGTGGATGGCCTTAAGCACAACCTACTCAGTGTAAGTCAACTTTGTGATACACGATTCAATGTGTTGTTCAAAAGAACTTTCTGCTCTCTACAAAGTGAAGAAACAAGTATGGAACTTGTGCGAGCTGAAAGAATAGGTGATCTATATCTAATGAACTTCAACTCAAAGAACAAAGACAAAGTTTGCCTTGTTGCCTGCAAAAGTGAAGAAGCCTGGTTATGGCACAACAGGTTCTGTCACTTAAATTTTCACACATTGGAAAAACTGGTCAAACTTGATCTAGTTAAAGGTTTGCCAAATGTTAAATTCAATAAGGATCATTTATGTTCTGCCTGTGAGATGGGAAAACTCAAAAGAGCTTCCCACAAAGGCAAAACAGATGTATCTTGCACTAAACCTCTGTACATGCTTCATGTCGACCTCTGCGGTCCCTTTGCCATACAGAGCCTAGGTGGCAAGAAATACATACTTGTCCTAATTGATGAGTATTCGCGTTTCACATGGGTTGAATTCGTTAGAAAGAAATCAGATGTTCCAAATATATTGATAAATCTAATGAAAAGAATCCAAGTTCTTTATAATTGCAGAATACAAAAGTTAAGAAGTGACAATGGCACAGAATTTAAAAACTCTGTCATTGAAGCCTATCTTTCAACAGAAGGAATATCACAGAACTTCTCTGCAGCTCGCACTCCACAACAGAACGGTGTTGTCGAAAGAAAAAATCGAACACTTGTGGAAGCCGCAAGAACTATGATGTCAGCATGCGGATTATCAATGAACTTTTGGGCAGAAGCAATTTCTACTGCGTGTTATACTCAAAATCGATCAACCATTGTGAAAAGACACCTCAAGACGCCTTACGAATTGATTAACAAACGGCGGCCAAACATCAAATTTTTCCATGTATTCGGATGCAAATGCTTCGTCTTAAACGACAGAGATTCAAGAGGAAAGTTTGATGTAAAAGCAGATGAAGGAAAATTCATTGGATACTCTGCCACTTCCAAAGCCTACAGAACATTCCTTACAAAATCTCACAAGATTGTAGAAAGCATCAATGTTTCTTTTGATGATTCATTCCAAATGACTTCTGAACAAATCAGTTCAGAACTCGGAATTAAAGGGAAATCCTCTGTCATCTCACGAGCAAAAGAAGACTTGGATCTTCTATTTTTAGAGATGCTCAACGAAAACATTGATCCTTCTGTTGGAACAATCAGAGTTTCTGAAGAACCATCCTCTGTCGGACAAAATCCTACAGGTTTGTCTCTAACTGGTCCTAAATATGCTTCATCTTCTTCTGTACATACTACAGATGCAATTGCCGAAGCAGAAGAAAGTGCAGAAGATGAAACATCAAGGAAAACGACCACAGAAGCTGCACAAACCACAGAAGAACCAATTACAGAGGAAATCGAGGACCAAGACTATACGTCCTCAGAGGAACAAACTCCACCACCACTCATACCAATCATTCCACAAACGGTAGAATCAACTACCAAGGCACGAAGAACAACAGAGGCTACACAAGAAGAAACACAAGAAGTCTCTAAAGAAAGTCTGAATGACATTGATGATCATCTTCCACGCACAACTCAATGGACAAAAAGCCATCCTCCAAGCCAAATAATCGGAGAACCTTCTGACGCAGTAAAAACAAGGTCTGCCACTGCTAACTTTTGTTTCTTTACAAATTTTATTAGTGTGATAGAACCAAAGAAGATTTCTGAAGCCCTAGATGACCCAAACTGGGTAGACGCCATGCAAGAAGAACTTTTGCAATTTGAGCGTAACAGAGTATGGACTCTAGTACCTCTGCCAAGAGGAAAACAGGCCATTGGGACTAAATGGGTCTACAGAAATAAGAAGGATGAAGATGGAGTGGTCATCAGAAACAAAGCAAAATTAGTAGCAAAGGGATATAGACAAGAAGAAGGCATAGACTACGATGAAACTTTTTCCCCTGTCGCACGGCTCGAAGCAATAAGAATATTCTTAGCCTTCGCAGCCCACAGAGGTTTTAAAGTCTATCAGATGGACGTAAAATCAGCTTTTCTCAACGGTGAAATCCAAGAAGAGGTCTACGTTAATCAGCCACCAGGATTTGAAAGCTCAAAGTTTCCAAGGCATGTATACTACCTTGAAAAAGCTTTATATGGACTGAAACAGGCTCCACGAGCATGGTATGAACGACTTTCTACCTTTCTTCTAGTCAATGGTTACAACAGAGGTACAACAGATACTACCTTATTCTATAAACGCAAAAGTAGTGAGATAATGCTTGTACAAATATACGTAGATGACATAATTTTTGGGTCTACTAATTCAGAAGAGTGTAAAAGATTTGAAAAACTCATGCAGAGTGAGTTTGAAATGAGTATGATGGGAGAATTAACTTTCTTCCTCGGACTCCAAGTCAAACAATCATCAGAGGGAATTTTTATAAATCAAGCTAAATATGTCTCTGACATTCTTTCCAAGTATAGCTTCTCTGATGCCTCTGCAATGAAAACTCAAATGGCCACTGGAAACAAGTTATTCTTAGATTCAGATGGCATCTCTGTAGAATGCACTCTCTACAGAGGCATGATTGGATCTCTGTTATACTTAACAGCAAGCAGACCTGACATTATGCATGCCACATGTCTCTGTGCACGCTATCAAGCTAATCCAAAGAAATCACATTATGATGCCGTAAAGAGAATCTTTAGATACCTAAAAGGGACCAAAAATCTTGGTCTCTGGTATCTACAGAACTCTGGTTTTGGTCTTAAAGCTTATACAGATTCAGACTATGGAGGATGCATGCTCGACAGAAAGAGTACCTCTGGGAGTTGTCAATTCCTAGGTGGTAAACTAGTCAGTTGGACCTCCAAGAAGCAGAATTGTGTTTCCACATCCACTGCAGAAGCTGAATACGTTGCTGCCGCTAGCTGTTGTTCTCAGGTTCTATGGATGAAGACTCAGCTAAAAGACTACGGCCACATTCTGTTCAAAATACCCATCTTCTGCGATTCCAAAAGTGCTATTGCTATCTCTGCCAACCCTGTGCAACACTCAAAAACCAAGCATATAGATATAAGGTATCACTTCTTGAAACATCATGTTGAATACGGTACAATCGAAATGCATTTTGTGCCCACAGAATATCAACTCGCTGACTTATTCACCAAAGCACTAGACGAGAAAAGATTCAACTTCTTGGTAGGTAAGATAGGAATGATTAACATGGTGTGAAAATCCTCAGTAAGTATAGTTTTATATTCTGTAAATAATAAGTAAATACATTGCTTAATTTATTGCTTTGATTAATTCTACTTCTGTATGTAAATTCTTAAAACCTTAAATAGTTCTTAAAATCACAGAGCTTCTGTAAGTCAACTCAGAACCTCTGACGACCCCTACAGAACCTCTGAAAAACCATGACCTATGTTCTATGCAAAACTTATCATTCTTTGATCCAAGCATAGGTCAAGGGGGAGCAAAAGGAAATTACTTGATCTACAGAGGTGATTAGATCAAGGGGGAGCAAAAGGAAAATTCTTGATCTACAGAAGTGATTAGATCAAGGGGGAGCAAAAGGGGCCCTGAGATGATCTACAGAGGTAAAATCTCTCAAAGGAAAGCCGAAGAAGAATGCCAATAATTCTCCATCGACAGAAGAAAGACAAAACTGCCGAGAACAGAAGAACCAAAAGGTATGTCTCTCGCATGAAAGGTTTTTAGAAAACAGTTTTCTAGGACAAGAATTGTCAAATATGTCCTAAATATACTGTGAATAACATTTCAAAAATCAAAAGTTCAAAAGATTCAACAAAATTCGAAATAGGAGAAATTTAAGGTCATAGAGCTTCTGCTGAGCTCAACAGAGCTTCTGCAGGAAATATGCTCTGTGATCACAAATTAACCCTCTGTCGATCTTTTGGAATGTTATCTCGAAAACCGACAACACACACCATGACCTTCTCGAACAAAACGTTTATCAATATAGTTTTATCGGACACCAACCTTCAAAAATGTGCGAAAAACATCTCTTAACACAGATCAAAAATTGGATGATCAGAAAATTAATAGAATTCAAGTTATAAGATTTTTTCTCTCATAGAGCTTCTGCTGTCTCTCACAGAGCTTCTGCAAGTTCCATCAGAGCTACAAAACCTTTGTGAGTAAAATTTCTTGACAAAATCCTATTAATCCTCTCCAATATTTTTACAAACGTTTTCGTTCAAATAGGAATCTTCAAAGTCATGATAACAATGAGATATATTAGAAGGTTAAAACTCTAAGATTTTCAAAATCACAGAGCTTCTGTAAAACACAAAAGTTCTGCCATTTTGTTATCTGTGGTAATAACGGTTACTTTTACTGAGAGTGAAACTCATATGGCTAAGAACAACTCCACGCGCCTAGCATTAATGGGCCGCGCACGACGTCCTGTCATCTTCTGACATGGCCTACGTGTCCCATTTTCATTGAGCAAACATGGAACGTTTTTTTTTTTGGTAAGTTGAACCCGCCGCTCAAACTCGAGTGCGGATTCCAAACTTTAATCCATTGCCATATATTTTACCCTTTCGAAGTCTACCGTTTTACCATCCTATAAAAACAAACCTTACCCTCTCATAAAACTTTTTACAAACTCTCATCTTCTTCTCCGGCGATACCCTGCAAAACACTTGCAAATGGCTTCATCTTCTCGAGCTACATCCTCTGAACTCTCTCCGGCGAACTCTACGGAAAACTCCCCTGCTCATTCAGAACATTCTGAAAACCCCAGCCTTGCAAGAGATATTGAACAACAAGATTCCGGGGACTCCGCAGACTTTGCTCCGACGACACACTTGCAAAACTTCATAGCTAAGGATCATTTCGAAGCCACTCTTCCTATCAAATCCAACAACTGCTATTTGGTCCCCTCACCCACTACTTTCGGCGAAGCCCATGCCATACTTCTGAACATCATGGAAAACCATATCATCTTCCCTCTACTATCAAGAACCCCTAACAGAATTCCAGTCCGTTATTTGAACCAATTTTGGCAAAGCTGCCGATTTGATAAAGACGATTCTCTTATCAAAGGGTACATTTCAAGACCTGATAAATCTGAGCATCTTGAAATCAAGTTTAACAGAACAATGTTCTCACTTGAATTCAACCTACCAACAAGGGGTCTTCTGGGATTGAAAAGTTATGCAGAGCAACCAACAGACGAAGAGCTCTGTCGATTCGTGGAAATGCTTGGGTACAACACCCAACTACGGAAGAGAAATGACTTCCGCAGAGGCCGATTACCACCTCTGTGGAACACTTTGTTCTCTATTCTTAACAGATGTCTGACAGGAAAGATAGGGAGTATTGACCAGAGCTCACATCAAATCTTGAGCATCATGTATGGGGTTTACTATGATCTTCCACTAGATTATGCGACCATAATGATGCAAGAGATCATAAACACCATCGACAGAAAGAACAACTCGAAAAGGGTCAAAGAGAACGATCCCAACTTTCTACCACCTCTGCAATTCCAAAGAATATTGGGAGTACTGTTCGAACCTCTGCTGCTAATCCAAAATTGGCCAATGGAAGGGCCAACTCCCAAACAGTTCCCGATGAACAAAAATACCCCCACTGATCATGCTGATGGCTACTCACACTGCAGACCTCTATCAAAGAAACTTATGCGCTACGCATCGAACATATCCCTTAAGAAAGAGTATATACGCGATCATAGAACTCCAAAACCGAGTCCTATGACACCCCCGCGTTTAGGTGTCCCCCTAGGAACAATGATAGCAAAACCTCTTTCCACTCAAGCAGAAAAGGATCAAAAGTTAGCAAAACACATGGCTATTCAGCTCAGCTTCATAGCCAAACGCGCAGAAATAATGGTAAAGAAGTCTTCATCAAGAACCTCTGCATCTACTCCAAAAGCAAAGAAGTGAAAAACTGCAGAAGGCACCTCAACAAGCACTACAGAAGATCGACCTTCACCTCCCCATGCCACAGAGATTGGATCCTCTGCTCCTCCCCTTTTCACAAAACAGAAAAAGAAGAGATCCAAATCAACAGAGGAAGGGGCACCAAAACCAAAGAGGAGGAAAACCAAAAAGAAGCATGGTAAAACACTTAAAAAGTTGTTTACCATTGCAGAAGAGGAAATCATAGAGGGAGAAACTGCAGAAGAAGAAGATGCAGAAGTAGGAATGACAGAAGAAGGATATCAATCACCCTATCAATCTCCAGATAGATTTGCTCACCAAGGAGACCTGAATGATTTCCTACAGAACCCCGAAATTGCAAACACCCTTAATACAGCAGGGTGGACGGCACAACCTCTCGACCACCACACTCCAGAAGAACAAGATTTCTTCATTTCTGGCATTGACACACATCTACACGAAGATGACACAACACCCAGAAATCAACCAGCCGAAACCCCTGTGATTTTACAAAACCCTTTCATTCAAGGATTGGACGTCCACAGAAGAAGTCCAAACCAAGCTTCAGAAGAAACAGAACAAATCGAAGCTGAGTGGAATACAACTAAAGTTACAGAGGCAACGGTTGTAGAAGAAACCACAGAAACAGGGATAGAAATCTCAGAGGTAGATTCAGATGAAGAAGAGGCTATCTGGATACGAAAAGGTCTCTATCATCCTCATGTCATGAGATTATACGGATCTCATCACATGTATGACTCCTTGCGCACAGAGCAAGGAACTTCCACAGAACCAGAAGAAGAAATAAGAAAAGATGCCGAAGTTGAAGAAGGCACACATCAATCACCCCCTCCCAGTGCAACCCACATTTCTAACTCCGCAGGTCTAGCTGCAGAAGGAGTTATTGAAAAAGAGCAGCACAGCTCGATCCCAAACCAACCCATCCAGCCAGAGGTTACTCTTTCAACCTCTGTGCCCACAGAAACCGGGGAATCCATTCCTAGGGAGTCTCCTCAAAGAGACTCACCTAATGTTCGTGATCAATCGCCCCAGATCACACAAGAACACCCTACAGAGGAATTTGTTTCCTCTGACACGCACTTATTAAGACCCACACTTCTTTCAGAGAGAAGTAGAGAGCACAAAGACAAAGAGACTCTAGACAAGTCTCCTAGTCAACAGAAGGATATTCCAATACCCACCTCTGGAGTGGATTTGGACAATGTTCTTCTCAGAACTTCTGTAGGGATTGAAACTCATGTTTCTTCTCAAGGATCAGAAGGAAATCCTTCCATTCTCAACATACAAACAGGAATGAAAGAAGGTATCCCAGGAACAGGGATTCACTCTGAAGACGAATGTGTTCCTCCAGAGGTTACCACCGGAACACAAGTCATAAGGGATGAGTTCCAAACCCTTGAGACCTATGTGAACCAAACCTTGAAAGAGTTGCAAAGCTCTTTCAAATCTTTTGCAGAGACAACATCACTGGCACTGCTAAACCTGAACACCAAAATGGACAACCTGTCTACAGAGGTGAAAACTGCCATCTCACAGATGAAGTCTGCTGCTACCGCATCCACCACTTCTGCCGCAACAACTACTTCTTCGATTGAGAACTCCATCAACAAGTTCCTTGATCAATTGAACAAACAGACTTCAGTGTCAACGGGCATCACTCCTGCAGATCTACAGAAGACCCTACAAAAAGTTCAAGAAGAAGCCATGCGAAATACCATGCTGATGCAACCCAAAGACTACATGACAAGAGCACAGTTGACAGAGCTTGGGCAGAACGTGATTAATCAAGTGACAGAAGTCATCCTTTCCTTCACCACTGCCAATGCTAACTTCGTCAAAGATTTCAGAGAAAGTGTAGGAAGGATGAGATTCAAAATAGAGGCAGAGCTAGCAACTCTTCTTGGCCTCTGTGATGATGTCTGCGCGAAACTGATCGCTGCTGGAGCCACAATGCCAAAGAAACCCGATGCTTCCTGCAGAGCAGAGGGTACATCAGACAAGGGTCAGGATGACTCTGATGATGATGACCATCCTGGTCCATCAGATCATCCTGAGGGGGAGAAAACTACAGAGAAAACTGCAAGCAGATAACTTACAGGTCCACCAATAGCCGCAGAACCTCTGAGTCAAGCACCTCCAGAACAGACCCGACAACAACAAACTCAACAAACCACAGAGAATACACCCATCTCTGTGGATTCAACCTCTGAAGAACCCAACACTACAGAAGCAGATAAGCAAACCTCAGAGGCAACAACCGCCCCTGAGGTAATCATTTTGGAAGAAACAGATGAACCAACCACAGAGAAAACACCCACCTCTGTGGAAACACCCCAAACCATACCCAGAAGAAAGTCGATTGCCACCAAACCAAAAAGAGCAACGACCTCTGCTTCTGACATTCTGAAAAGGATGCACACAACAATAAGTGATCGTATGGTGAAGAGAGAAGAAGAAAGGCACAGGTTCACTTTAGCCTTCAGAATGGCAAGAAGATTCAATGAAAACACTTCATCAACAGAAACTGAGCTCACAGAAGAAGTCACCAAACAACCTCCAACAGAGGTTACAGAGCAAGTCAAGCCAACAGAACCATCGCCACAAAAGTCCTCTAAGTCACAATCGTCAAAATCCACAGAGGCAACCTCCATCAAACCTACAGAAGTACAAACCTCAAATCCCACAGAAGCAACAGGTTCTGCCACGACAACAAAAAATAAAGGCAAAGGGATACTGACAGAAGAGCCTAAGAAGAAGAAAACATTGTCAAAGCCAACTGAGAAACTGATGAAGAGTGCGTTTGACGCCTTTCAAACCCCAAAACCCGAAGAAGTTGACTGGGCACATGGATTGAAGCCTCTGTCAGAAATTCCTTTAACTGGTAGAGCTGCAGAAGTCGTTCAACAGATGGAGAGTCTCAGAAGACAAATTCCACGACCTGGTCCAACACATGAAGAAATGGAAGAAGTGGTATACAAATACCTCTACAAACAATCCTTTCAGACAAACTATCCAACAGATCATGTGACAGATCCAAGGATCAGAGAAGAATTTGAGAACATCTTCACGAGAACAAAGCCAAGAACCAAAGCAGATGTTTTCTCAATTCACAAGATCAAAAAGGTGATCTTCTGCCGATTCTCCTTCACAAGAACCTATCCAAGGGTCAGGTACAATCTTTACAAAGTCAGAAGAGAGAACAATTCAGAATCTACCTTCGCTGATGCTGACTTAAGAAACATCAATCCATACGATCTACCTGACCTTCTACAATGGACAAAGGACAACTACAACACAGAAGCAAACACCAGAGCCTATCAAGTATTGAGAAAAGCGATGAGGGAAAAGCTTCTGCTCTACAACATGATAGATTTCCAGCTGGGAAAGGATCTCGGTCTCAAACATCTGGATCTACGACCACCAGAGGATCGCTGCCCACCAGACGCCATACCAAACTCAATCATCACAGAACCACGGTTTGGGTTAGTATTTCAAAACCCTCAAGGCGAAACTAAACTATTTGTATGCATGGACTGTCAGAAGTACGCAACAAATACTCTGAACAAGTTCAGAGTAAGCCTTGTGAAATACAGAGGTTCAAAGAAAATGGAAAAAGATGCTGCAGATACAATCATAAGAGAGATTGACGCAACAATTCGCCTAAGAGAACTCTGCATCAGATTCTACAAAGAAATCAGAGAAGTCGGCAGAGACAACAGAAGCTACAACGATTTCAAAGATGCCAAAATCTGATTCTCAGACCTCCAATCTCTACAAACAAAGTTTTATCTTTCATTGTACTCAAATGTAAAATGCCTCTGGCATATTTCTAAATGAAAGAAATTTCGAGGTATTGTTTAACCTCTGTCTTATCTAACTTAGCCAAACTTAACTCAAGTTCAAATTTTTATTTTTCACTACTTAGGGGGAGATTGTTAGCTTCAATCTTCCTAATCATAGAAGTATTTAGAAGTAGTGAAAAATAGGCTAAGTGAAGAAAGCCTCTTACAGAGGCTCTGCCGACATTACCGAGAAATCAAGGTCAAGAAGCTACAGAAGCAGCAGAGGCTTCCTACAGAAGCTCTGTCATACGCACAAAGAAGACCAAAGACTCAGAATCCGGCGAAGACTGCTCCACAGAGGACCAGACCGCAGAACCTCTGTAATTCATTACAGAGCCTCTGTGGTCCTCTATGAAGACTTGGAAGATATTACTGGATACGTTCATCAACTTGCATGGAAAAGTACTGTCAAAACACGTGTCAAGCTCTGAGTGGACTCAATAGGGCATGGTACAAAATAGACGTCTGTGCCATTTAATGCATTTACCAATAGTACATCTGCTCCATTAAATGCGCATGGCTCAAACAACTGCTCACACCATCCAGTCCACTGTTCACACCATCCAGTTTACTATTCATGCCGTAAAAGGAACAGTGCCCAACTTCATAGTCTTCTAAGAGTAGTATAAAAGGAAGTCTCATGTTGAGATCTTCCTAACGACGAATAGACAAGGAATCACTAATACTCTCAAACTTTATTGTCAAATATCTGAGTGTTATATTCTCACACACCAACAGTTCTTAATCTGTTCTTCGTGTTGTTATTATATATTGAATAACAGTAACTGTTCAAGAAATCCTTTTCATTCTTTACTGTTTTCTTTATATATGTGCGTTCTAATATCTATCAAACATATCTGTTAGTTTAATACGCTTCCGCATCAAACTCTAAACTCAACTAATAGACTGTTAATCTTGATTAAGCGTATCTGGGTTCCAACAAAAATGATTTTATTTTAAGAAGGTTCTTTTGTTTGATCTGTTAATAACAAGAATAAGATCAAAAACAAGTTTATTAGTTGCAAAAATAAAAGAGATATTAACCTGTGATGTTTAAGAAGATGAAGATGAACAGGTTCTTGAGTTAATATTTTGAATGCAACAGATAATTCTTGCTTTGAAGGAGATGAAGTTCAAGTAAGGTAAAAATATAAACTCGAATGTGTTCATATAGTGAGAGTTAGAGAGAGAAAAGATATGAGCGGGAAAGTTTTTCATCATGACACGGACACGTCCGTTGAATATGATTGGACAAAGAAGTCGAAACGGGCGAACGTGTGTCAGAAAAAGCATGCCATGGTCTATCCGTTGTGATGACGTCACAAACATCCTTCATATTTTAGGATGTCTTTGAGTATTTTGAAAACTCAGGGACATTTTTGAAAACATGAAGCACTGAATAAAAGTATCAGTGTTAGTTTAGAAATTTCAAAATATCACTGAAAGGAAGAGGTATTCAGCGATGCAATTTGTTTTGAAATCTTGCAGTTCTAGGCGAACGTCAGCGAGTAAAAGAGAACATACCTTGATATCAGCGAATCAATTTTGTTCAGAGAGTAGATGATTAATGGATTATACAAGTTCATTGTTATCACTGATCAAATGTGAACCGCTGAAGATTGTACTCTTCTAAGTTCAGCATTCCAAGCTCGCTGATGAGAAAGTTGAATCTTGTCTCATCAAGAGGTTTGGTGAAAACATCAACTAACTGAAAGTCAGTTGGGATAATATGAAGTTCTATATCACCATTCATCACATGATATCTGATAAAATGATACCTGATTTCGATGTGTTTGGTCTTTGAGTGTAGCACTGGATTATTGGCTATAGCAATGGAACTTGTGCTGTCGCAATAGATTGGAATCTTTGAGAGCTGAAGGTCATAGTCCAGTAGTTGATTTCCCATCCACAAGATCTGAGAACAACAGCTTCCAGCGGCCACGTATTCAGCTTCAGCGGTTGAGGTGGACACTGAGTTTTGCTTTTTACTTGTCCAACTCACTAGCTTTCCACCCAGGAGCTGACAACCTCCTGTGGTGGTTTTCCTATCCAATTTGCAACCTGCAAAATCACTATATGAATAGGCGATTAGATCAAACCCTGAGTCTTTGGGATACCAAAGACCTAGGTTAGGAGTACCCTTAAGGTAACGAAAGATTCGCTTTACAGCGATCAAGTGAGATTCCTCAGGTTCAGCTTGATATCGTGCAAACAAACAGGTTGCATACATAATATCAGGTCGGCTATCTGTAAGATATAGGAGAGAGCCGATCATCCCACGGTATATCGTGACATTAACAGGTTTTCCAGAAGGATCCTTGTTTAGTGTCAGCGGTGGTGCCATAGGGGTTTTCAAAGCTGAACTCTGAGTTAAATCAAATTTCTTCAGCATATCCTTAACATACTTTCCCTGATTTATGAAAGTGCCCTTTTCATTCTGTTTGATTTGAAGACCAAGGAAATATGTTAGCTCACCCATCATACTCATTTTATATTCAGCTTTCATTCTATCAGCGAAATGAGTACACAAGTCAGGGTTAGTAGAACCAAATATAATATCATCGACATATATTTGTACAAGAATAATATGACCTTTTACTTTCTTGAAAAATAGAGTTTTATCGATTTGACCACGCTTAAAATTTTCAATATGGAGATAAGTAGAGAGAGTGTCATACCATGCACGAGGAGCTTGCTTTAAGCCATAGAGTGCCTTATCCAGTTTATAAACGTAACCTGGATGCTTAGGATCTGAGAATCCTGGAGGTTGTTCCACGTAGACTTCTTCGTTCAGCTTTCCATTTAGAAACGCTGACTTGACATCCATTTGATAAACTTTGAAGTCTCTGTGTACTGCGTAAGCTAAGAATAGACGAATGGCTTCTAGTCTTGCCACTGGAGCAAATGTTTCGTCGTAATCTATACCTTCCTCTTGTCTGTATCCCTGAGTAACAAGTCGAGCCTTGTTGCGGGTTACAGTTCCATGTTCATCCAACTTGTTTCGATAGACCCATTTAGTGCCTATCACTGACTTATCGGATGGACGAGGAACAAGATTCCAAACTTTGTTTCTTTCGAATTCAGTCAGCTCTTCTTGCATAGCGCTGACCAAGTTTGGATCTTGGAGGGCATCATCTGTTTTCTTTGGTTCAATTAGAGAAATATAGTTAACAAATAAACAAATATTACCGCACTTCGTCGAGTCTGAACACCAGAGTTTGGATCACCAAGAATTTGTTCGATAGGGTGATTTATAGTCCATCGCTAAGCCGGAGCATAAGTCGCTGACTCAACCTGAACTTCTAGAGGAGCTGGAGATGAGGATTCAGCAACTTCTGGTATATCAGCCAATAGAGGAATAGGTGCAGAAGTCATTTCATTCACTGATTGCTGAGAAGTAGGTGGTATATCTGAGATAGAAGGTTCAGAGGCAGTCATAGTGTTTAGAGGAACAACTGAGACCCATGATGTTTCAGCTTCACTAGTCTACATGCTTGGGATGATGGTTGGATCGTCATCTTCAGCGGGATGAGTATGAGATGGAGGAGTATGGACATCTTCTGAACCACCAAGATGAGAAAACATCCATTGATTCAGTTCTTCAATATTTGTAGAAGGTCTAGAGTTCTTTGAACGTGATTCGTCAAACGTGACGTGGATAGTTTCTTCTACAGTCTGTCTTCTTCGATTGAAGACTCTTAAGGCTTTGGAGATTAAAGAATATCCAAGAAAGATTCCATCATCAGCATTAGGATCAAACTTCCCAAGCGCATCTCTGTTGTTCAGTATGAAACACTGACATCCAAAGATGTGAAGAAAGCTAATTGAAGGCTTTCTCCCATGGAAGAGTTCATAGGCTATCTTCTTGAATCTTTTGACTATCAGCGACCTGTTTTGAGTAAAACAAGCAGTGTTGATAGCTTCTGCCCAAAACTGAGTAGGTAGGTGAGAATCACTGAGCATTGAACGTGCAGCTTCGATGATAGTTCGATTTATTCTTTCAGCGACTCCGTTTTGCTGCGGTGTTCTCACTGATGAAAAGTTTTGAGAAATACATTTGCTTTCAAAGAAGGAATCAAGAGAACAGTTTTTAATTCAGTCCCATGATCACTCCTTATTGATCGAACGGTCATGTTGTTCAAGACTTCCATTTTCTTGACAAATGTGATGAGTTCTTCAGGGGTGTCACTCTTAGAACGGAGAAACATTACCTAGGTATAGCGAGAGAATTCATCAACTATGACCAATGTATATTTATTTCCAGCGATGGATTGTTTGTTAACAGGGCCAAACAAATCCATATGGAGAAGTTGTAGAGGAGATGACACCGAGGAAACTTGCTTAGACTTGAAGCTTGCTTTGGTCTGTTTCCCTTTCTCACACGCTGAACATAAGGATTCTTTGACGTATGAGTGTTGAGGTAGACCAGTGACTAACTCTTTAGAAGAAAGAGTATTCAGTGTCTTGAAGTTGAGATGAGAGAGCCTCTTGTACCATATCCAGTTGACATCAGATGAGGCTTTTAAGAAGAAACATGAGTTCTCAGTGGTTCTAGAGTCCATGTTTATAACGTAAACATTTTCCAGACGATAACCGTTGAGAGCTATCTTCTCCTTTTTGTCAGTGACAAAGCAAGATTCCTTAGTGAAAATCACTTTGTTATCCTTGTCACACATCTGAGTAATGCTTAGAAGATTATGCTTCAGTCCTTCAACATATGCAACTCTTCCAAAGGTTGTTGTACCGTTTGAAAGTACACTAAACTCTCAGGTATAGCCTTTTCCATTTCCACCGAAAGTCACAGAGGGACCTTTATCTTCCTTGTATTCAGTGAGCAGGTTTATCTTTCCAGTCATATGTCTAGAGCATCCGCTATCAAGATACCAGATACCCTTCTGAACTTGCAAACAAAGGAAGATTAGTTTGACTTGGGCACCCATTTAACCATTGGTCCCCACTTGTCAGTGGTGGTAGAGGAAGTGGAAGGTTCAACAATCTTCGCAACATTTGAAGATTCAGCTTCAGAACTTGTCTTCACTTTGGTTATTTTCTTAACCTCGGTGGTCTTCTTTGCCTTTGGGGCATTGATCTTCACCTTAGCTAACTTTTCAGCTTTGGTGGTTGTGGGGCACTTACTAGCAACGTAATCAGTAAGTCCATAGTGATAACATTTCCTATAGCTAAAAGTAGCTTTAGGACCATTTGCATGCTTAGCCATTAATTTTAAATGAGCAGGGCCAGCACCAAGAATACCTTTAACGTCGGATCTTGGGGGAACCTAAGGTTCATCAAGATTCTTAGCTAGATAGTTCATCTTGATCCTTGGAGTGGATCGCTGAATATTTTCATAAACCTTATCCTTAGAGGATGAGGAATGATTAACTGAAGGTTTAACATTCTTCAGATTTGGTATTTTGGTACCCTTCTGAGGTTTTGGATAAACAATTTTCTCTTTACCTTTAGAAGTTAAGGTAGAGATTTCCTCAGGGATGGGAGTTTTAGAAGAGCAACACTGAGATGAGGAAGTGTCAGGGATTGAGGACACGAACATTCCAAACTTAAGCATGGAATGATCAGTGGTTTTGTAACCAAGACCACGTTTGTCACTCAGGGGAATTTGAGACTTAATTATCTCAGTGATCGTTGTTGAGGATTTACACCATCCTTCAACAGTAGCTTTTTTCAGCTTTCAATGCAGTAATAGCTTCTTCGCGCTCGATTTTAACTAGTTGATTTATATGAACCTGATCTTTTAAATCTTCTTCAATTGTAGAAAGCTTTTGTATTTGAAGGTGACAGTGTTTAAGCTGCTCAGCGAGATCAAGGTTTTGATTTTCAACAATAGTTTTGCCATTCATGGCATCATATAAACTCATAGTCAGTAGATCGATTTTTCGAAGACTATCAGCTTCATCAATATCTGAAATATGTGTAAAGAAAGAAGGTGATACCTTAGTAGCAGAGGCTGAAGTAGAGGGAATGTCAGTATTTTCTTCCTCATCTTCGATTTTGGTCATGAGACAGAGATTGGCCTCATCATCATATTCAGAGTCAAATGATTCTTCTTCGTTAGAGGCAGCCCAGTCAAAGTCAGCCATCAAGCCTTTGCCTTTCTTCTTAAAGCCTTACAGCTTTGCATACTTTTCTTTCAGCTTTTGATACTTGTCATCTCTAGCCCTAGGGTTAGAGGATTTCTTGGAGAAAGCTGAGGGTCTAGAAACTTTTTTTGACCTGCACTCGCTAGCAAAATGTCCTATCTTTTCACAGTTATAGCCTTATCAACAGGGGTTGATGATCTAGGTTTGTCAGTGATTGCGAGGGGTTTATTCTTTCTGAAAATTTTCTTTTTGGCGAATCTCCTGATTTTATTAGATAGGAGAGCCATAGATTCATCAAGATCTGAAGAGTCAGCATCTGATGAGCATTCAGAGTTAGTCTCCATCTCAGTGATAGTGACAGTAGATCGCTGAGTGGAAGGTGACTCTGAGATTAAAGCAACAGGGGTGCTTTTGGAATCTTTTACAAGATTCTTCTTAAGATGACTCGACTGCTCATGATTGAGCATAGTGCCATATAAGGTAGAAAGAGTCATTGATTTTAGATCCTTAGATAGCTTGAGACACATTGAATAACTGTCCCAGCTTTCAAGTAAACATTCTAAGAACTTTGTCAGAACTTCAAAGTTAGAATATTCCTTACCAACAATATTTAAATCTATTATTAAGCAGTTAAAGCGTTGGTGAACTTCAGAGAGAGATTAATTCTTACCACAGATGAAGCTTTCGTACTGTCTTACCAGGTTGATCTTTCTTGAGTCCTTGACTTCAAACGTACCTTCATATTGAACATAGATTGTGTCCCACATGGTTTTGGAGGTTTTTAGATTCATGACGGAATGGTAGACTTCGTCAGCAAGAGCCAAAGAAAGAATGGATCTGGCTTTGTTGTCGATAGCCACTTTCTTCTTATCTTCATCAGTCCACATATGAATTTCTTTGGGAACCAATCTTTCAGGAATGGCAGCTCTAGTAGCATTTCCTGGAACTTTAGGATCAATTCTAACAGGAATATATGGGTCGTTTTTCGATGTAATAAAGCATAGTAGGGTCTACACCTTCTAAGAAGAGTATCATCCTATTCTTCCATAGATTAAAGTTATCTCTAGAAAATCTAGAGGGTTTTGCAAGAGAACCATTGTCAATATAGTTTGTGTTTGTGTTGGTAGTCATAATGAGAAATAGTAAGGAAGATAAACGATTAGTATAAGCAAGATCTTGTTTATGAGATTAAAAAATCTGCTCTGATACCACTTGTTGGTCCCGAAGGGTTATACAAGTTTGTAGCAGGGGGGGGGGGTGAATACAAACACACGATTTTTACTTTCTAAATTGTTTATTAATATAATCAAATAATTTACAACTTGTTGTGGAACAAGATTAAGGACTAATCCTAATCTAAACAAGTTATGAGAACACTAAGTTTCTTGCACTAGAATTAAGACATAAAGGAGATAAGAATATTACGAATAATATTCTAACACAAAGTAGTAGAGAGAAGAAGAATGGCCGAGCACTTCATTTCTGAAGTAGAGTTCTTCTTATATACTACATGCATTTAATGCATTTCAGCATATCTTTACACGTGGCAGCCGCTGATTGGTTGCATGGTTTGACCTTTGTAGACAACCTTAGTAGCCGCATGATGTACAGTGTAGAATCAGAGTTGGTTGTACGATCCTGGACAAAAGTGATGTTCTTTCTGACATTATCGTACGGAGGCGTGCAAGGGAGGTAAGACAAAACTAACTTGTAGAGTAAACTTCATGATCAACCATTACTGAACAGTACTTTATCAGCGAGTGATAAAGTTCAGCGATCGCTGAAGTCTTCTACTTGAGACTTCACGTTGAGTGGACATGTCTTGTCTTCGATGATATCCGCATCAGTTCATTAGTAGACTTGTCGCTGGTTCTTGGGCTTGATCTTCGACATCAGCGTATAACCTTTGTTGACGTGAAACTTGTCTTCAGATATCATAAGTAAACAACTAAAACTATCAGCGATCACCAACAAGACTGAACATGCTCAGCGCTTTATTGATGAGCAGTTTCACTGAATGTCTAATTTAAAAGCATAAGTTTCCTATCAGCGGTACTGTAGAGTCATAGTACTTATCAGCGATAGTGAAACTCTAATACATATTGTCTACTTACAATTTTCACTAAGTATTTCTTAAAGAGTCATTATCAAATCACTGAGGGTTTGGATCAACACATTCCTTCTAAGATCATTCAAGATTGTGCAAAACTTGTTGTATGTCTAAGTTAAACTCTCACACTCCTTTGCTTTGAATCTCTCATATGCATTGATGCATTGATTCAGTTTTGCCTGAATTGATTTGGTTGTGCCAAGCATCTGCTTCTCCAGTTCATCCCACGTTTCTTTAGCAGATGTTCCACTATCGATTTGATTGAAGATGTCATTAGGAATTACCAAAGTCAACAAAGTAACAGCCCTCTTGTCTATTGCATGTCTCTTCTTTTGTGCTTCAGTATATTGCGAGAAACTCTTCCTCACTCTGGTAGCAGGAATCTCTGGTGTAGTAGTAGTTACAGGTGTAGCAGCAACATCAACGTATACTTCAATTCGACCTTCACGAATTGAGATCATCAAATTCTCATCAATATTATCCAAGAATTGAATAATTCGAATCTTCCATTGTTGATATTCTTTAGGAATTAGAACAGGTGGCTTCGTCTCAGATCCCATCGAGAGAAATTCTTTAGAAGTCATGATTGTAAGATGAATTGAATCTATTTAACAGAAAGACAAATTAGAATTTCTTGATCAAAAACAGAATGAATTCAAGAATTACGAAAAATTCAAGAATTACAAGTAGCAGCGGAATTCAATTATCGAATTGATCAAGAAATTGTCAAGAACACGATCAAGAAACCTTCAAGAACACGATCTTGACCTAATTTGTTTGTTGATTGGCTCTGATACCAATTGTAGAAATCAGGATTCGATCATACAATGTAATTGACTAATATGAACACAGTCAAACAGTAGAATAATTGAGAATTGGATCCAAAATCTTTGTATTCATTCAAGAACAGATTACAGATCTAGAGAGAGAATCACTCAATGATTACAAAGTGAATACAAAAGCTATTCAAAAGTTATGCGAAAGTTAGTTAGCTTTCAGTTGCTAACTCCTATATATACTGTAAAGAAAAAAGCTAAAGCTACAATACATGAACATGACAAACCAATTGTGAGTCTCAGATCCGTGCAACGAACAATAAAGAAATCAATAGATAAGAACATGTGTTATGATTTCAACTGGTCATCCAATTCACTTTTAATAATGCAGAGAGTTTACAATAAGCTTTGAGAAAGTAAAATGACAACTAGCCTAAAACAAAGGCTAAACAAAACTATTTATATGCAGGGCCTGTGGTAACAAGCCCACGGCCCATTCACTAACAAGGCTCAAAATAAACAATTACAAACCAGCCCTTGAACTTCTATTCAACCAGTAATTGACCCTAACAATCTCCCCCTTTGAATTGAAGTTCGAGTTCGCGCCAGTTCTCGACATATCTTTTTCGGAGCGTAAAGTGTACCTCGAACATTCGGATGGTGCGGCGATAGTCGATGCGTTCTTCAATCACTTCTAAGGCTTTTCGAGTGGTTATCTCATTAAGATTGGGAACATACGAGAGCCTTCGATTTTCGGATTCGAAAGTGATGATTTTTCGAAGAGCATCTTGGACTTTGAAGAGAGTGCCATCGCAAAATCTGTCTACCTGACTGAAGCGAAGGAACCTCTTTTCTTTCTGGTCGTTGAGGTATACTGTCCCAAATTCTGGTTCCAGAAGCAGTGCGTTCTGGGGATACATCTTCAGTTAAGGCGCTTTTAGATTCGGCTTTAACAGGTTTACCTTCTTCGCTCTGTTCTCGATTGCCATTTGAAAATCAGTAAGATAGGACATCATGATTGTGCGGATTAGGAGTCGACGAACATCCTCGAGCACTTTGGTCACATGAAGTGGTCGGATGGTTCGGGTTCGAAGGTCTTTCAGAATAGCATAGAAGTCGAACGGTCGGAGGTGCTTGAAGTCGGCTTCATAAAAACTCCATTCATTACCGTCTTCGTGTCGGACGGTGAATACTGGGTACCAGATCTTCAGAATACGGCTTGATTGGACGTTAAGAACTTCAGTGATCTTATGCTTGGTTCAGACTTGGCTAATAGGAAGACTTCGTTTCATGGCGTTTAAGTACTTGCTTTGGTATTTTGGGTCGGAGTTGGACGAGGTGAGAAATGAAGATCATAATCTTCTCCCATCGGATTTGTTGCTGTTGAGGAGGAGGATGATCAGAAGCTGTATGGTGTTGAGGAGATGTCGGATTTTCAGCAGTTGAGGTTTCGGGTCTTGTAGAAGTTTCGGCGGCTTGAGCGGTGTGAACAGGAGTACCATATAGGTTTTGCAGCAGAAACTGGTCATAGTCAACATTATCATCTTCATCAGTAGGGAAGATCAGGTTTACCTGGAGATTTACAGCACTGGCGGTTTTTTCGTACCATGCATATTCGGTCTTCGGGTCGATCTCGGTGTCTGGATTAATCAGATAGAGAGCAGGCCTATCTGATGTGTCATATGTGACCAATTCTTGTGTTGTTCCCTTAGGCTTTTCAACCGTCGGGTCTTCGTCATCAGAGATGTCCATATCCATGCCCATCTCAAATAGACTCAACTGGGCTTCAGGTTCTTCTTCAGTTGCAGTTGCCGCAGTTGAAGGTTCCAGTTTAACCACAGTAGTTTCAGAGATGATTGGAGCGGACTCATATAATCGTAGTCTCTTGTTATCCCCCTCACGATGATCAGGATCATCCTAGTCATTGTGCCTTCTTTTGAGTCCACCAGCTTGACTGTTGCAAGTATCTTCGAGTGAGGCGACTCTGTCGAACAGCGTTTTGAGCGCTTGTTGAACGTCCTTAAGAGTCGTGTAAAGCTGGTCCAAGCATGATGTAACAGATGACGAGGGAGCAGATACCTATGATCGTAGAACGGAGACCAGGTCTGCTTCAGTAGAAGCATCGGTTTCGGTGTTCTGGAGCAGTTGAGACAGAAGCATAGTCTTCAAAGTGTCCACCGAATAATTGGGCTGAACGGGAGCCGGTGGAGGTGTAGGTGCAGTTTCAGAATCGATTACCTTCTCTTTGCCTTGGATCAAGCTTCTAATCTTGTCAAGCTTGGTGGTGAGGCACTGCTCCATTCTTCGCGGACATCCTTGAGGGTGATGTCTAGAGACCCTTGTGACACAAAGTCAGGTAAGATAACACCGGGATCACTTAGATTACCCGTTGAGGCATCTAGCTTAGAGGTAGAGCCACCTACCTTCATGGTTGGCGATGATGTGGTCGTGGTAGGATTTCCTTCCGATCCTCGCATTCCGCTTAAAGGCGAAGACACTACGGAAGTTCCGATCGGGTCATGAAGAGCACCGATTTGTGGGATCTCATCTTTTGTCCTAGCCGAAGAATGTTCAATATCAAGTGGCTCTAGACTCGATTGTGGATTAAAAGAAGGCGAGACCGGGGGAGACTGGTCTCTATTTTTCAATACCCATACTCTCCAAGTTATGCTATGTCCCCGTGCGAAGTTGAAACATCCGTCTTTTGAGTGACAGATGAATGGCTTTGGAAGTTGTGCAATTGCGCCGCTGGGTCCACGACGGCTTCTTCAATACCCCGTCCCAACGGATGAGACGGAATAGTAGATGTGGCTACTGTAACGGCCCGGTTTCCCAAACATACAACAAATAACATAAATTGCATAACTTCATTACATTCATAAGAAAAGATACATCACAAACCAAGTACGGTCTCAAAAGTCTTGACATTACAAAATATATAAAAGCTTCCTAATCAACATTCATCAAAAGCTTCCTACACTTCATCCTCTCCTGCCGATCCTTAACCTAGAAAACATATTTTTGAAAACAAAATGAGGGTTAGACCAAACGGGTCTAGTGAGTTAATCCCGGTCCTTTCCAAAATAATTATAAAACTCTTTTCACATAATACTTTGTATCAAAATAGTTTACATAAAACCTTTCGTATAAGCACGCATATACCACACGTATATAAATACCACATTAGGACTCGTGCACCGTGTATCTCTCCTCATCTCATCTTCTTTCCCCTGGCCACATTAGTCGGTAGCAAGCCAACTAATCATCGTCACTGTACAATACAGTCGACTCGACTGTAATTACATACAGCCCCGCTGCAATTACCTACAGCTCCACTGCCATTTCATGCAGCCCCGATGTATTTCCATACAGCCCCGCCGAACAATAATTCGGCTCACTTATACTCGTTTCGTGCAATATAACCATAACATATATCTTAATATATTATCAATCATGTACACCATACATATAAGCACATTAATCACTAATTATCACATTCCCAAACCATACGTATGTATTCCAGTTGAAAATACTTTTAAAGTAAAACTCACCTCGATCGCTTATCCATAAACACTTCCAAGCTTTTCTCCAAAAGATTCAGTCTATCAATCCCAATCCACAGAGTCTACAAATAGATTAAATACAAATATCCCCTTACTAACTGATCACATAAAACGTACTAGAAGACCAAGGACTCTAGATAACTCAAATCCTCAAAAGTGACCAAAATAGCTAAAGTATCCGGACAACCCAAACAACCCGGACAAAACCACCTTTTCCGGACAACACGACTTTTCCGGACAACCTCATTAATCCGGACATCAAGACTAATCCGGACAACACGATTTATCCGGACAACACAAGGAATCCGGATGCCATCCGGACTCTAAATCACCCGGAAACCCTCAAACAAATCATTCGGACACTATCAATAAACTACCCGGACACCACCCAAGAAACTACCCGGATACCTTCATATTATCCGGACACCTCTGACTGTTTATCCCATTTTCACCCAGAAATCGACAGAATCAACCCCAGATGTGTTTGTGATGTTTCTACTCCGATAGATACTTCCTACTAACCATTATAAACATAATTTGTACTAGAAACATACCTTAATCAGCTTCAATAACTTCAATTTGGTCCTTTACCCTTCTTTCTCTTTTCTTCTTTCTTTTGCTCTCAATACACACACACACACACACTTACTAATCTGAGTTTTCTGAAATGAAGACACCTGGATATCTAATTCAGATATCATCCACTCTAATTACCATTTTAGACCCTAAACTATTCCATAATAACCAAAGCACACTTAACTTACTAAATCATCTCAACTTACCCAAAATAGTAACTTTTAAAGTTAACTAAATTTAACGGAACTAGGATTTCACTAACGAACTTACCCGGGGTATTACAGCTACCCAGGCGACACTCGGCTGGATATGCTCAGAAGCCTCTTTATTTTTACGACTTATTCTCTCTAGATTCTTTTTAGATCTGACTTCACTCTGTCTCACCTCTTCTTGATTTTCAACTAAATCTCCCTCCGCTCTCCTTGTGTCTCTCATATCAGGCTAGATAGTAGGGATGAGTGGGGTTGATGGTGAGGCAGATTGGATTCCTTCAGTTAGTTTTGGGTTTGGCCCGATACGGGTATGTATTAAGGATATCCGTATGGCACGGGTCATATCGGACTCAGTGGAATCGGATTCCACATCCTCAACCTGTCTGACCGGTGAGAGAAGATCAGATAGGTAAGGTTCCAGGTGACGGTGAAGCATTGGTCGTGACGACGTACATGCTTTGCCTGTCGGTCGGGTGATAGGAATGGAAGGTCATTTTCTTATTTCGGCTTGATGGGGTTGGGTAGTACTGGGACGCGTATCCAATGCACCGCCCGCTCCTGTTCCCCTCCCATGAATTCTCAACACACCCCGCCCGAGAGCCCCTGCTGCCCGGGCCCTTCCTCCTCTTGTCCTAGGATCCTCACGTCGCTCAAGTCTAAGTCCCTGGGGAGGTCCCTCTGGCGCTGGCTGGACCATAGGATTCCCTAACTCTTGCATATATTCTATCACACACGGTGCATTGGGGTCCGCGTGTGCCAGTAAATGTTCAGGTATAGGCATGGATGGGGTAGCTGATGGATTACGAATCACCAAGTATTGTTGATTGTGATGAGGACATACCGGGTGGTTGATTCGTCGTGGGATCAGAGGGTTCGCATCCATATATTGTCGAACGGCTAGAGCAAAGAACCACGGAAATGGAAGGAACTTCTTTTTGGTACCGCCGGTCTATCTGATAGCTAGCACCATTTCACGCCAAATAACTGCTGTGTAGTCTATGTGCCGATTGTAAACAACTGCGTGAAATAAACGTAGGAAGTCGACGGTGCATTGGTCTATCCCCTTCCATCGGGAGGACAGACATCGGTGAAGGATGGAAAATAAAGTGTACCAGACCGGGGCGATGTATTTTCGGGTGAATGCGGATGGGCGGTCGAGGGCGTGTCGATATCTAAGCGCACTAACTTCCGCACATAGTGTGACATCGTCGATGGTGGGTGCGTATGCGGCATGGCCTCCGGCATTCGGTTCCGGAAGGGACATTAGTCGTCGGAAGGATTCCAGTGTTAAAGTGAACGGATGGTGATCAATGTTGGCAGTGATGGTCTGAACGTTGTTGACAGTGACCACCCTCGCCGTGTGCCATACTTGATGTACATTTTTGAGTGACACATATGTCGTCGTGGTCAGTGCTCGGTGAAGCGGGTGGCCGAGCAATATATCAACTATTACTCGATGATCGATCCGGAATGCGACAGCATCAAGGTGATGGTTGTTTGGATTGATCTCAATTTCCTGATCCACAGGAACCAGGGCATTGTCGGCCTCCTCGTCTATGATATCCTCAGAAGGAGGGATGTTTTGTTGTTGCTGCTCTTGTTGATCCGCCAAGTATAATACCTGTAAAGCAGAGTGTCAGATAATGGACGTGATAAAATCAGCTTTAATGCGTACCTTAGCATTTGAATGGCTCAATCATCGGTTGATTGAGGACTGGATGTAGAAGCAGGACATTGGGATTGCCAATGTGTGATAAATGCAGAGGTATTGGACTCGAGCAGTGTCCGGATAAATAGGGTATCCGGACAAGCAAAACTGACTTGGCAGACAGGGGATACCGGGTAACCTAGAGGTTACCGGGTACATTATGGTTACCGGATCAAGAAGGTTACCGGATCAAGAATGTTACCGGATCAAGATGACATACCGGGTTCAAGAATGTTACCGAACACTAATCATACCGGATAGTCGAACTTACCGGATACCAGGTATCCGGACGACTTGGGTTACCGGGGATCGATGTGTCTGGGTTGTTTGAAAAATGGTACTTACCGGGTGTCTTGGATGATACCGGATAACTTGCTAGTTACCGGGTAACATGAATGTTACCGGGTAACTAGGGTTTCCAGGTATGCGACTGAGGTGCCCAAATCTAACCAAAACATCCTCAAAAATGAAATCTATACAGTGTAGAGTGTGCGAAATGGGAACACGTACCACAATTATGATTTAGGAAACCTAAAACGAACTGTAAAAGAAGTTACGTTCGAAAAAGGTTTGGAGAAACCCGGTGAGGTAACTATGGCAATCGAATCGACATGGAACCGTGATTGTGTGCGTGTGATGATGAGCAAAAACCATTCGAGTGTAATAGAAGACGAATATCTGAGAGTATGTAATCTGAAAACGGGGATCTGATCGAAAATCGCGAGTCACCGAGTCGAGGGGTTTTAGAGAGAGTTTGGAGTTTTTGAAATTGTTTCCGGGTGAAGTAAATTCAAATTGACCGGATGCTTATTTATATGGGTGGACCTTACCGGGTAGATGACTCGGTAACTTACCCGGTCCGGTAAGTGTACCTGTTAACATTGGTTACCCGGTAACTTACCGGGTAAGCACCCAAAAACCCAAAAGTTTGAAAAATTGGATCCTCTCTTAGGGAATTTTCCCGCTCCCCCTCACCCTCTGCATAGGTATTTCCTTGCTCCCCCTTGGAACAGGAATGATAGTGATTTGGAAGACGTCAACACAAAAAAACTTTTGACGCTTTTAAGAAAAAATGTGTGACGCTCCCCCTCAAATGATGAACACAATGGTTGTGCTCCCCCTCAGAATGTGCACAATGTGTGATGTGAAGTGCACTCAGGAATGTCCTTACACAAAAAAAAACTTTTCAAGCAATGAAAGAAAAACATGTGTGTGACACTCCCCCTCAACAATAGAACAACTTACCTGATAGCTTGTCATGCTCCCCCTGAACACATGAAGACTTGTGAAAGCACATAGATAAAGCCAAATAAACTAGACGACAGTATTAAATAAAAGAAACACACGCGGATATAAAGTAAACAAACAAAATCTACCTAATAAATACAGAGACTCAACCTAACTGTATAACTGATACAAGTAGAATACATGTGCGAGAAGTAAATGCTCAATCATCAGGAGTGTGAACAACAGATGATGAGTAGACATTTTCTCGTAGATGTATGGAACTTGTATCGGGCACACAAACAGATCACGTCGTCCGATTTAGCATACCTAACTTGGACACTAGAGTATTAAAATGTATTTCGTCCAAGGTTTTGTAAATAGGTCTGCTAACTGATGTTCTGTATTTACAAAATAGAGTTCGACTGTACCTCTTTCAACGTGATCCTTAATGAAATGGTACCGAACGTCTATGTGCTTTGTCTTAGTATGCTGGACCGGATTGCTTGATATGGAAATTGCGCTATTCGAGTCACAGTAGATGGGCACCTTGACGTATATAAAGCCGTAGTCTTTGAGTTCCGTCCGCATCCAAATCACCTGAGAACAGCAGCTCGCGGCGGCCACATATTCTGCCTCGGCAGTCGACGTAGAGACGCATTGCTGCTTCTTGGATGCCCAACCCACCAAGCTATCGCCCAAGAACTACACATTCCCTGATGTGCTCTTCTGATCCATCATGCTGCCCGCGTGATCCGCATCCGAGTATGCAGACAGCTCAAAACCTGTCTCTTTCGGGTACCACAAGCCAAGATCAGCAATACCGCGTAGATAACGAAAAATTCGTTTTACAGCCATTAAATGAGACTCTTTCGGTTTTGACTGAAATCGGGCGCATAGAAAAGTTGAAAACATGATATCCGGCCTACTCGCAGTCGCAGTTAATTACATCAAAGAACCGATCATTCCCCGGTACGTTTTAGCGTCCACATCCTTTCCGTTAGGATCGGAGTGTAACTTTGTACTGGGTGCCATGGGAGTTTTCATCGGTGAGGACTGTTCCATCTGGAATTTCTTAAGAATATCCCGAATGTACTTAGCCTGGTTTATGAATATCCCGAATGTACTTAGCCTGATTTATGAATATCCCGGTCGACAGTTGTTTAACTTGAAGACCAAGGAAGAAATTCATCTCACAAAGCATATTTATTTTAAAAAATTGTCCCATTAACTTGGCAAAGTTCTTACAATATTGAGGATTAGTAGAACTGAAGATTATGTCATATACTTACACTTGTACTAGAACAATATGACCTTTTTCATTTTTGAGTCGATTTTACCTCGTGTGAATTCCGATTTTATCAAAAACGCAGTTAGAGTATCATACCAGGCCCGTGGAGCTTGCTTCAGTACGTATAATGCCTTGTATGGTATATAGACATGACCAGGCTTCTTCTCGTCCACGAACCCATCCGGTTGCGATACGTACACTTCTTCCTTGAGATCGCCGTTAAGGAATGCGGTCTTCACATCCATTTGGAAGACCGTGAAATTCGTGTACGCGGCGTATGCAAGGAACATACGTATAGCTTCTATTCTCGCCACCGGAGTGTATGTCTCGTCGTAGTCAATCCCTTCTTGCTGACGGTATCCCTTAGCCACGAGACGCGCCTTGTTGCGGACTACGATGCCGTCCTCGACCTTCTTGTTCTTGAAGATCCACTTGGTTCCGATCACCGTCTTGTGGGTTGGACGTGGGACAAGTTGCCATACCTTGAGAGCCTCGAATTGGTTGAGCTCTTCTTGCATGGCTATCACCCAGTTCAGATCTTCGAGTGCTTCACGTACTGTTGTCGGCTCTATCTTACTCAAGAAACCGGAAAATAGGCAGAAATTGGCTGATGCGGGGATGATCTTTCGTCCATTTGGTGGCGTGTGGAAGCGGCTGCTGAGTTGAATGTGAGGCGTTCGGATCCACATAGTTACCAGATGGAAGGTCTTGTATCGCTTCAAGTGTAGCCAGTTGGTTTCTCGGAGGAGACGAGGGAGGATTCGTGTAAAGCCCGTGTCCCGGTATGGTTTTTTTTTTAAATTCTTAATGTTGTTATTTTTTTAAGCGAGTCTCTTTAACGGAAGTTGTCAAAGGGACCTCGAATGTTATGTGTGGCAAACCTCACTCTCTTTTTACAATATTATGGTAATTTAGGAACCAAAAGTGCCAAAGTGATTGAGCCTAGGGGCTAAATGTGGACAATGGAATTGTTGGAGTGTTGAACGGCCAAGGGAAGGGGGACCGACCCCCCCCCCCCTTTCTCTTCTCGTCGGTTTCCATATGGCAGCAGCAAACAGCCCCCTTTATTCTTTTCTTGATTGCTTTCTTTTGGTTTCAATTGCCAAAGAAGGGATCGTGAGTGTGAGAGCCGAGAGAGATAGAAAGTAAGGGTGTTAGGGAGAGATCGTGAGATAGAGAGGACCGGAGAAGAAGAGAGAGAGTGGGGTCGCCGGAGGGTTGTTCCAGTCGCCGGAGATTGCCACCACCACCACCATTCGCCGGAGAAGTCGAGGGAAGAGGAGCAACCATCGAAAGGTAAGTCGTCCTCTTGTTCCGTCTTGTTTTCTATCCTTGTTCGTCTTTCCGGCGAGGCAACCACCGCCGCCCGCCGCCGCTACGGTGGCCGTGGGTGGACGGCGGTGGCTGCGTGCAGGTGGGTATGCGTGGGTATGTGGCTGTATGGTTTAGCAATCGAGAGTATAGAGGGAGGTGGTGCGAGAATGGGATGGTAAGTGCGTGCGGAGAACCGTCGCCGCCGCCGCCGCCGCCGTGCCCCACTGCCGGAGGTGGCAGTGGGTGGTGCCCGTGGCGTAACCCTAAAACCCCCCTGACCGTAACCCTAAACCATAAACCGTTAATCCTAATCTCAAAAACAGTTTTATCATTTCATGTGAATTATTGTAATCTGCCACTGTTTTGCGTAGCTCATACCTCTTTGCTCGTAACTCCGATTGAGCCAAAATTAGTACCCAAGGTTCCAGTATGGGGTCGGTCACGTTTTCCATGTTTTAGCGGAAGACTGGTTCAGCATCTAGCTAGGTGAAAAGGTGGTCGCAAATTGGTGATTTGTCATTTTATGTGAAGGTCGATTTTCTGCCACTGTTTTGTCGTGGCCGTAACTTTTTACTCGTAGCTCGGATTGATATGAAATCAGTGGCCGAAGTTCACTAATCGAGTCAGGAAAATTTTTCGTGTTTTGCCGAAAGTCTGTTTAGGCCTGTAGCTGGGCCGTATGGGGCTGTTTATACAGCCTGGTCCGAAAAACCTCCAGCTTTCTGTCCCTGTTTTGTTTTATGCATAACTGTTGCTGGGAATGTCGGTTTGGAATGGGACTGGTGCCAAAGGTTTCGTTTCGGAGTCTATTAAGTTTCCTCTGTTTTGCGGAAAGACCAATTCGGACCATAGCTAGGGCGAAGTTGCCATGTTGTACTGAAAGGTCCGGGTGTTCGCTGTTCTGCGAATCATTTTTGTGAAATCTATAGTAAATTATAGAAAAATCGTTAGGACGCGTGCGATACGTCCCTGAAATCGTAAGACTTAGAACTTCGTATTTATGGATTTTAATTTCTGTATTTATCAGTTTTTAGGGAGTAAAACAGGTCCCGAACAGACCCGTAATTTCTAATAAAAACTGGAATTCTTAGTCGTTTGAAAACTAGTAAACGTGTTATGGGTCGGGACTTTCCTTTGACTTTTTTTATACGTATTTAGGTGGGAGAAAGTGAAGAAGATTGCCGGGTTGGTGTTGCGTTTCGTGAGCACGTTGCTTAGCCTTGAGGTGAGTTCTCTCACCGCGTAGTTAAGAATTTCATGTATGTCGTTCTTTTGTGTTACGTGTTATTACGTGTATTTATGTGCTTACGTGAACTAGATGGGATGTGATAACTCGTTGTGATTTGTTAAGTTCGTATGTGGAATATATATATGCATGCGTACACCTCGTTGGGACTGAGAGGCTCGGTGGGACCGAGGGCTTGGTGGGACTAAGCTAGTACAACAATTTTTACTCGGTGGGACCGAGGGCTAGGTGGGACTGAGCTGGTATCAATGTATTTTGTGTACTCGGTGGGACCGAGGTTCGTGCTTAGGTAATAATCATTATGTGGTTTGATATACGTGGTGATGGTGATATTGCCTACCTGCGAGTAGGGGCGATATGCGTGGGGTTGCTGCCTACGTGCGTGGTTGGATTCACTAAGCGTTTAGCTTACCCTTTCCCAATATGTTGTTATTTCAGGTGCGGGCGGCAGTCGGGCATGACCGTACACACATGGAGCGCGGAGTGTCAGATATTGCTAAACTCTCACTTACAAACCCTTTGAATTTAATTATGTAATTTTCCGCTGCATGAACTTTGTTGATGGTTTGAAGTAACGACGTTAATTTTATTTAAGACGTGAATTATTAAATCATGGTTGTTTTATAATGAAATGTATGTTTTAAAATTTTTAAATTTCCTTGTAATTTTTGGGACGTTACAACTTGGTATCAGAGCACAACTTGAGTGAATCAAGCACATCTCGGTGTGTTTGGTCTCAAGTTGCGGCTAAGAGATCTTTAAATTCTTTTACTAAAATCTTTTAAAATTAAATGAAAAGAGAAAACCCGTTTGGGAAACGGTGATCGTGGGCGCAGTGTGTACAGTCAGCCGACGCCAGCTGGGAAGGTAAGGAACTTAGTGTATCTATTCCACTGCCTGCGGAGGGTCATCCCCGTAACCGAGAGTTCCAATATCGGGATCTCTCCGCCTGTTCCCCGCCAGAGTTTAAGGGAGACCTGGATCCGATTACCAGTATGCGATGGGTATCTGACATGGAGTTCGCATTTTTGACCAGTGGTTGCCCGGACAACCTAAAGGTCCGTTTTGCAGTGAATCTACTCCGTGACGGCGCGAAGGATTGGTGCGCCACGGCATTGACGCCTGCCGAGCGCACTACTTTGACTTGGGACGAGTTTGTCACTCGTTTCCGTGCGGAGTATGTACCGCCAGTTGAGATGGAACGAATCGCTAAAGAATTCCTTGAGCTCACCCAGACAACAGAGACGGTAAAAGAGATGAACATGAAATTTACCGAGATGGCATTATTCTGTCCTCAGTATGCCGCCTCGGAAGAGATGAAGATGTCAAGGTATAAAGATATGCTACGCACGGAGATCCGAGAATTTGTTAGCACGGCACAGTACACTTCATTATCCGCCATGATGGACGCCGCTCGAAGGAGGGAGCTTGAGCTGGAGACCCAAGCTAAGAAGCGGAAGGCGGCACAGCCAGTGACGCCCATCTCGGCAGTGCCGAAGCGCTCGAGGTTCACAGGTACGCGCACGGGTTCTAGCAGTGGCGGGTTTAAGCCCCGTGATACCGGAGCAAGGAGAATAGAGGGGTGTTTTAAGTGTGGCCAACCCGGTCACCTCAGCCGGGATTGTAAGACGCCGTTAATGGTCTGTTTCAATTGTAATCAGACGGGCCACGTAAGGGCCAACTGTCCTAGAGCAGGGGTAGCTGCTGGGGGTGGAGCTCAGAGGGTGCCTGGGAATGCCCCGTTGCGCATTACTGATGGTCGAGCTGGTCAGCCAGGGACGGGAGCGGCCCGAGGTAGAGTTCACCAGTTGACGGTGGATGAGGCACAGGCGACGCCTAAAGTGGTCACAGGTATATCCCTTACTTCTTTCCTTTTGTATTTCCTTTCCATGTCATGTATTTATTTGTGGTCGAACTATATGTTAGGTACATTCCTAGTTAACTCGGTGCCTGCAGTTGTGTTGTTTGATAGCGGGGCTACTCACTCCTTTGTGTCCCGCACATTTAGCGAGGGTTTAGGCCGAGTTGTAGGACGCTTGAGTTATCCTCTGGTTATTGAGGTGGCTGATGATAGGACCTTGACGGTCACAGACGTGTTTCGCGGGTGCACCTTAGAGATCTCAGGGGTGAGGTTTCCCATTGACCTGATCCCGATTGCTATGCGGGAGCTTTGTGTGATTGTGGGCATGGATTGGATGGATAAGTTCGACGCAGAGATTGTTTGTCGTCACAAACAAGTGTGAGTTCGAACCCCAAGCGGGGGAGAACTGTTGATTCAGGGAGACTCGCCCAGACGGTCTACGGCAATATGTTCCGCGGCGAGGGCTCGGAGACACCTTCAGCATGGTGGTCAGGGGTACTTAGCGTATGTGATAGATACGCGTGTTGACGAGGCGAAGAAGACTGCCGAAGATGTGCCAGTCGTGAGGGAGTTTGCCGATGTGTTTCCCGACGAGTTACCGGGGATACCTCCTGAACGACAGGTAGAGTTTGGAATCGATCTGATTCCAGGTGCTGCTCCGGTGGCCTAGGCACCCTACCGCCTGGCTCTACCGGAAATGAAAGAGCTGTACGCCCAGCTGCAAGAGCTACTCGAAAAGGAGTTCATTAGACCGAGCTGTTCGCCGTGGGGGGCACCTATCTTATTCGTGAAGAAGAAGGATGGATCACAACGGATGTGCATAGACTATCGAGAGCTGAATAAGCTTACGGTAAAGAATCGTTACCCTTTGCCAAGGATTGACGATTTGTTCGACCAGCTTCAGGGGGCCTCATGGTTCTCCAAGATTGATCTACGATCGGGGTACCACCAGATGCGGGTCAGGAGTGAGGACACGGAAAAGACGGCTTTCCGTACGCGATACGGTCATTACGAGTTTGTGGTAATGCCTTTTGGACTCACCAATGCACCTGCAGCGTTCATGGACCTCATGAACCGGGTGTGTAGTCCGATGTTGGACCGCTCGGTAATTGTGTTCATCGATGACATTCTGGTGTATTCGAAGACCAAGGAGGAGCACGAGATGCATCTTCGAGAAGTGTTGGAAGTATTGAGGCGAGAGAAGTTATACGCTAAGTTTTCCAAGTGCGAATTCTGGTTACGAGAGGTCCAGTTCCTAGGACATGTCGTGAATCAGGATGGTATTATGGTTCACCCAGCTAAGATTGCAGCCGTGATGCGGTGGGAGGTGCCGAAGACTCCTACTGAGGTGAGAAGCTTTCTGGGATTAGCGGGGTATTATCGAAGGTTTATACAGGATTTCTCTAAGATCGCGTTACCCATGACGCGATTGACAAAGAAATCTGCGGCTTTCAGTTGGGGGAGGAACAACAGAAGGCGTTCGAGGAGCTACGCAGGCGGTTGTGTGAGGCTCCTGTGTTAACCTTACCCGAGGGCATGGAGGATTTGGTAGTATATTGTGACGCCTCACATCAGGGTTTGGGTGCCGTGCTTATGCAGCGCGGCAAGGTCTTAGCCTACGCTTCTAGGCAGCTGAAGCCTCACGAAGCAAATTACCCGACTCATGACCTGGAGTTGGGAGCGGTAGTGTTTGCCCTTAAAATTTGGAGGCACTATCTCTATGGTGTCAAGTGTACGATCTACACTGACCATAAGAGCCTCAAGTACTTGATGGATCAGCAGAACCTTAATATGCGTCAGCGAAGGTGGCTCGATGTGGTTAAGGATTATGACTGCGAGATACTGTACCACCCGGGTAAGGCGAACGTGGTCGCGGACGCACTCATCCGACATCCGGTCGGTGAGCCACTGAAGGGTTATTGCCAGCGATTGACAGTGATTTCATCTATCCTGGAGTCGATAGGAAGCGCTCAAGAGGTGGCTGTCTTGGAGGAAAATGCAAAGCGGGAAAGAGTGTCGGGGGAAATCTCGAATTTTGTTCGTGATAGTCGGGGGTTGTTAACTCGACATGGTAGGGTTTGGGTTCCATTCATCGGCGGGAACCGGCAGGTACTAATGGATGAGGCGCATAAGTCCAAGTTCTCGATTCACCCGGGGGCTACAAAGATGTACAGGGACTTGCACGAAGGTTACTGGTGGCCCGGCATGAAGTGGGATGTAGCTAGGTGTGTTGAGGTATGTATGACCTGTCGGAAGGTCAAAGCGGAACATCAACGACCTCATGGGAAATTGCAACCGTTGGAGGTCCCAGTTTGGAAATGGGAAGAGATTACTATGGACTTCATAACGAAACTCCCAAGGACTCCCCGTGGGAACGATGCCATTTGGGTGATTGTTGACCGTCTGACCAAGAGTGCACACTTCTTGGCCATCAGGGAGACCTCCTCGGCGGAGAAGCTTGCGGAGGTGTTTGTGCGTGAGATCGTGGCCAGGCACGGGGTGCCAGTTTCAATTGTCTCCGATAGGGATACTCGTTTTACCTCTCGGTTTTGGGAGAAGTTCCAGTCGGAGATGGGTACACGGTTACACTTTAGCACGGCCTTTCATCCACAGACGGACGGGCAGAGCGAGCGAACCATTCAGACCCTCGAGGATATGCTTCGAGCTTGTGTCATCGATTTTGGAGGTAGTTGGGATCAGTACTTACCCTTGGCGGAATTTTCCTACAACAACAGCTACCACTCTAGTATTGGCATGCCGCCATACGAGTTATTGTACGGTAGGAAATGCAGGACGCCCGTTTGTTGGGGTGAGGTTGGGCATCGGGTAATAGGGAGTACTGACATCGTGTTGAAGACGACCGAGACAATTCAGATGGTGCGGGATCGTTTGGTTACTACACAGAGTCGGTAGAAGAGCTACGCCGACAAAAGGCGATCCGACTTGGAGTTTCAGGTGGGTGATTATGTATTGTTGAAGGTTTCACCCTCGAAAGGGGTGATCCGGTTTCGTAAGCGGGGGAAGCTAGGGCCTCGTTATATTGGTCCTTACCGGATCATCGCCCGCGTGGGGAAAGTGGCTTACCGGTTGGAGCTACCAGAGGAACTGAACCTGATTCACAACACCTTCCACGTTTCGCAGTTGCGAAAGTGTGTGATGGATGAGTCTGCAGTAGTACCGCTCGAAGATATTCAGATCGACGAGCGGCTTAATTACGTGGAAAAGCCAGTTGCTATTCTTGACAGGAGGACGAGAACCTCGCAGAACAAGGTTGTTGGTTTGGTGAAGGTTCAATGGAGACACCGAAAGGGTTCCGAGTGGACTTAGGAACCTGAAGCGGAGATGCGAGAGAATTATCCGGAGCTGTTTGCGGGTGTAGACTTCGGGGGCGAAGTCTAATTCAAGCGGGGGAGAGTTGTAAAGCCCGTGTCCCGGTATGGTTTTTTTTTTTTTTTTTAAATTCTTAATGTTGTTATTTTTTTTAAGCGAGTCTCTTTAACGGAAGTTGTCAAAGGGACCTCGAATGTTATGTGTGGCAAACCTCACTCTCTTTTTACAATATTATGGTAATTTAGGAACCAAAAGTGCCAAAGTGATTGAGCCTAGGGGCTAAATGTGGACAATGGAATTGTTGGAGTGTTGAACGGCCAAGGGAAGGGGGACCGACCCCCCCCCCCTTTCTCTTCTCGTCGGTTTCCATATGGCAGCAGCAAACAGCCCCCTTTATTCTTTTCTTGATTGTTTTCTTTTGGTTTCAATTGCCAAAGAAGGGATCGTGAGTGTGAGAGCCGAGAGAGATAGAAAGTGAGGGTGTTAGGGAGAGATCGTGAGATAGAGAGGACCGGAGAAGAAGAGAGAGAGTGGGGTCGCCGGAGGGTTGTTCCAGTCGCCGGAGATCGCCACCACTACCACCATTCGCCGGAGAAGTCGAGGGAAGAGGAGCAACCATCGAAAGGTAAGTCGTCCTCTTGTTCCGTCTTGTTTTCTATCCTTGTTCGTCTTTCCGGCTAGGCAACCACCGCCGCCCGCCGCCGCTACGGTGGCCGTGGGTGGACGGCGGTGGCTGCGTGCAGGTGGGTATGCGTGGGTATGTGGCTGTATGGTTTAGCAATCGAGAGTATAGAGGGAGGTGGTGCGAGAATGGGATGGTAAGTGCGTGCGGAGAACCGTCGCCGGAGTACCGCCGCCGCCGTGCCCCACTGCCGGAGGTGGCAGTGGGTGGTGCCCGTGGCGTAACCCTAAAACCCCCCTGACCGTAACCCTAAACCATAAACCGTTAATCCTAATCTCAAAAACCGTTTTATCATTTCATGTGAATTATTGTAATCTGCCACTGTTTTGCGTAGCTCATAACTCTCTGCTCGTAACTCCGATTGAGCCAAAATTAGTACCCACAGTTCCAGTATGGGGTCGGTCACGTTTTCCGTGTTTTAGCGGAAGACTGGTTCAGCCTCTAGCTAGGTGAAAAGGTGGTCGCAAATTGGTGATTTGTCATTTTATGTGAAGGTCGATTTTCTGCCACTGTTTTGTCGTGGCCGTAACTTTTTACTCGTAGCTCGGATTGATATGAAATCAGTGGCCGAAGTTCACTAATCGAGTCAGGAAAGTTTTTCGTGTTTTGCCGAAAGTCTGTTTAGGCCTGTAGCTGGGCCGTATGGGGCTGTTTATACAGCCTGGTCCGAAAAACCTCCAGCTTTCTGTCCCTGTTTTGTTTTATGCATAACTGTTGCTGGGAATGTCGGTTTGGAATGGGACTGGTGCCAAAGGTTTCGTTTCGGAGTCTATTAAGTTTCCTCTGTTTTGCGGAAAGACCAATTCGGACCATAGCTAGGGCGAAGTTGCCATGTTGTACTGAAAGGTCCGGGTGTTCGCTGTTCTGCGAATCATTTTTGTGAAATCTATAGTAAATTATAGAAAAATCGTTAGGACACGTGCGATACGTCCCTGAAATCGTAATACTTAGAACTTCGTATTTATGGATTTTAATTTCTGTATTTATCAGTTTTTAGGGAGTAAAACAGGTCCCGAACAGACCCGTAATTTCTAATAAAAACTGGAATTCTTAGTCGTTTGAAAACTAGTAAACGTGTTATGGGTCGGGACTTTCCTTTGACTTTTTTTATACGTATTTAGGTGGGAGAAAGTGAAGAATATTGCCGGGTTGGTGTTGCGTTTCGTGAGCACGTTGCTTAGCCTTGAGGTGAGTTCTCTCACCGCGTAGTTAGGAATTTCATGTATGTCGTTCTTTTGTGTTACGTGTTATTACGTGTATTTATGTGCTTACGTGAACTAGATGGGATGTGATAACTGGTTGTGATTTGTTAAGTTCGTATGTGGAATATATATATGCATGCTTACACCTCGGTGGGACTGAGGGGCTCGGTGGGACCGAGGGCTTGGTGGGACTAAGCTAGTACAACAATTTTTACTCGGTGGGACCGAGGGCTCGGTGGGACTGAGCTGGTATCAATGTATTTTGTGTACTCGGTGGGACCGAGGTTCGTGCTTAGGTAATAATCATTATGTGGTTTGATATACGTGGTGATGGTGATATTGCCTACTTGCGAGTAGGGGCGATATGCGTGGGGTTGCTACCTACGTGCGTGGTTGGATTCACTAAGCGTTTAGCTTACCCTTTCCCAATATGTTGTTATTTCAGGTGCGGGCGGCAGTCGGGCGTGACCGTACACACATGGAGCGCGGAGTGTCAGATATTGCTAAACTCTCACTTACAAACCCTTTGAATTTAATTATGTAATTTTCCGCTGCATGAACTTTGTTGATGGTTTGAAGTAACGACGTTAATTTTATTTAAGACGTGAATTATTAAATCATGGTTGTTTTATAATGAAATGTATGTTTTAAATTTTTTAAATTTCCTTGTAATTTTTGGGACGTTACAATTCGTCGAAGGTTGAGCAACTTCTGGTTCCAAGGTATGCAGAGGCTGATCATCGATTGTAGCAGATAACGAATCATTAGGAGCGATCTACGGGTTTATTACTGGTTCCTCCAGGGGTTTAGTAGTATCAGATGAAGTTGATGATGACGGTTGAGATGTCTCCACAGTGATGGAAGGCATGCTTGTCGAAGGCGGCGGACCGGATAGATTCGCCGAATCCTCGATGCGAGAAGCTTCAAGTCATGGTTGTGCTGAGAAATGAGGGGTAGAAACATTAAGTATGTCATCATAAAAATATTGGAACAGTAAAT
This sequence comes from Saussurea involucrata, assembly GCA_033807775.1. Classification (NCBI taxonomy): domain Eukaryota; kingdom Viridiplantae; phylum Streptophyta; class Magnoliopsida; order Asterales; family Asteraceae; genus Saussurea; species Saussurea involucrata. Next base: position 49,723,142 of record CM066314.1, on the reverse strand, counting down.
CTAAATCTGAAATATCAGAATTCGATGAAGATGCATGTTTCGGATTTACTGTCGCTTGTGCAGATCCCGAACGTGGAAGTTCGGAAACTAGCACGCCAGTTAAACCGGGTTCTGAACTGATTTGTTCAGAAGCCAAATCTGCGGCTTCGTCGAATGTCATGTTTACACTTTCAGTAACGGTTTTAGTCTGTTTGTTGTAAACGCGATACACCTTAGCCTGCATGGAGTATCCAATGAAAACTCCTTCGTCCGTCTTTGGGATGAATTTGCCGAGACCATCTTTGTCGTTTAGGACGTAGCATGTGCATCTGAATGCATGGAAGTACTTGATGTTCGGAATGCGTTTGTTGATGATCTCGTACGGCATCTTGTTGAACCGCTTGTTGATGATGGAGAAGTTTTGCATGTAACATGCAGTAGACACCGCCTCGGCCCAGAGAAATAGCGGCAGTTTCGACTGAGAAAGCATAGTGCGAGCCGCTTCGACGAGGGTACGGTTGCGCCTCTCCACCACTTCGTTTTGTTGAGGAGTGCGTGCTGCCGAGATGGTTTGCGAGATACCGATTGAAGTCAAGTAGTCGTTTTTCGTTTCATTCTTGAGTTTCGTCCCGTTGTCGGTCCTGATAGTCTGAACTAGACTTTGAAGGTTCAGTTGGATGGTCTTCAGATGATTGATGATCAACTCTGGAGTTTCATCCTTCGAGCTTAGAAACTTGACCCATGCGTAGCGTGAGAAGTCATCAACCATCACCAGGACATACTTGCGATTGTTGATGCTCTGAACGCGCATCGGTCCACACAAATCCATATGAATAAGTTATAGGGACCGGGACGTGCTCGGAGCTGCCTTCGGCTTGTGCGTCGCTCACTTAATCTTTCCCATCTCGCATGCTTCGCAGAGTCGATCCTTCATGAATTGAAGATCGGGCATGCCTTTTACGTGTCCGCCCAGCACCAATTTGTTGATACTCTTGAAGTTCAGGTGCGATTGACGTCGATGCCAAATCCAAGCTTGTTCGGAATTAGCCTTTGACATTAGGCAGACTGGAATATCGGTCTTCAGTGCTGCGAGGTCGATGGTGTAGAGGTTGGTCTTTCGCGTTCCAACCAGTAGCTCCGTTCCGTCGTCATTGAGCATTCTACACCTTTTGGCTTTGAATCGGACCTTGAGATCTTTGTCGCAGAATTGGCCGATACTGAACAGATTGTGTCCTAATCCTGCGACGTGTGATACCTTGTTGATAGTGATCTTGTCTTGGACAATGTCGCCGTAGCCCAAAATCGGCACCTTGTCATTGTTCCCAAATCTCACGTCTCCGCCATATTGTTCTTTGTAGTTCGTGAGAAGCTCCCTCCTTCCGGTCATGTGCTTGGAGCATCCAGAGTTTAAGTACCACACATGACCGTCCTGCAAAACGAGATTAGCGGATCTTAGGTACCCATATTTGCATGGGTCCTGGAGGGTTAGGTTTGACACCTTTCGGAGGAACTTTCTTTGAACCAGATTGCTTCTTGAGTGTAGGTTTTACACTTTTTGGAGGAACTGGTTTTGAAGCAGGTTGCCTCTTGGGTCGGTTTAACCTCAGTAGGAGGAACCCGTTTTGAAGTGGGTTTCCTATCTTGCTGTGGTTTAACCTCTGATCGGAAACCCCGTTGTGTATGATGTTTCTTTTTGTTTTTACGGGGTTTGTTTTTGGGTGTGTGATTATATATATGATATGACCCAAACCAATCATTGTTATTAATATCATCAAAGTCATTCCAACCACAACTAGAACAACACAAACAATCATGCGATAATTGAATCAACTGCTGAATGGAATAAAGTTTAATTGGAAAATTAACATCGTGTTTAACAAAATCATTCCTATGATTCCAAGTACAATCATTTTTGTTCATTCTAGGATAAAAAACTGTATTAAATGACTTTGATGCAGCATCCTCGACAGGCTCCTTAGCTAGCCACTTTGGTTTTTCTTATTTAGCGCGACCGGTTTATCTGAAACAACATGGACAACATGGTCAGTGACTTTTGAGGAAGCAGGGTTTTTGGTAGGCAATCGCTCGGTCTTTTGCCTTGGCTGTGATTGTTTTTGAGAAACAGGTTTAGTTTTGGAAATCTTAATAACAGCTGGGGTCTTCGTTTTTGAACAATCACCCTATAGAAAATTGACCTGTCGATTAACTACTGGCGACAGAAAATCAGCATGATTTGGAAGAGGCTTGTCGAAGGGGAACGACTCAAACTCTTCATCAGAATTTCCTTCGGAGTTCATGAATTCAGAAAAATCGACATCCGGAATTACAGGACTTGGATCGGTCGAGGAAGGCGAGGAACACTTAGTGTCAGTGTGCTTTGGGGAATTTGATGCGAAAGCTAGGAAAAAATCAGAGTTCAAATTCCTTAAAACACTCTTGTCTTGGGAATCTTTACCGTCTTGTGTAGAAGAAATTATGCCTATGAAATCTTTACACGGTGACGTATCAGATGAGCTTGAGGAAGGTTCGGGTGAAATCTGCTTTTCAGTTTGGAGTTGGTCAATCTGCTCTTGGAGTTGACCATTTCTTGTATGCTCAGTCATCGCATTTGTTGCCAAGGCAACCAGTTTTGATGTGAGCTTATTGATTTCACACCGAAGGATTTCCTGTCCTTCATCAGACACAACTTCGGTTTTGACCGATTTTAGATTATCAAGTTCCTTGATTAGTGCTTGCTTTTCCTTTTGAAAATTCGACCTTTCTTTCTCGAGTGACTCCTCCAACTCGACTATCTTTGCTTCCAAAATGAGAGGGGGAACATAGAGTTTGAACTCATCGGTTGCTTGGACCTCATCCTTCTTGGTGGAATCCTTGGGCGTTACAACCTTATAGCAATTAAAGCAGTGATTCGAGAGGTACTTCTTTTTGTTCTTCTGATAAGAATAATTCAAAGGTTCATAACAAAATGGAAGCTGCATTTTAGACGTGTGTGTGCACTTGTATTCCTCAGTTTCCTCTTCCTTTTCAGGTTTAAGAGGACCAGTCCATTTTATCGCATATTCCGGGTATTTTTTATCTAATCCAAGACATCCAAAATCATACAGTGTAGGTCTATTGAATATACCCCTTTTCAAGTAGTGTGGGTTATCGTATCCGATTCCCCATTCTTTATTAAAATACGTGAACTCTTTGGGTTTATTCATATGGATGGTTTGATCAGTTTGACCTCTTTTGTGGAGTGTTGTTTCAAGATCGGTGATTTTGTTAACAAACTCCTTGTGCTGAATTTGAAGAGCAGAACACTGATAAATAATTTCTGCTTTCTCATTCTTACACTGATCAAGCTGTGTTTGAATTTCAGATATCTTGGCCCTTAAGTCCATAGGTGCTATTGAAAGATTTTTGCATTTTTCTCTTAAATTAGCATTTTCAGACTTATATTTCTCAGTTATGCGCTTTTGAACATCTAGCTTTTCAGATAGTGATCTAATCTCAAGCAGTTGTTCATCAGATGTGGCCTTGAAGGAATCTACACGTTCAGCAAGTGATTGCATTTGATTAAATAAATCTTGTTGGTTAGATTCACATACCTGACTTGTCTTTGCCTTTTCTTCATCGGCAAGAGAGTGGTATCCCATGAAAGCATCAGCACCATCAGATTCGCTTTCATCATCAGAACGACCCAACCAATAGTCGTCTTCCACAAACAGAGCTGCTCCAGCTTCCTTCTGCTCTGCCAATGCAAGCTTCGCCTTGTAGTAGTGAGCATTCTTTACAACAGGCCTTCTACAGCCTTTCGCAAAATGACCAAGCTTCCCGCAGTTATAGCATGTCACGGGTTCGTCATTCTTCTTTGAGTCAGACATACGGTCATCTTTCTCTGTCTTCTCCTTCTAGTTCGACTGGTTGGACTCATCAGCTTTCTTCTTTCCTTCATATTTGTCTTGATAATCATGGCGCTTGTTGGAGGAGGTGGATTAGCGCTGATTATTAGACGTCGGCTTCTTATAGAACTTTTGTTGGAAGGATTTGGAGAGCAGGGCCATTGCTTTCTTAATGGCAGCTACTTCAGAATTAGAATCACTGTCTTCTTTTTCTTCAGGTTCTGACTCAGACTCGCTTTGCTTTTGTGCACGTTTGGAGTGACGGCCAGAAGATTTCCCTCGTGTGGAAGACATTAGTGCTAGAGGATCAGCAGCTGGCTTGGATGCAGCCTTCTTCTCGTTCAGAATTTCCATTACTTCATCTTCGTCTTGAAGAAGCATCTCATACAGCTCATGGATGCCAACTTTCTCAATTAAGTGGTTGTGCTTGACGTGGGATGCGTATACTTTCCACTCAGGCAGGAGGTTGTTGAGAAACTTTAGAGCATTCTACATGTTAGACCGAGTGATCTGGTTCTTGTGAAGCTCATTGAGAAGAAGACATAAGCGTTCATAGGTTTGCGAGAGAGATTCGCCGATGCGCTGCTTAAACCCATCGAACTTGGTTATGGAGCAGTTGATCTTTAATTGATTCCCAACTTCGCTCACGCGCATGCCCTTAGCTTTACACCTGATCCCACATGCCCTTAGCTGTCTTTTTGTAGCTGTCGATGGCAGTATAGATCGTGTTTGGTAGAGCTTGAACAAGGTACCTTTTAGCATGCTTTTCTCCCTCAATCATGCCTCTTTCGTCATCAGTCATCTCGGAGACCGTCTTTTTCTCGACACGAGCTTGAGCGTTTACAGTTGCTGGTATAGTCTTCGTCAGTTCAGGAATTGGCCCATCTTCTAAAACTCGCCAAATGTACTCGAGGTTATCATTCGACTCAATGAAGATTATGAATCTGTCACGCCACTGGCTGTACTCACCTTGGTAGAGATAAGGTGGTTTGGAGTCGGTGCCAATAGCAAGAGCGTCGCACGAAGACATCTTCAGTTGCACTTGATTGATCGTCGGACGATTTGTTTGATTCAAAGTGATAACCTAACACAAGGCACTAAGAGTGAAGTCCTAACGCATGTTCTAAGAGTGGATTATACTAGAAACAGGTAAGAAATGACCAAACAGAGCTTACCGGATAGGAATCCAGATGAAAGCTATATGATCTAGATGTGTCCGGATCAGATTATGAAACACAGGTAACTTTGTAATAGGTTACCGGATGATCTTGAGTTACCGGGTAACAGAGGTTATCGGGTGATACAAGACACCGGATAGATAAAAACTGAGCAAAGAAGAAAAAAAAACATACCTGGTCGAAAACTTATCGGATGATGAGGCTTACCGGATGAACGATCTTACCGGGTGAGAAGGAAGTTACCGGATGAAACAAGTAAAACGAAAGTTACCGATAACAAAATAAACCAAATAGCTTCTTACCGGGTGAGGGAATTTACCGAATGAAAAAGGAGCTTACCGAATGCTAAGACTTACCGGTATCCGGGACTTACCGGGAGTGATGTCCGGTAAGTGTGACTAATATCCGGTAAGAGATAGTTACCCGGTAACTTGGAGTTACCCGATAACAATTAAGAAATAAGAATATACCCGGTAACTAGGGAATGAACCCGGTAACCACGACTGTGGTATCCGGTAACTGTGGCTGTGGTTTCCAAGTCGATTGGAAATCGATTAGGGTTGCTCAAAATTGTTCCTAAAAGATTAGGAACTCGACCAAACACAAAAATAACAATACCCAAATCGATTTTGAAGCAAAACAATAGGTTTTTGATGGTAAAAATCTGATTTTTGCAAGAACACAACCAAAAACTTATGAACTTAATTTTGCTTAAAAACCACTAAGATGATCGAATTAGATTTCGAAAAAGTGCAGAATCACTAATAAGAATGGTGCTAACAATATGCAATCAACGAAAACGATCAATTTTGAGTAAATCAAAATATGAATTTCAAGTGTCAAGAACACAGTCGACTAAAAATTTTGAACAGTAAACTTACCAGAATTCAAGAATCACTTTGAATCATTTCGTCCGTCTGCTCTGATACCAATTGTAAGTCTCAGATCCGTGCAACGAACAATAAAGAAATCAATAGATAAGAACTTTTAATAATGCAGAGAGTTTACAATAAGCATTGAGAAAGTAAAATGACAACTAGCCTAGAACAAAGGCTAAACAAAACTATTTATACGCAGGGCCCGTGGTAACAAGCCCACGGCCCGTTCACTAACAAGGCTCAAAATAAACAATTACAAACTAGCCCTTGAACTTCTATTCAACCATTAATTGACCCTAACACCAATAGAACAATTACACGTGTTCTAATGAATAAGTAACTAAGACTGAAAATGTCTAAGACATAAGTTCTGAACAACATGTTCCTAACTTCTGAACATCCTTCTGATTAAGCATACTCAGAACATACACTTAGAGCATATTGACATTTTCATCTTCTTCAGAACTTCTGAGTCTCTTACTCAGAACTCCGAGCCTTCTAATCATATTCCAACACTTAAGCTTTTTGACAAACTTCAGATCTAACACGAGGCAACCCCACCAAAAACTGCAGAAGCACCCCCATCTAAGTCCTCAGAAGCTAAAAAGACAAAACCAACAGAGGCAACCCAATCCAAACAAGCAGAACTACAAAAGCCTACAGCAAAAGACAAGGGAAAGGGGATAGCAACAGAGGAACCAAAAAAGAAAAAGCCAAAGCATCAACCCACAAAGAAATTGATGAAAAGTGCCTTTGACACCTTTGTCACCCCTAAGCCAGAAGAAGAAGACTGGGCTTTCGGACTTCCCTCTCTATCATCCAAGCCTGTCATAGATCAAAAGGCTAAGACAACAGAATATCAAGTGGCCCAACTAATCAGTAATCTTGATGCTCTAAGGAAACCCATGCCACCACCTCCTGTTCAACAAAGACAAATGGAAAAGGTAGTGCATAAATACTTATACAGCAGAGCCATCAACGATCCTCTGCCACCATCCATTCTTAAACCTGATTTCCTTAAGCAGCTCAAAGATGACTTCTATAGAGACAAAGCCAAACCCATCAACCAAGTCTTCTCAAACTCAAAGATAGACAAGGTCATCTACTGCAAGCTGCCCCATACCAGAGGAACACAAATTTACTACAACTTGTACCGCGTAAAAAGGGTGGAGATCCGAGAATAGGTTCTCAGATGCAGATCTGAGAAATCTAAACGTCTATGGTCTACCTGATCTTCTGAGTTGGTCAAGGCAAAACTACAACCACAGAATGGAAGTCCAAAGAGCTTACCATGAAATCAGGAAGGCTATGCACGAAAGACTTCTGTTATATACCCTGACAGACTTCCAAGTGGGACTCGACCTTGGAGTAAGACAAATCAATGTCCCACCACCAGAAGACAAATGCCCCTCCTCTACGGACATCAGACCAAACTCCATCATCACAAGTCCAAAGATCGGGTACGTCTTTCGTGATCCCTCTGGGAAGTTGAAGTTGTTCCTAGAAATTGATTGTCAGAAATATGTAACAAAGACTCTGCTCGAGTTCAGAGCCAATCTCCTGGAACACAGAGGATCAGAGTTCATGGATCGAGCTCTCGCCGATAGATTGATAGAGGTCATCGACTCAGTCATCAATTTCAGAAACTTCTGCATTAGAATATACCGTGAACTCAAGGATAGAAGAATCTCATGACACAAAATCGACGACTTCCCACATGCCAGAATCTGACATCCTCAACCATCCTCTGCAAGTTTTTTTTAATGTAATCAAGTGTAAGTGCCTCTGGCATAACTTTATATGAAATAAAATCTTCAACAAAGGTCAAATACCTCTTATCGTGTTCTCTGCCAAGACACCAAGTGATGACTCTACAGAAGACGTTCTCAGAGGACAAGGCCACAGAGCCTCTGTCACCCTTGACAGAGCCTCTGTGGTATGAAGACTTAGAAGACTGAAGTTTCCTGAAGATCAAGACAAAGAAGATCGTGCCTCTCACGTGCCTCTGCTGTACGAAGATCCTGAAGATCATTCGTAAAAGGCGTGCCCTGCCAACTCCACGTGTCAACCTCTGATGGGTTACAGCCTTAGCAGAAAAAGGCGCACTACATTAACATTGTACCTCTTGCAGATCCACGATGTTGTTTTTGTACCATTAGTACTTCTTGTCTAAAGCTTGTCCCCTGTAGAATAGTATTAATAGAAGGCTCATGTTGAGGTCTTCTATTAACTTGGCAAAACACACACACCTGTTTAGAGCATAATATTTTCATACCTTCGGTGTTCTTGATGTTATTGATTAATCAATATAAGTGAATCATTGAGTTAAACTTTTGGGTTATTACTATTTCACGTATTTGATTTTGTGTGTTTTTCTACCGAGTATCTCTTTGGTTCTTTAAAACGCTTCCACATGCTCTTTTGTTCGAACTAATAGAGATTAATATCATTGTTGAGTAATTTCGGGATCAACAATCAGTACCCGTATGCTTTGAAGTCATACACCTGTTGATGATGCTGAACAGTGTATAATACAAAGGTGATAGATAATTCCTTTTGAATAGTGAAGCACATGTTAAAACGCCTTTCTTTGGATCATTGTATCCCATAAGCATGATATCCCGTCACAAGTCTCCTTCAGAAATCATGTCTTCAGAGTTTGTAGAATAAAGGAGATCTAGAACAATCCTCAGTCGCTTTAGAGTTATCTTGGCATCAAAATGGTCAACTTTCAGTGTGAAGAACTGATTGGATTTGGATCTGGGTACAAACTGAATTGTATGCCAAGCATGTTGCAAATAAATTTCCGGTACTAAGTGTGTCTTCTCAAGAGCGGTGCGAAGCGGATGACCTTTGGGTATTTCCACCACAATATGACAATCCATTCAAACATTGGTGTCAATGGTGTAGTTATCGGGCTTAAAATCCAATTTGTCCTTTGGAAGAATAAGCTCATCATCCAAATTCCGCGCGTTCAACGAAGGGTGTGATGGAATTATGGTGTTCTCATCAGAAGAATTCCCATCACCATGCTCTTGAATATCTACCATGATCTATTTTTGAACTGATTAGATCACTGGGATATGAATTGTGAATCACCAAAGTTTTGAGAAAAAATTTCTCAAAATTTCCTAAGTTTGGGAGATAGTCGGACAACACATCAAAACCTAGTCGTATAATAAGTGTTGTCCGACAAAACTTATCTGACCAAAAGGTTGTTGGTCAAGTGTTGTACGACAGTTATGAGTCTAAGCTTTGTACGAAAACTATGGTGATTTGAAGAACAAGTGTTGTACGACTACGATGAGCACTTCGAAATATTTTGAAGTGTCAAATCCATATCTATGATTTTGAAGTGAAAGCATATAAAATAAAGTACCCTATGTGCGATTGACTAACAGGAAACCTATCTTATCATGTTTTCAATAAAAAATCTAACACACACGAATTCAAAGCATGAATATGAATAGTCACATATAAACTCGACTGTAAACACTTTAAAAACCACAAATACTAACAATGAAATGGATAAATCGAAGGAACAAGTATAGAATCACTGACCTTGAGTGATTATGAATCAGATGAAACAAACCTAGCAATAAATGATCTACAGTCGAAAATTTTTAGCTGAGAGAATTTGGGTTTCGAAGAGTCGGAAAAAGAAAACCACTTTGAAAACCGTTCTATATAAAGAACTCAGGGTTGACCAGCCACAAGTCCCCTTGTCGTACGAATGATATACGACAAGTTCATCTTAGTAGGACGAAGCATGTCCAACAAAGGATTCAAAACTGTCGGATAAAAATGATTTATGAACAGTGTTAGTCGGACAAAGCGTGTACGACAAGCTAATGTAGTCGGACAAAGCTTGTACGACTAGACTAAGTAGTCGGACAATGCTTGTACGACTAGCCTAAGTAGTCGGACAACACTTGTACGACTAGGATTAGTTGTCAGTCAAAGCTTGTATGACAAGGATGAGTTTTCGGTCAAAGCTTGTACGACAACATCCTATACTTGGACATTTTTTCAAAAAATTTGACTTTTTCAACTTTTTCAAAAATTAACTTTTCCAGGTTAAAAGATGTCCAACTTTTAACTTGTTGTCTCATGTTGTGTTTTCAAAATATTTTTCTCCCCCTATAATGATGCATACGATTTTGAAAAATAATATTTCATCAAATAGGGTTTCCACAAAAATATTTAGTTTAGAAGACTTACCTTATCTTCATGGATTTCCACACAAGTTGATCAAACACATGTATCAATATGTGTATATGCTCCCCCTCGACAAATGATCAATTTCTTTTCTTGTCTCCCCCTAGACACATGTAAACACACATCAAACTGCACAAAGCATATGAAATTATAGAAATGAAGATTGTACGGTAAAGAAAGAATAAAGTTGAAATTAACTTTGTAAAATACTGAAAAACATAAAATTTTGAAAGAATCATAACAAAGATTCAATAAGATAAAAATTATTATTCTTCAATCAAGTTATAAAACTAGAATGACTAATAAAAAATTTCAAACTATTGAATGAAGATTATGAAAAATCAAACTTTCATGTTCAACATGCCTAGCTTTGAAATCAGAAACTTGAAACGTTTCTCATCCAAAGCCTTTATGAAAAGATTGGCAAGTTGAAATTCAGTAGGTACAAAATACAGTTCAACTGTACGTTTTTCAACATGGTCCTTAATAAAATGATACCGTATTTCGATGTGCTTTGTCTTTGTGTGTTGGACCGGATTCACAGATATAGCAATTGCGGACTTGCTATCACAATAAATTGGGATCTTCTCGTACTTACATCCGAAGTCCATTAGCTGAGTCTTCATACATATGACTTGCGAACAACAACTCGCGGCAGCAACATACTCAGCTTCCGCCGTAGAAGTCGAAACGCAGTTTTGTTTCTTTGAAGCCCAACTCACTAATTTATCACCCAAAAATTGTACGTGTCCTGTTGTGCTCTTCCGATCCAATAAACTCCCACCATGATCCACGTCGGAGTAAGCCATTAACTCGTATCCCGTGCCCTTTGGATACCAAACTCCAAGGTATGTAGTGCCTTTTAAGTAACAAAAATGTGCTTGACAACTCCGAGATGTGATTCCTTCGGATTTTCCTGAAATCTTGTGCACAATACGTAGCAAACATAATATCCGGAGGACTAGAAGTTAAGTACATGAGAGATCCTATCATACCTCGATAGTTCCTCATATCTATTTTCTTACCATCTTCGTCTGAACCAATCTTGGAACAGGGTGACATAGGTGTTCCGATAGACGTACAATTTTACATTTTGAATTTCTTCAAAATGTCAAATATGTACTTAGACTGATTTATGAAGATTCCCGTTGAGAATTGCTTCACTTGCAATCCTAGAAAGAAATTGATCTCTCCCATCATGCTCATCTGGAACCTGGTCACCATGATGTCAGAAAACCATGTACATAAACCGGGGTTAGTCGAACCAAATATAATGTCATCTACATAAATTTGTACAACAATAATTTCACCTGCTTCGCGCTTTATGAATAACGTCGTATCTATTTTACCTTTTGCGAAGCCTTTCTTAAGTATGAAAGTTGAAAGAACCTCATACCAAGCGCGAGGGGCTTGTTTCAGACCCTACAAGGCTTTATCCAAGATGTTTGGATTTTCCTTGTCGACGAACCCTTCAGGTTGTGATACATATACCTCCTCTTTAAGAACGCCATTCAGAAAGGCTGTTTTCACATCCATCTGATAAACGGTAAAGTTTTTGTACGCCGCGAACGCTAGAAAGATTCTGATTGCTTCAATTCACGCAACCGGAGCATATGTTTCGTCATAGTCTATTCCTTCTTGTTGTCGATATCCTTTCGCTACTAGTCTGGATTTGTTACGAACGATAATTCCGTCTTCATCCTTTTTACTCTTGAACACCCATTTGGAACAAGTCTCCAGACTTTCAACGCCTCAAATTGGTTGAGTTCTTCTTTAATGGCGATCCTAATCTGGAACATTTAGAGCCTCCGAAACCGATAGTGGTTCGACATTGCTCAAAAATATCACAAATAAACATTCATTAGCCGTAGCCATCAGAACCGGAGAATTAGGGTCACCTATTATTTGATGAGCCTTCGTCCACTTCTTTGAGTGTGGGTGTGGAATATATGATGTTTGAACATTGTCAAGAAAGGCATTTGTCGGTTGATCAGCTACTGGTACTTCTACTCCAGCACTTGGAATTTCCGGAGGAATATCGGTAGTTGCTTGTTGTACTCCAGAAAATTCAGGTGGTTTCTGAGGAGTAGTTGTAACATTCACTGAAGAACTTGTGTTATGTGTTGAACTTCCCACATTTGTAGGAACAAGTTGTGGTGTAGAATTCACATTTGGTACAGTAGTTTCTTGAACATGAGATGAAACATCAATCGTTGTTTATTGATTTGCATCTGTATCAGTAGTAGGAACAACAACGGAAATTGTTGTAGATGCGGGTTCATTCCTGTTAAGAACATCAGAAGATTTGTAAGTACTAAAGTATTCATCATAAAAATCTGCAAACAAATAATCAAGATCAGTTAAATGAGATTTAGAAGATGAAGGTTGATCCTGATTCGGTTTTAGAACAGGTTTTGAACTGTATTGTTCAGAAGCTAAAATTCCAGTTATCACAGGTTCTGAACTGTTGTGATCAGAAGCCATTTCGTTATGCTCATCAAATTTGACATTAACACTTTCAATAACTGTTCTGGACTGCTTCAGATAGATTCGATATTAATCTATGGAGAAAGAGTATCCGACGAAGATTCCATCAATCGCTTTCGGACTGAACTTGTTACGGTTCTCCTTGCCGTTCATTACAAAGAATTTGCAACCAAAGACTCGAATATGCTTTAAGGTTGGCTTCTGGTTGTTCATTATCTCATAAGGAGTCTTACTAAACCGGCGATGAATGATTGAACGATTCTGAGTGTAACATGCAGTTGCGATAGCCTCAGCCCAAAGATATAATGGTAGATTAGAATAAGCCATCATCGTTCTTGCATATTCGACTAACGTTCGGTTACGTCGCTCCACAACACCATTCTGTTCAGGAGTTCTGGCGGCAGTAAATTGTTGAAGAATCTCGTTTGATTCATAGAAATCGCCCAAGACTCTATTTTTGAATTCTGTGCCATTATCCGAACGAACGATTTTAACTGATATTTGCATGTTGTTTAGAGCTCACTTGATGACGTTGATCAGATTTTCTGGAGTTTAATCCTTTGGACGAAGAAACTTCACCCACGTATAGCGTGAATAATCATCAACAATCACCAGTACGTATTTTTGACACCTAATACTTTCCGTCCTCATTGGTCCGCACAAATCTACATGAATTAGCTCAAGTACGCTCTTTGTTGTAGGTTCAGGTTTTGGCTTATGAGGAACCCTCTTCATCTTACCTTTCTCGCAAGCATCACACAGGTTCTCAACATTAAACTTCATAACTGGAAGACCCCGAACTAGATCGCCTAACACGAGTTTCTTAATATAACAAAAATTCAGATGTGACAAGTATCGGTGCCATAACCCGCTTTGTTGTTCTGAAGCCTTTGACAAGAAACACACTTCATTTTCTAGCCTAGTGAAGATAGGTTGATTATGTAAAGATTGGACTTTCGTGTGCCGACAAGTTCTTTCCCTTCATCAGTCTTGACACGGCATCTTGTTGCTTTGAAACTCACTTCCAAATCTTTGTCACAAAACTGTCCTATACTGAATAAGTTGTGTCCCAATCCTTCAACGTAGCTAACCTTCTTAATTGTAAGGTTATCTTGGACTATATCTCCATATCCTTTGATCGGTGCAAACTGATTATTCCCGAATCTTACACGGCCAAGATCTTTTTCAACAAAGTTTGATAACATATCTCGTTGGCCCGTCATATGTTTCGAACATTCGGAATCTAAATACCATAACTTACTTTCTGTAATCAACCAGATTAAACGTTTTTAGGTACCCATTTAAAGATGGATCCTTTTTGGTTAGTTTCTTGAGATCCCTTCTTGGAAAGTGGTGATCTCTTTTTCTTTGTGAAAATAGGAGTTTGTTTATATGCATATAGAACAGAATATGAGTTGTACCAACAATAAGAACCAGGTATAGCAAACATACTATTTCGACCACAAACAGAACAAAAACAGTCGTTATTTACAAATTTCAACAATTGGTCTTTAGAGTAACGCTTGTAAGGTGTTACAAGAACTCGTTTATCACTAGTACCAACTTGTTTATTCTTAGGAAAACTATTGTTTTTAACATTCTGTTTGGTCGTTGAGGTCTGTATTTTCTTTACCCGCCATTCTTTCCTTTCGTTCTTCACATTCACAAAACTATCTGAAAAACCAGAAAATTTAGAGTTAGAATCTTTAAAACTGTGAGAAGTCTTTTTCTTTGACTTTTTGTTCTTCTTCTTTTTAACAAGGGGTTTTTCAGAATTATTTTCTTTCTTTGAGTTTGAAGACTCTCCCTTGCAAAAAGTACTTGAGGGTTTTTCATCTGAAAAAATAAAGTCAGTATGGTCTGGAAGCTTCTTTGAGAAATCAAACACACAAGCCTTGCCTTTGTCATTTACCACAGACTTTGGGTTTTCTTTAGAGACTGGATTAGAATGAAAATCGTCACAATCAGAATCTGAATTAACATTATGGACTTCAAAATTCTCTTTAGAAGAAGAAGAATTTTCAGGAGCGCACCACGTTTGAGAAGCAAATTCTTTTCGTTATTTTTCCAAAGCAATTTCCAATTCATTAACTTCTTGATAAAGTACATTTATTTTCTCTTCAAAAGATTGTCTTTCAATTTCAAAAACAACTTTCTCGTTCTCAAATTGTTCACGCTCAAGATTGAAAACATTCTCAAAATCAGACATCTTTCTTTTCGTTTCAAAATTATTAATTTCTTCCTCTAAAGAATTTTCTTCGAGAATTTTGATTTCTATTATAAAATTTGCTTTCTCGCTTTCGAATTGATTATGCTAAGAGAGTAAAAGTTTCTTAAGATCCGATACTTTCTTAGAAAGTTGGAAACACTTTTGATTGACTTTTTCTTTTGCTTCAAATGCACTCTTGGATGAATCTGAAAACATTTTAATCAAAGATTTTTCATAAACAGTTTTCTCCTTTTCCAATTCATCCTTGAAACAAGAAGATATTTCCTTAAAGGTATTTGAGTATTGTTGGTTCCCTTTTTGTTTAAACAAGATTATCAGATCTATTAGTTCAAGTTTGAGTTTGATGCGGAAGCGTATTTGAAGAACTAACAGATATGTTTGATAGATTTAGAACACAATATAAATAAACAGTGAACATGAAATAATATCTCAAAGTTTACTGAATATATATATTAAGAACAGATTCAAGAACAGTGAGTAAGCAAAGCTTTAAAACAGATTTGACCCTCAAAGTGTTTAAGCTGTGTGTTCTTGTGATATTTTTCTCTTTTGATTCTCTGTTTTTGATTGTTCGATCGATAGGAAGAACTCAACATGAGTCTTCCTTATATACTACTCTAAGGGGACCATAAAGCATAAGCTACTATTCATAATGGATGGTATGAATAGTTGGACGGATGGCATGAACAGTTTGGACGTGTTGTATTGCATTTAATGCAACAGACGTCTATTATGTACTAAGCCCTATTGAATCCAATCAGAGTTTGACACGTTGCATTTGGACAGGGCATGCTATCATGCAAATTGATGAACAGGTCCTGTAACAGTAGCAAGATATTATAAATATCTTTGAAGTCTTTGAAGAGGACTACAGAGGCTCTGTAAAGTATTACAGAGGTTCTGTGGTCTGGTCCTTTGTAGAGCAGTCTTCACCGGATTCCGAGTCATTGGTCTTCTTTGTGCGTATGACAGAGCTTCTGTAGCGCGCCTCTTTAGCTTCTGTAGTTTTTGACCTTGATCTCTCGGTAAGTTCGGCAGAGCCTCTGTAAGAGGCTTTCTTCACTTAGCCTATTTTTCACTACTTCTAATTACTTCTATGATTAGGAAGATTGAAGCTAACAATCTCCCCCTAAGTAGTGAAAAATAAAAAATTGAACTTAGTTAGGCTAAGTTAGATAAGACAGAGGTTAAACAATACCTCGAAAGTTCTTTCATTCGGAAATATGCCAGAGGCATTTTACATTTGAGTACAATGAAAGATAAACTTTGACTTGATTTGCAGAGATTTGAGGTTTGAGAATCAGATTTTGGTATCTTTGAAATCGTTGTAGCTTCTGTTGTCTCTTCCGATTCTTCTTATCTCTTTGTAGAAACTGATGCAGAGTTCTCTTAGGCGGATTGTGGCATCAATCTCTCTGATGAAAGTATATGCAGCATCTCTATCCATTTTCTCTGTACCTCTGTATTTTACAAGGCTTGCTCTGAATTTGTTCAGAGTACTAGTTGCGTACTTCTGATAGTCCATGCACACAAACAGTTTGACTTCGCCTTGTGGGTTTTGAAATACTAACCCAAATTTTGGTTCTGTAATGATTGAGTTGGGCACGGCGTCAGGTGGGCAGTGATCTTCTGGTGGTCGTAAATTCAGATGTTTGAGACCAAGATGCTTTCCCAGTTGAAAATCTATCATACTGTATGTAACACCTTAGGCATATCCCACATCGGCCGTGGACAGGAGAGATGCTGGGTATATTAGTAAACCTTGGCCTTACCAGACACAACGCGTTTTGGGGCCACAAGCATGCGGGTTCCTTGGGAACTCTGTGGTTAAGCGTGCTTGGGTGGGAGTAGTACCAGGATGGGTGACCTCCTGGGAAGTCCTTTCGAAGTCCTTGCCAGGTCGCCAAGAACAAATCCGTGAGCCAGTGGGGCAAAGCGGACAATATTGTGTCGTGGTAAGCGGGGTGTTACAAATGGTATCAGAGCCAGGTTCCGGACTGGTGTGCCAGCGAGGACGCTGGGCTCCCAAGGGGGGTGGATTGTAAGATCCCACATTGGTTGGGGAGGGGAACAAAGGTTGCCTTATAAGAGGAACTTGATACCTCCCCTATCAGACGCGTTTTAAAACCGTGAGTCCAGGTGTGTGGACAAAGCGGACAATATCTGGTACGGTTGGCCTGAGTTGTTACAGTTGGTATCAGAGCTACGGCTTGAGTGAATCAAACGCACCAAATAACAATGGTTATCTCATATTACCCCTAAAGCAAAAAGGATCACACCACCACATACAAGTCTACGAACAAATCCGTGAGCCAGTGGGGCAAAGCGGACAATATTGTGTCGTGGTAAGCGGGGTGTTACAAATGGTATCAGAGCCACTCCTGTGTCGTTCGGGATGGTGGGGCAAACCTCATCGAGGACGATGAGTCCCTAAGGGGGGGTGTGTGTAACACCTTAGGCATATCCCACATCGGCCGTGGACAGGAGAGATGCTGGGTATATTAGTAAACCTTGGCCTTACCAGACACAACGCGTTTTGGGGCCACAAGCATGCGGGTTCCTTGGGAACTCTGTGGTTAAGCGTGCTTGGGTGGGAGTAGTACCAGGATGGGTGACCTCCTGGGAAGTCCTTTCGAAGTCCTTGCCAGGTCGCCAAGAACAAATCCGTGAGCCAGTGGGGCAAAGCGGACAATATTGTGTCGTGGTAAGCGGGGTGTTACACTGTAGATCAGAAGCTTTTCCCTCATTGCTTTTCTCAGTACTTGATAGGCTCTGGTGTTTGGCTCTGTGTTGTAGTTGTCCTTTGTCCATTGCAGAAGTTCAGGTAGATCATAGGGATTCAGATTCCTTATGTCAGCATCAGCGAAGGTGGTTTCTGAATTATTTACCCTTTTGACTCTGTAAAGAGTGTACCTGCCTCTTGGATAGGTTCTTGTGAAGGAGAATCTGCAGAAGATTACCTTTTTGATCTTGTGGATTGAGAAGACTTCTGCTTTGGTTCTTGGCTTTGTTCTGCTGAAGATGTTCTCAAATTCTTCTCTGATCCTTGGATCTGTCACATGATCTGTTGGGTGATTGGTCTGAAAGGTTTGTTTGTAGAGGTATTTGTATACCACTTCTTCCATCTCTTCATGTGTTGGACCAGGTTGTGGTACTTGTCTTCTGAGACTATCCATCTGTTGAACAACTTCTGCAGCTCTACCTGTTAGTGGAATGTCTGACAGAGGCTTCAATCCATATGCCCAGTCTTCTTCTTCTTCAGGCTTTGGAGTTTGGAAGGCATCAAAGGCGCTCTTCATCAATTTTTCTGTAGGCTTGGGCAATGATTTTTTCTTTGGTTCTTCTGTCAGTATATCCCTTTGCCTTTATCTTTGACTTTTGGTGGGGCAGAACCTGTTTCTTCTGTAGGTTTGGAGGTTGGTGCTTCTGTTGGCTTGATGGTTGCCTCTGTAGGTTTTGACACTTGTGTTTTAGAGGACTTTTGTGGCGATGGTTCTGTTGGTTTGAGTTACTCTGTAACCTCTGTTGGAGGTTCTTTGGTGACTTCTTCTGTGAGCTCTGTTTCTGTTGATGAAGATTTGACATCGAATCTTCTTGCCATTTTGAAAGCAAATGTGAACTTGTGCCTTTCTTCTTCTCTCTGCGACATTCGATCAGTCATTGTATTGTACATCTTTCTCAGAATAGAAGAAGCAGAGGTCGTTGCTCTTTTTGGTTTGGTGGCAATCGACTTTCTTCTTGGTATAGTTCGGGGTTTTCTGTTGATTTTGTTGAAGGACTCTCTTTCAAAATGATTACCATAAGGGTGGTTTTTGCCTCTGTGGTTTGCTGATCAGCTTCTGGAATATTGGTTTCTTCAGGACTTGATTCCACAGAGATGGGTGTTGTCTCTATGGTCTGTTGATTTTGTTGTTGATCTTGAGTTTGTTCTGGAGGGGCTTGACTCATTGGTTCTGCTGCGATTAGTGGAGCTTGTATTCCTCTGGTTGTAGCTTTCTCCCTTATATTCTCCCCCTCAGGATGATCTGATGGACCAGGATGGTTATCATCAGAGTCATCCTGACTCTTATCAGAAGTACCCTCTGCTCTGCAGGAAGCTTTGGGTTTCTTTGGTAGTTCTGCTCCTGCGGCCATCAACTTCGCACATACATCATCACAGAGGCCGAATAGAGTTGCAAGCTCTGCTTCTGTGTTGAAGCGCATTTTGCCGACACTTTTTCTGAAATCTTTGACGTAATTGGCATTTGCAGTAGTGAAGGAGACAATGACTTCTGTGACCTGGTTTATGACATTTTGACCGAGCTCTGTCAGCTGTGCTCTGGTCATGTAATCTTTTGGCTGCATTATTGTAGTGTTCCGCATTGCCTCTTCTTGAACATTTTGCAGAGCCTTCTGTAGTTTTGCAGGTGTGATGCTCTGTGATTTGTTGGATTGCTTGTTCATTTGTTCAAGGAAATGTTTGACTGATTCCTTGAACGCAGAAGTTGCGGCTATCCCAAAATCTTTAGCAACAGAAGTGGCTGTAGTTATGGCAGTTGTTTGCGCAGAAGATTTCATCTCTGTGATGGCTGTTTTCACCTCTGTGGACAGATTGTCCATTTTGGTGTTCAGATTCAGCAAGGTCGTTGATGTTTTCTCTGCAAAAGATGTGAAAGAGCTTTGCAACTCTTTCATGGTTTGGTTCACAGAGGTGACAAGGGTTTGGAACTCATCCCTTGATACTTGTGTCCCTGGTGTAATCTCTGGAGGAACACATTCGTCTCCAGAGTGAGTCCCTGCTCCTGGGACACCTTCGTTCACCCTTGTTTGTACGTTGGGGGTGGAAGAATTTCCATCTGATCTTTAAGAAGAAACCTGAGTTTCAATCTCTACAGAAGTTCTGTGAAGAACAGTGTCCAATCCCACTCCAGAGGTGGGTGTCGGAATGTTCTTCTATTGACTCGGAGACTTGTCTAGAGTCTCTTCGTCTTTGTGCTCACTAATTCTCTCTGAAAGAAGTGTTGTCCCTAGTTGTGTGCGTGTGGCAGAGGAATCGAATTCCTCTGTAGGGTGTTATGTTGTGATCTGGGGCGATTGATCACGAACTATAGGTGAGTCTCTCTGAGGAGACTCCCTAGGAATGGATTCCCCGGTTTCGGTGGGCGCAGAAGTCGAAAGAGTGACTTTGGCTGGATGGGTTGGGTTTGGATCGAGCTGTGCTGCTCTTTTTCAATAACTCCTTCTGCAGCTAGACCTGCGGAGTTAGATGTGTGGGTTGCACTGGGAGTTGGTTTTGGTTGTGTGCCTCTATTAATCCAGGCATCTTTTCTTGTTTCCTCCTCTGTTAAGCATCCAAGCACTACATCATTTTCTATCATTTCAGCTTCTGTAGGTATCCGATGGCTTAGAGCTTCTTCTCTAGCTTCTGTTGAAGTTCCTTGCTCTGTGCGTAAGAAATCATACATTTGATGAGAGCCGTATAATCTCATAACATGTGGATGATAGAGACCTTTTCGTATCCAGACAGCTTCTTCTTCATCTGAATCTACCTCTGAGACATCTACTGTTGTCTCCCATGTTTTAAATCCCTCTTGTTGTTCAACTTCTGCTTCTTTTTCTTTCTCTACAGCCTCTGTTATTTCATCTTTATTCCATTCAGCTTCTGTTTGTTCTATTTCTTCTGAAGCTGGGCTTGGACTCCTTCTGTGGACGTCCAATCCTTGTTGAATGAAGGGGTTCTGTAAAATAACAGGTGTCTCAGCTGATTGATCTCTGGGTGTTTGATCATCTTCTTGCAGATGTGTGTCAATGCTAGAAATAGAGAAGTATTGTTCTTCTGGGGAGTGGTGGTCGAGAGGTTGTGTCGTCCACCCTGCTGTATTTAAAGTGTTGGTCATGTCAGGGTTTTGTAGGAAATCGTTTAAGTTTCCTTGGTGAGCAAATCGATCTGGGGATTGATGGGGCGATTGATATCCCTCTTCTGTCATTTCTACTTCTGCATCTTCTTCTTCTGCAGTTCTTTCTTCTGCGATTGCTTCCTCTTCTATGGTAACCAATTTCTCAAGTGATTTACCATGCTTTTTTTTGTTTTCCTCCTCTTAGGTTTTGGTGCTCCTTCCTCTGTGGTTTTTGATTTTCTTTTCTTCTTCTGTTTTGGAGAAGAGGGAGGTGCAGAGGAGCCAATTTTTGTGGCATGAGGAGGTGAAGGTTGATCTTCTGCAGTGCTTGTAGAGGTGCCTTCTGCAGTTTTCCTCTTCTTTGATTTTGGAGTAGAGGTAGAAGATTTCGAAGAGGACTTCTTTCCCATGAGCTCTGCACGTTTGGCTATGAAGCTAAGTTGAATAGCCATGTGTTTTGCTAATTTGTGATCTTTTTCTTCTTGAGTGGAAAGAGGTTCTGCAATCATTGTTCCTAGGGGGACACCTAAACGCGGGGGTGTCATAGGACTCGGTTTAGGAGTTCTATGATCGCGTATATACTCTTTCTTAAGGGTTTTATTCGAGGCATACTTCAGAAGTTTCTTTGACAAAGGTCTGCAGTGTGTGTAACCATCTACATGATCAGTGGGGATATTTTTGTTCATTGGGAACTGTTTGGGAATTGGCCCTTCCATTGGCCATTTCTGTATCAGCAACAGAGGTTCGAACAAGACTCCCAGTATTCTTTGGAATTGCAGAGGTGGTAGAAACTTAGGATCGTTCTCTTTGACCCTTCTTGTGTTGTTCTTTTTGTCGATGGTGTTGATGATCTCTTGCATCATTATGGTCGCGTAATCCAGTGGGAGATCATAGTAAACCCCATACATGATGGTTAATATCTGATGTGAGCTCTGGTCAATACTGCCTATCTTCCCTGTCAGACATCTGTTAAGAATTGAGAACAAGGTGTTCCACAGAGGTGGTAATCTGCCTCTGCGGAAGTCATTTCTCTTCCTCAGTGGGGTGTTGTACCCAAGCATTTCTAGGAAACGACAGATTTCGTCGTCTGTTGGTTGCTCTGCATACTTCTTCAATCCAAGAAGACCCCTTGTTGGTAGGTTGAATTCAAGTGAGAACATTGTTTTATTGAACTTGATTTCCAGATGTTCAGATTTGTCAGGTCTTGAAATGTACCCTTTGATAAGAGAATCATCTTTATCAAATCGGCAACTTTGCCAAAACTGGTTCAAATATCTAATTGGAATTTTCTTTGGGGTTCTTGAGAGTAAAGGGAAGAGGATATGATTTTCCATTATGTTTAGAAGAATGGCATGAGCTTCGCCGAAAGCAGTGTGTGAGGGGACTAAATAGCAATTGTTGGATTTGATTGGTAGTACCTTTTCGAAATGATCCTTTGCTATGAAGTTTTGAAGATGTGAGGTCGGAGCAAAGTCTGCTGAATCGCCGGAATCTTCTAGTTCAATGTTTTGGGCAAGGTTGGGGTTTTCTGAATGTTCAGAATGAGCAGGTGAATGTTCTGGTGAGTTCGCCGGAGAGTGTGCAGGGGAGATAGCTTGAGAAGATGAAGCCATTTGTTAATGAGAATAACATACTTGCAGGTTTTTGCAGGGTTTCGCCGGAGAAGAATGAGAGTTTGTAAAAAGTTTATGAGAGGGTAAGCTTGGTTTTTATAGGGGGGTAAAATGGTAGAATTCGAAAGAGTAAAATATATGGCAATGGAATAAAATTTGGAATCCGTACTCAAGTTAGAACGGCGGGTTCAACTTTCCACAGAAAACGTTCCATGTACGCCCAATGAAAATGGGACACGTAGGCCATGTCAGAAGATGACAGGATGTCGTGCGCGGCCCATTAATGCTAGGCGCGTGGGGTTGTTCTTAGCCACATGTGATTCACTCTCAGTAAAAGTAACCGTTATTACTACAGAAATGCCCAAGTAACAGATTGACAGAACTTCTGTAGTTTACAGAAGCTCTGTGATCTTGAAAATCTTTGATGTTTATCCCTTTCTCATATATCTCATTGTTATCATGACTTATGTGGGGTTTTTCTTTAACCAAAACGTTTGTAAAGGTATTGGAGAGGATCAATAGGATTTTTAGTTAAGAGTTTTTACTCGCAGAGGTTTTGTGGCTCTGTTGGAACTTGCAGAAGCTCTGTGAGGGCCAGCAGAAGCTCTACGAGGGAAGAAATCTCATAACAAAAATTCTATTAAACTTTTTGATCATCCAATTTTTGATCTGTTTTAAGAGATGGTTTTCGGACATATTTGAAAGTTGGTGTCCGAGAAAACTGTTATGAAAAAAGTTTTGTTCGTGAAGGTCATGGTGTATGTATTCGGTTTCCGAGATAACATTTCCAAAAGATCGATAGAAGGTTAATTTGTGATCACAGAGCATATTGCTGGCAGAACCTCTGTTGAGCTCAGCAGAAGCTCTATGATCTTAAATTTCTCTTAATTCGAATTTTATGAAACTTTTTGAGCTTTTGATTTTTGAAATGTTATTCTCAGTATATTTAGGACATATTTCACAATTTGTGTCCTAGAAAACTGTTTTCAAAAACCTTTTGTGCGAGAGACATACCTTTTGGTTCTTCTTTTCTCGGCAGTGATGTCTGACTTCTGTCGATATAGATTCATCGACATTCTTCTTTGCCTTTCCCTTGAAAGTTTTACCTCTGTAGATCATATCAGGGTCCCTTTTTGCTCCCCCTTGATCTAATCACCTCTGTAGATCAAGTAATTTCGATTTGCTCCCCCTTGACCTATGCTTGGATCAAAGAATGATAAGTTTTGCATAGAACATAGGTCATGTTTTCCAGAGGTTCTGTAGGGGTCGTCAGAGGTTCTGAGTAGACCCACAGAAGCTCTGAGATTTCAAGAACTATTTAAGATTGAGAATTTACATATAGAAATAAATCAAACAAAGCAATAAGTAAAGCAATAGAAATATATACATATTTACAGAAGATAAGCTATACTTACAGAGGATTTTCACGTCATATTGATCATTCCTAACTTACCCACCAAGAAATTGAATCTTTTCTCGTCTAAATCTTTGGTGAATAAGTTCGCAAGTTGGTATTTTGTGGGCACGAAATGCATCTCGATTGTACCGTATTCAACATGATGTTTCAAGAAATGGTATCTTATATCGATATGCTTGGTTTTTGAGTGTTGCACAGGATTGGCAGAGATAGCAATGGCACTTTTGGAATCACAGAAGATGGGTATTTTGAATAGGATGTGGCCGTAGTCTTTTAGCTGAGTCTTCATCCATAGAACCTGAGAACAACAGCTTGCAGCAGCAACATATTCAGCTTCTGCAGTGGATGTTGAGACACAATTTTGCTTCTTGGAGGTCCAACTGACTAGTTTACCACCTAGGAATTGACAACTCCCAGAGGTACTCTTTCTGTGGAGCATGCATCCTCCATAGTCTGAATCTGTATAAGCTTTAAGACTAAAACCAGAGTTCTGTGGATACCAGAGACCGAGATTTTTGGTCCCCTTTAGATATCTAAAGATTCTCTTAACGGCATCATAATGTGATTTCTTAGGATTAGCTTGATAACGTGCACAAAGACATGTGGCATGCATAATGTCAAGTCTGCTTGCAGTTAAGTATAACAGAGATCCAATCATGCCTCTGTAGAGAGTGCATTCTACAGAGATGCCATCTGGATCTAAGGATAACTTATTTCCAGTGGCCATTGGAGTTTTCATTGCAGAGGTATCAGAGAGGCTATACATGAAAAGAATGTCAGAGACATATTTGGCCTGATTTTTAAAAATTCCCTCTGATGATTGTTTGATTTGGAGTCCGAGGAAGAATGTTAATTCTCCCATCATACTCATTTCAAACTCACTATGCATGAGTTTTTCAAAACTTTTGCACTCTTCTGTATTAGAAGACCCAAAAATTATGTCGTCCACATAGATTTGTACAAGCATTATTTCACTGTTTTTACGTTTATAGAATAAGGTAGTATCTGTTGTACCTCTGTCGTAGCCATTTACTAGAAGGAAGGTAGAAAGTCGTTCGTACCATGCTCTTGGAGCCTGTTTCTGTCCGTACAGAGCCTTTTCAAGGTAGTATACATGCCTTGGGAACTTTGAGCTTTCAAACCCTGGTGGCTGATTTACGTAAACCTCTTCTTGGATTTTACCGTTGAGAAAAGCTGATTTTACGTCCATCTGATAGACTTTAAAACCTCTGTGAGCTGCGAAGGCTAAGAATATTCTTATTGCTTCGAGCCGTGCAACAGGAGCAAAAGTCTCATCGTAATCTATGCCTTCTTCTTGTCTATAACCCTTGGCTACCAATCGTGCTTTGTTTCTGATGACCACTCCATCTTCATCCTTCTTATTTCTGTAGACCCACTTAGTCCCAATGGCCTGTTTCCCTCATGGCAGAGGTACTAAAGTCCATACTCTGTTACGCTCAAACTGCAGAAGTTCTTCTTGCATGGCGTCTACCCAGTTTGGGTCCTCTAGGGCTTCAGAAATCTTCTTTGGTTTTATCACACTAATAAAATTTGTAAAGAAACAAAAATTAGCAGTGGCAGACCTGGTTTTTACTGAGTCAGAAGGTTCTCCAATTATTTGGCTTGGAGGATGGCTTTTTGTCCACTGAGTGGTGCGTGGAAGATGGTCATCAATGTCATCGAACCTTTCTTCAGAAGCTTCTTGTGGATCTTCTTCTTGTGTAGCCTCTGTCGTTCTTCTTGCCTTGGTAGTTGATTCTACCATTTGTGGAATGATTCGTATGAGTGGTGGTGGAGTTTGTTCCTCTGAGGACGTATAGTCTTGGTCCTCAATTTCCTCTGTAATTGGTTCTTCTGTGGATTGTGGAGTTTGTTTTTCAGCAGCTTCTGTGGTCGTTTTTCTTGATGTTTCATCTTCTGCATTTTCTTCTTCGGCATTTGCATCTGTAGTATTTATAGAAGAAGATGAAGCATTATTTGGATCAGTTAGAGTCATACCTGTAGGATTTTGTCCAACAGAGGATGGTTCTTCAGAAACTCTGATGGTTCCAACAGGAGGATCAATGTCATCGTGGAACATCTCTAAAAATAGAAGATTCAAGTCTTCTTTCGTTTGTGAGATGCCAGAGGTTTCCCTTTTAAGTTCGAGTTCTGAACTGATTTGCTCAGAAGTCTTTTGGAATGAATCATCAAAAGAAACATTGATACTTTCAACGATTTTGCGAGATCTTATAAGGTATACTCTGTAGGCTTTGGAAGTGGCAGAGTATCCAATGAATTTTCCTTCGTCAGCTTTTACCTCAAACTTTCCTCTGGAATCTCTGTCGTTTAAAACAAAGCATTTACATCCAAACACATGGAAAAACTTGATGTTTGGCCGCCTTTTGTTGATCAGTTCGTAAGGAGTCTTGATGTGTCTTTTCACAATGGTTGACCGATTCTGTGTGTAACAAGCGGTAGAAATTGCTTCTGCCCAAAAGTTCATCGGTAATCCGTATGCTGATAGCATAGTTCTTGCGGCCTCCATTAGCGTTCGATTCTTCCTTTCGACTACGCCGTTCTGCTGTGGAGTGCGTGCTGCAGAGAAGTTCTGTGATATTCCTTCTGTAGAAAGATAGGCTTCAATGACAGAGTTTTTAAATTCTGTGCCATTGTCACTTCTTAACTTCTGTATTCTGCATTCATAAAGAACTTGGATTCTTTTCATTAGATTTATCAAGATGATTGGAACATCCGATTTCTTTTTAATAAATTCAACCCATGTGAAACGCGAGTACTCATCAATTAAGACAAGTATGTATTTCTTGCCACCTAGGCTCTGTATGGCAATGGGACCGTAGAGGTCGACATGAAGCATGTACAGAGGCCTAGTGCAAGACACATCTGTTTTGCCTCTGTAGGAAGCTCTTCTGAGTTTTCCCATTTCACAGGCAGGACACAAGTGATCCTTGTTAAATTTAACATTAGGCAAACCTTTAACTAGATCAAGTTTGACCAGTTTATCCAAGGTGTGAAAGTTCAAGTGACAGAACCTGTTATGCCATAACCAGGCTTCTTTACTTTCGCAAGCTACAAGGCAAACTTTGTCCTTGGTTGTTGAACAAAAGTTCATCAGATACAGATCACCTTTTCTTTCGGCTCGCAGAAGTTCCATTCCTGTGTCTTCACTTTGTAGAGAGCAGAAAGTTGTTTTGAACAAGACATCAAATCCTGTATCACAGAGTTGACTTACACTGAGTAGGTTGTGTTTAAGGCCATTCACATATGCAACTTTGTATACAGAGACGTTTTCCTTCTGTATGACTCCGTAGCCTTTGATGTGTCCCTTCTTGTTGTCTCCAAAAGTTACAGATCCACCATCGTGTGTTTCTTTGTACGTGGATAGTAAACTTCTGTCGCCAGTCATGTGCCTTGAGCATCTGGAGTCAAGATACCAAATTGGCACATACCGCTTCTGTAAGACAATCACAGAGACTTAGGTACCCATATCCATATGGGTCCAATATTGTTATAATTTTTCAAGTTTGCCTTAGCATTCTTGAAATACATTTTATCTTTTGTAAAAAGATCAGATTGTTTCTCTCTAGGTTTTGACTTTGGAGTTTGAATTTTAGCGGAGAGTAAGCAATCTGGTCTTGAGAAGTGATTTTTTAATTTGAACATAAGATCAAAACAATGACAGTATTTAATATGAGACGTGATTTGTTTGAACTTTTCATTGAATTCATTGAACTGAGTCACAGAGGCATTACATTCGTTCTTAATATTAGATTTCCTATTACAAGAAGATCTATGAATACTAGAATGTTGTTTGCAAAAATCTTGTTTAGGTCCTGCCTTCTGTGAGTTTCTTCTGTGGTGAACGTCTGTCTTCACTGGCACAAAGGAAAGATATTTGTTAGCTTCAGGCCTTAAAGGTTTTGAAAATTTTGAGCTTTTAGGATTTTCATAGGCCTTTTTCAGATTATTAAGCTCTGTAGAGGTTTTGACTTGTATACACATTTTGAGAAAATCTGGACAGATAGGTATCTATGTGATTTTCTCTTTTGGAGAAATTGTTCTGTTAAGAACCTCAGAGGAGAATATAACATCCTCTGTGTCACAGTGAACTATCCCTGATTTAGAATCAGTCTCTGAGTCGTCAGAGGTTGAATCGTCCTCATATACAGAGGTTGAGTCATCTCTTTCGATAGAGGTTGGATTTTCTGAGCATGTATCGTACGCGCTTTCTTCCTCTGTAGAATAACTTTCATAGATGGCAGAGGTTTCTGATGAGATCTCTTCAGCGAGAATTTGACCCATAGAAGATGTACATAGATTGTCTAAAACATTTGATTTCAAAACTTCCAAAATTTCTTTTTCAATTGATCTTTTAAGTTTTTCTTCTGAAAAGATGGGTTTAAACTCAGGAGCTTTTGCAGATAATTTTTTTTCGACATCTATCATACAGACAAAAGCGACCTGTGTTTGAGTCTCTGGTTTACCAAACTTAAAGATACCAATCTGATCTTGTGTTTTCAGATATTTCTTTGGTTTGATTCCTCTATTTACAGAGGTTGAAGATGATGAATCTGTGTTTTCAAACCAAACATTGATCATCTTCGTATGCTTCCTTAAGTGAGGTTCTGTAGAGATTTTAACCCTTTTACTTACAGAGAGTAAGTTTGGAAAAGATGGTTTATTTGTATTTCCTATTATAAACAGAGAAGACAGAGGTTTAAGTCTTTTGCCTTCAACACCTAGAGTAATATCATCGTACCCTATACCTCGTCTTCCAATTTGTGAGTTTACTTTCTCATACACCTTATGTGCAT
Organism: Saussurea involucrata; assembly: GCA_033807775.1. Lineage (NCBI taxonomy): Eukaryota > Viridiplantae > Streptophyta > Magnoliopsida > Asterales > Asteraceae > Saussurea > Saussurea involucrata. Next base: position 49,694,568 of record CM066314.1, on the reverse strand, counting down.
CTTTATAGTTTTTAAGTAAAACCTCTCTTCTGAGTAGATCTTGCCAAAGTACCTCTCTCTCTTTTTGAAAGTATTCTTTGAGAGCTCTTATGTCAGTTGTTTCACTCCTAGAAACTGAAAGCTCTTTAGTTTTGATTTTTAAATTAGAGGTTAATTCAGAAATTTGCCTTTTTAAAGGATCTACATTTTTGCTCCAATATTTTTCTACTCTTTCCTTTTCTTCAAAAATTTTGGCTTTTTCTTGAGTGAGAAGCCTTGCTTCTCTCTCATTAAAGGTTAGTCTTTTCTGAATGCTTTCATTTATCTCTTTTAGTTCAATCAGTTCAATGTTAAGCCAAATTCAATCATTATCTACATTTTTAATACAAGAGGTAGAGTTTGAAATCGATACCTCATTGTCAGTGCCGGAGTCGACTTCTGCCATGCCACAAAATAGGGCATTGGTGGTGAATTCATCATCAGAGGTAGAGTCTAATTCGAAGTCCTCCTTATTTGCTTCAGAATGCCCTTTGGTCGCCATCAGGGATTTTTGCGCATAATATTCAGCCTTCTTTTTGTAAAAAGCTGAGTCCTTCTGTGGGCGATTTTGTCTACTTCTGCATTCTTTTGCGAAATGGCCTGGCTTGCCGCAGTTGAAGCAGCCTTGGGAGGTGTTTCCAGTTCGATCGTCGGACTTCTGTTGGTCTCCACCTTTCTCTGTTCGGCATTCGTTTGCGTAATGACCAGGCTTACCACATTTGTAGCATTCTTGTGTGTGGCCTACCTTGTCATCTGACCTCTGTCGGTCATTTCCTCTGTAGTTTCTGTCGCTCGACCTCTGTCGGTCACTTCTGTAGTCTGACCTCTGTCGGTCACTTGATTCTTCTCTTCTTCCATCATCTCTTCTATCTCCCTGGTTGTCTCTGCTATATCTGTCATTTCCAAAATTTCTTTGGTTACCTCTGAACTCTCTTGTCAATAGAGCCAATGATTTAGCTAATGACGCAAGAGTTATTTCTTCCTCTATCAGCTCGTCTTCTTCGCTATCAATCATCACTATCTTCTTCTTCTCCTTCTTCTTCTCTTCTGTTGCTCTCTCATTTCTCGGTCTCTCTGTAGCTTCTGTTGATTTACTAACCAATGCGTATGGTGCAATGGCTATTGTTTTAGCCTGTGCTATTTGAGACTCTTGTGCAGCTAGTGTTCCATAGAGATCAGAGAGTGTCCATGAGTCTAGATCTTGGTTTGTTTGTAAAGACATAGACAGTTGAAGCCACTCATCATTCAGGCTTTTTAGAAACATGACGTTATTTTCTTCCGAGGTTCTGTGAATGTCAGACTTTCCGCATTTGTTTATGAGAGAGTTGAACCTGTCGTACGTCGTTTGCAGAGATTTTGTTGCAGAGGCTCTGAATGCATGATATTCATTTATGTACTGTGCCCTTCGGTTCTTCTGTGTTTTAGCACCCCCTTCCAATTGTCTTTCTAATTCTTTCCAAAGATCGTGCGCAGTTTCGCAAGAATCTAAGGATTGAAAAAGCTCGTTGGGGATAGCCATTATCAAGATTCTTTTTGTTTTCTGTGCAACTTCATCTTCTGCCTTATCTTCATTTGACCATTCTTCTTTTGGCTTTGGTTTTTGATGTTAAGGGATTTCAGGAGATTCAGCAGTAGCTGGTACTCGTGGTACTGCTATCATGGGAACAGGAGGAAGGTTGTAAAGATATTGTACTAAAATTTTTTCAGTACCCTCAAAGAAATGAACCATTCTTATCTTCCATTGAGGATACTCATCTCGTAGGAGAGTAGGAGGCTTGGTGAGTGAACCAGCAGTAAAGAAGTTATTTGTATTTATCATTGTTAAGGTTCTGAAAAGATAGTATGATTAAAGAGTATGAGTCTGAAGATCTGGAAAGTTTTCTGGGTTTGAACAGTTCCCAGAGTACACTTTAATGGAGTTTTAACCTAGAAATGAGGAATAGGTTAAAAAGGAATGATGTCTATCACTGATCTTGTAACAAAGAGGATCACTTGATATTGAAAATCAAGCTCGACTCTGATACCAATTATTGGTTCCCGTTTTGTTTAAACAAGATTATCAGATCTATTAGTTCAAGTTTGAGTTTGATGCGGAAGCGTATTTGAAGAACTAACAGATATGTTTGATAGATTTAGAACACAATATAAATAAACAGTGAACAGGAAATAAAATCTCAAAGTTTACTGAATATATATATTAAGAACAGATTCAAGAACAGTGAGTAAGCAAAGCTTTAAAACAGATTTGACTCTCAAAGTGTTTAAGCTGCGTGTTCTTGTGATATTTTTCTCTCTTGATTCTCTGTTTTTGATTGTTCGATCGATAGGAAGAACTCAACATGAGTCTTCCTTATATACTACTCTAAGGGGACCATAAAGCATAAGCTACTATTCATAATGGATGGTATGAATAGTTGGACGGATGGCATGAACAGTTTGGACGTGCTGTATTGCATTTAATGCATCAGACGTCAATTATGTACTAAGCCCTATTGAATCCAATCAGAGTTTGACACGTTGCATTTGGACAGGGCATGCTATCATGCAAGTTGATGAACAGGTCCTGTAACAGTAGCAAGATATTATAAATATCTTTGAAGTCTTTGAAGAGGACTATAGAGGCTCTGTAAAGTATTACAGAGGTTATGTGGTCTGGTCCTTTGTAGAGCAGTCTTCACCGGATTCCGAGTCATTGGTCTTCTTTGTGCGTATGACAGATCTTCTGTAACGCGCCTCTTTAGCTTCTATAGCTTCTTGACCTTGATCTCTCGGTAAGTTCGGCAGAGCCTCTGTAAGAGGCTTTCTTTACTTAGCCTATTTTTCACTACTTCTAATTACTTCTATGATTAGGAAGATTGAAGCTAACAAGTATGTAGTTGAAAGAAAAACCTTTTCAAGCTCAAATTTTATCCTTTGTTCTAGAATAGATCTCTCAACTTCACAGATTCTTCTTTCTAGAATCAAAGGTGGAACATATCGTTTTGCTTCAAGAGGTTTTTCGCAATTTGGTTTAGTGTCATATATATCAAAATAGTTATTCGAAAGTTTTCCATGCAGATTTTTTTGATATTTTTCATCTCGATTATAACAAAAAGGAAGTTGCATTTTCATTGTAATGACTCTTTTCATTAATTATTCTTTTTCTATTTCTTCGGCATTTGTCCATCTGATTGCACATTCAGGAAAATATATGGCATAACGCAAATATTTGAATGCATATAGCGTTGGAATGTAATTGATTACTTTTGCCAGAATTTTAGGATCTTCATAACCAAGTCCCCAATATTTATTAATAGAACTCACAAGTCTTGGTTTGTTCATGTGAATAGTTTGATCAGTTTGACCTCTCAAATATAACTTCTTTTCCAAATCTTCTATTTTGTTCAAAAACTTTGTATTTTGAGTGGTGATATTTTCAATGAAAGTTCACACTCACTATTCTTTTCTTCCAAATCGTTAATCTTGTTTAAAAACTCGTTGTTTTGGTTTGAAAAGTCATTCAAAAAAAACTCACTTTCGTTATTCTTTTCTTCTAACTCTTTGATTTTCTTTGTTAAATCATAAATCTGAGAATCAAAGACTATCTTTTCCTTCTCAAATTGTTCTTGTTGGTCCTTGAGATTTTTAATTTCAACAAATTTCTTTTCTTTCTCAAGATCATTATCAAGAATAATTTGATTTAGAGCTTCATTTAGTTTCTTTTTTTTTCAAGATTGGCTCTTAAACTTTGAACACCAGGTATCATCATTTTTAATTCACGTAATAAACTAGCATTTTCATTTTCTAAAATTGCTAATTTATTTTGTGTATCATTTAGTTCACTAAGTAAAATATTTATGTCATGATCATCCGAAGAAGGCATGGGAAATGAATTTACCTGAGTGGAATTGTCCGAAGCATCCTCATCATCTGAGTTGAATTCAGCCTGGAACATGTTTGCCTGCTCCTCGTTCTCCGCCTCGTCATCAGTCTGGTCTAGCCAATATTCTTCCTCCACAAGCAATGTTATTCCTTCTTCCTTTTGTTTGGCTAGCAACATTTTGTTTTTATAATAATCGGAATTTCTCACCACTTTCTTCCTACAATCCTTGGTGTAGTGACCAGGCGTGCCACAATTGTAACACTTCGGAGTCTCAACAGGTTTCTTATCAACAAAAGGCTTTTTACCTTCTGCCTTCTCAACCCTCTTCTCAACATTCTCAAAACGTTTCTCTCAAAGTTGTTGTTTTCAATCTTTCTTGAACCAGAAGTATACCTCAGATTATTGTTTGATGACGGCGTTTTGTAAAACCTCTTCTAAAAGTGACTTGTGAGTAGAATCATCACTTGTTCTAACTCAGCTCCATTATCATCAACATTCCCTTTATATCCCGTTTCAAACACGCTTGAATTATCAGTCAAGTAACTACCGGTATACATATCTGCTTTGAGTGCCACTGGTTCAGGGACAACTTCTTTCATCTTCTTGTTATTCCTTTTCTCTTTCTTCTCTGTCACTTCCTCTTCATCTTGATTAATAGTTTCGAACAATTCATGCAATGGCATCGAGGAAAGTCTAGGATTCTGTTTCATGCGTCTTGAAATACTTTTCCATTCCGGTTGTAACACACTTAGAAACTTCACATTAACTTCTATTGACGGCTTGTTTATTTTGTTCTTACTGAGTTCATTCAGTAATGTGATGAATCTGTCATATGTTTGACTCAAACTCTCATCCTCTTTAGCTCTAAACTCCTCATATCGATTTATCACAAGGTTGTTTTCATTTGATTTCCAATCTGAAAACCTTGCAACATCTTTTAAAGTTGTACCCACATATTATTTGCCGTGTCTTTGAAACTATCAATCTTATTGAACACTTCGTTCGGAATCCCCATTATCACAAACGACTTTTCTTTCTTATCAGCATCATATCTTGCTTTTTCTTCAGTTGTGTATTCACTTTTGGGTTTCCATTGTTCGTATTCATTTTCAATCAAAATTGGAGGATGTGATTCGGTTCCCAAGGACATCATAATATCATTTTTCTTCATCTTGTTGAGTTTACTTGTATGATCTTAAAACAGATAAGCAAATGTGAATAGTATCAAGTTGTCGGGCAAAGTATGTTACCGGAAAAATCAGGTGAGTTGTCGGACAAGGTTTGTACGACTAGTTCCAGTGAACAGTAGTAGTTGGATGGCTCTTTTACGACTAATTCCAGTGAACAGTAGTAGTCGGATGGCTCTTGTACGACAAGTTCCAGTGAATAGTAACAATCGGACAAGTTGTGTACGACTAGGGCAAATGAACAGTAGCTGACGGAGAAGCTGTGTACGACTAGGGAAAATGAACAGTAAATGTCGGACAAGCTGTGTACGACTAGGGCAAATGAACAATAACTGTCGGACAAGTTGTGTAAGACTATATTCAGCGAATAGTCGTAGTCGGACAAGGCTTATACGACAAGACATGATGAACAGTAGTATTCGTATAAGTCTTATACGACTAGAATCAGTTGCCGATCAAATTTCATACGACAACTTTGAATATGAGTTATGTACGACAGTTATGAACATATGCAGATGTGTATCTTACGACAGTTATGAATATATGCATATGTGTATCGTACGACAGTTATGAATGTCGAACCCAAAAACATTCTAAGTCTTTGTTAGCTCCAACTTCTACTGGTTATAGAAGTATTGAAAATTAGACTAAGTGTTGACACTGACAGAGGTTCTGCCAAGACACCGATAGAAGACGAAGTGAAGACTCAAGTGAAGATGTTCACAGAAGACAAGGCCACAGAGCCTTTGCCAAACTTGACATAGCCTCTGTGGTATGAAGACTGAAGACTTGGAAGATTACTTGAAGATCAAGTCGAAGATAATCGTGCCTCACACGTTCTCTGGAAGATCCTGAAGATCATTCGTACAAGGCGTGCCCTGACAATTCCACATGTCAAACTCTGATGGGTTTCAGCCTATACCGAAAACGGCGCACTACGTTAACGTTGTACCAGTGGCAGTTTTACGATCGTGTCTTGTACCTTTAGTCCTTTATGTCTAGAGATTGTACCCTGATGAATAGTATAAATAGAAGACTCATGTTGAGCTCTTCTATTAAGCTTTGCACAACACACATATCCTTAAGACCAGAATTCCTGTTTAACCATCGGTGTTCTTGGTGTTCTATTTATATCAATATACAGTGGGTTATTGAGTTAAAACTTGTGTTATTTACATCTCACATATTTGATATAGTGTGTTCTTCTACCTTAAATATCTTATTAGTTCTCTAAAACGCTTCCGCATATCACTCTGTTTTGAACTAATAGATATAATCATCATTGGTATGTAAAACTGTAACGTCCCAAAAATTACAATAAATTTTAACTTTTAAAAATAAGATTTTATTAAATAAAACCATAAATGTTTAGACCCAAATAAACGTTTCATCGAAAACCGTTAAGTTAGGCAACCAGTCCAAAATAAACACAGCGGAAAAATGTGATAAGTCTAAACTTAAAAGTCTCAAAATAAATAATGACAAAGGTCTTCTCAACGCGCCAGTGTGTACCGTCACGCTGTGCTGCCACTCGTACCTGAAACAGTAATTTGTAGGGAAAGAGTAAGCACAAAGCTTAGTGAATTCAAACACATGCATACGATATCAATCATATCGACACCACCCCTATCAGCAGATAGATATAACAACCAACACATGCAGTTTAATAATACAAGCAAACTCATGCAAGAACCCCTATGCATGCATCATTCGGTCTCCCCGAATTAATACAACACTCGTGTAAGTATCCCTCGGTCTCCCCGAGTTCATACAACACCCGTGTACGTATTCCTCGGTCTCCCCGAGATTCATACGACACCCAAGATCTCATACTAGACACTAACTCCGCCTAGTACTACACACAAACAAAACAGTTAACACACACGAACTATAGCAGCGCGCATACAATCTCTATCCTACGCAGTGAGTGAACTCACCTCAGAAAGCAAAGCAGAACTCCACGAACTGCGACAAGAACCTGCCAACTCCAACTCACTTATTTTCACCTAAAGAAGTGTTACAAAGTGTCAAAGTGTAATCCCAACCCGGAATTATAACTACAAGTCTAAACGTGCGTTTTCCGGTTTTTAGTCTAACACTGCAGGTATGTTCGTGACCTGTTTAGCCCCCCATAAACCCATCAAACCAGAAATATCATTCCATAAATAGAAGGATCTATATCTTAGGTTTCCAGGGACATATCGCACACGTTCATATGAGGTCCCTATTATTTTATACGAATTTTCTAAGACCGACTATCCAAGCTGTGAGTTTCGGACCAGTGTGTACAAATTGCTAATTTGACCCTAGCTAGAAGCTTTATTAATTTTTCTGTAAAACATAAGAAACCTACTCAACACAATTTGTGAGATTTGGGCACTGGTTTCACTTTAAACCGAGCTTCCTAGATTATTCTACGGATTTTACAAAACAGGGACAGATTAGACGATTTCACATAAAATGATAACACGTTTTCGGTTTATAGTTTACGAATTAGGGTTTAGAATTGGGTTTAGGCACCTGGGTCTGAACCACACCAGCACCACCCACTGCCACCTCCGGCAGTGGCGGTCGCCGGCGGCGTGGGGGCGGCAGCCACCACCTACGGTGGTGGTTTAACGGAGAGCTCCGGCGAAGCAAGGAAAACGGGTCAGCTAACCCATCTCGAGCCACCCACCCCTACACCCGCACTAACCACAGCGACCCCACCACCACAGACACCGAGTTGATGGTGCACGGTGGCAGCACGCCGGCGGCAACCATGGCTGCGGCGGCGGTGGTGGTTTCTTGGTGGATTAACGGCGACGAAAAGAAAACGATAAGAAAAGGGAAAACCTTACCTCTCGATAAAAAATGCCGCAGCACACGGTAACTCGCCGGCTCCTTCTCCCTCTCTCGCTCTCTCGCTGCCTCTCCCTCTCGCCGGCAGCCGTTAGCGGCGGCGATGATGGTGGTTTCTCGCGGTGGTTAGCGGTGGTCTCGCGGTGGCAGCAAAGAAGGAAGGGGAGGCTAGGGTTTGCGATGGTTTCTTGTTGGTGTGCGACGCAAGGAGAAAAGGAAGAGGGAAGAGGGGGTCGGTTCCTTATGGGCCGATCCCCATGCAAGCCTTTTAACAATTTTCACTTTTAGTCCCTAGGTTTTAAAGCTAAGACATTGTTACCCCAAGAAATTAGGATTTTAACAATTAACCCAATTCTCACAACATTTACTCGTTTTAGTCCTTGCCGCCACAAACCCGTTAATAAATTTGTTTGGAGAAAATATTAAATAAAATAAATAATTAAATAAAATCCATACCGGGACACAAGCTTTAGAACTCTCCCCCGCTTGAATTAGATTTCGTCCTCGAAGTCTATGCCCGCGAATAGCTCTGGATAATTCTCCCTCATCTCAACCTCGGGTTCCCAAGTCCACTTGAAACCCTTTCGATGTTGCCACTAGACTTTCACTAAGCCAATTATCTTGTTACGCGAGGTCCTCGTCCTCCTGACAATAATGGCGATCGGCTTCTCCACGTAGTTAAGCCGCTCGTCGATCTGAATATCCTCGACGAGAATCACCGCAGACTCATCCACCGCGCACTTCCGCAACTGAGACACGTGGAAAGTGTTGTGGATCAAACTCAACTCCTCCGGTAACTCTAAGCGATAAGCTACCTTTCCTACTCGAGCAATGATCTTGTAAGGTCCAATGTAACGGGGTCATAACTTTCCCCGTTTACGAAACCGAATCACCCCTTTCCAGGGCGAAACCCTCAGCAAAACATAATCCCCCACTTGAAACTCCAAGTCTGATCGTCTCTTGTCGGCGTAACTCTTCTGCCGACTCTGTGCAGTAACTAAACGGTCTTGCACCATCTGTATCATCTCAGTCGTCTTCAGCACGATATCAGTACTCCCCAATACTCGCTGACCAACCTTGCCCCAGCAAATGGGCGTCCTGCACTTCCTACCATACAACATCTCGTACGGCGGCCTGCCAATACTGGAATGGAAGTTGTTGTTGTAGGAAAACTCCGCACTTCAGTGGGGGTCTTCGGCACCTCCCACCGCATTATTGTGGTAATCTTGGACGGATCGACCATAATACCCTTCTGATTCACGACATGTCCTAGGAATTGGATCTCTCGTAACCAGAACTCACACTTGGAGAACTTGGCATAAAGCTTCTCCCGCCTTAAAATCTCTAAAACTTCTCGCAAATGTGTCTCATGCTCTTCCTTCGACTTCGAATACACCAGAATATCGTCGATGAACACAATCACCGACCGTTCCAGCATCGGGCTACACACCCTGTTCATAAGGTCCATGAACCCTGCTGGTGCATTGGTAAGTCCGAAAGGCATCGCCACAACTCGTAATGGCCATAACGCGTACGAAATGTCGTATTCTCCATATCCTCACTTCTCACCCGCATCTGATGATACCCCGATCTCAAAACAATCTTAGAGAACCACGAGGCTCCCTGTAGCTGATCGAACAAGTCATCGATCCTTGGTAGAGGATAACGGTTCTTCACCGTAAGCTTATTCAACTCACGGTAGTCTATACACATCCGTTGGGACCCGTCCTTCTTCTTCACAAATAGAATCGGGGCTCCCCACGGTGAACAACTCGGTTTGATGAACTCCTTTTCGAGAAGTTCCTGAAACTTAGTGTACAACTCCTTCATTTCCGGTGGAACCAGGCGGTAAGGTGCCTTGGCCACCGGAGCAGCACCCGGGATTAAGTCAATGCGGAACTCTACCTGCCGCTCGGGAGGTATCCCCGGTAAATCGTCGGGAAATACATCAGCAAACTCCCGTACAACTGACACATCCTTCGCAGTCTTATTCTCTCCGTTGACGCGCGTGTCTATCACTTACGCTAAAAACCCCTGACCACTGTGTTGCAAGTACCTCCGAGCCCTCGCAACCGAACATATCGCTGAGGTCCGCTTGGGGGAGTCGCCCTGAATCAACAGTTCTTCCCCGCTTGGGGTTCGAACTCGTACTTGTTTGCGACGACAAACAATCTCTGCATCAAAAGCAAACATCCCACCCATGTCCACAATCACGCACAACTCGCGCATAGTGATCGAAATCAGATCAATAGGGAATCTCACACCAAAGATTTCCAAAGTACACCCACGATACACGTCAGCAACCGTCAAGGTCCCATCATCAGCAACCTCGACTACAAGTGGACAGTCTGATCGTCCTACACTACGGCCCAAACGCTCACTAAAAGTGTGAGACACGAAAGAATGAGTAGCCCCGCTATCAAACATCACCACACCAGGCACTGAGTTAACTAAGAACGTACTTGATCATACAGTTTAAGCAAAATGTAACCACATATAAAATCAGTAACCAATAAATACAAGTGAAGAAATATACCTGTCACAACTTTAGGCGTAGCCTGTGCCTCATCCGCCTTCAGTTGATGAACTCTACCTTGGGCCGTCTCGGTCCCAGCCTGACCCACACGACCATCCGTAATACGCAAAGGAGCAGCCGCAGGAGCTCCTTGTGCCCCACCCCATCAGTAACCCTCGGATTCGGGCAGTTGGCCTTCACGTGGCCAGTCTGTTTGCAGTTAAAACAGACCAGTAATGGTACCCTGCAATCCCGACCGTAGTGTCCCACCTAGCCACACTTGAAACATTTGTCATCTCTCCTTCCGTTACTATATCTGGGCTTAAACTCACTGCTTCTTTGACTCGAGCGCGAGTCCGAAAACCTCATTTTCGCTGGAACAGCCGATACTGGTGCCACAGCCTGCGCCGCTTTCCTCTTCTTAGCCTGCGTCTCCAACTCAAGTTCCCGTCTCCGGGCAACCTCCATCATCGCAGCAAGTGAAGCATACTGCGCAGTACTCACGAACTCCCTGATATCGGTACGTAACATATCCTTGTACCGCATCATCTTCATGTCCTCCGAAGCAGCATACTAAGGACAGAATAGTGCCATCTCCGTGAACTTTCAGTTCATCTCTTTCACGGTCTCCGTAGTCTGAGTGAGCTCCAAGAACTCCTTAGCAATCCTCTCCATCTCCACTGGAGGCACATACTCTGCACGAAACCGTACACCGAACTCCTCCCAGGTCAATGTAGTGCGCTCATTAAGCGTCAAAGCAGTAGCGCACCAGTCTTTCGCTCCATCTCGTAACAGGTTCACCGCGAAACGAACCTTCAGGTTCTCCGGACAACCACTAGTAAGGAATGCGCACTCCATGTCCGAGATCCAGCGCATACTGACGATCGGGTTCGAGTCTCCCTTGAACTCAGGAGGAGAACAAACAGAGAGATCCCGATACTGAAACTCTCACGCTCGGGGCTGCCCACCAGCAGGGGGTGGAATCGCCGCGATACGCTCCTCCATCAACGCTACTACCTCATCACGAATGGCGGTAATAATCTTGGGAATTGCCTCCCCGATAGCATGCGTCACCTCAGCCGCAATCATCTCACGTATCTGCTCAGCTGTAAATCCAGTGCCAGCATTTGGTTCAACATTGTTGTTCCTCCTTGTGATGGCCATTCTGGGTAATTAATACAACGAGCTATTAGCACACACTAAATCCTGCTAACTACGCTCACGCTCAACTCCTCGGATTCCCTGTGACTTTCCCCGACTCGAGCACGGATCTTGTGCTTCAGATAGTAGGAGCTCTACTACTACCTTCCACACCTATCCTTACTCGTTTCGAGTCCCATCCCGAAGTGCCCAAGTAGTTCCCTACCGTCAGTTTAACCCATATGCCCGTACCAGCATATGTCAATACTCTTCCTAGTTCACTAGGAAATTCACCCCATCCCACTACCCTTGCTATAACGAAATCTCCACTAGTCATGACGAGTCGCCTCGCGAATGCACAGTTACATACAGTGTGAAATCAGATAGACATTCGAATAAAAGATTCTATCCTACAACGGTTAGACTCAAACAAGAGTTGCGCAATAGAACTAAATCCAACATTCTAAGGCTATTTGGTTCCTACTGCATACAACTTATAAGGCATTCACTTAACAACCTATCAGGTCTAGCATAAATTCCAACCAGTAAGTAACAAACATACAGTTCAGTGTAATAAGCATCAAGCAGTCTAGCATACATACTCCTATGTTCTAGAAAGCAATAAATTACACTAAATACTTTACCTTTTCCCTTGGCATCGGCTGACTGTACACACTGCGCCTCCGGTCACCGTTTCTAAAACGTACTTTTCCTTTCTTTTATTTCTCAAAAAAATTTAAAAGAAAAGAAAATCCCGAGCCGCAAACTTGAGTTCAAACACACCGAAATGTGTTCGATTCGCTCAAGCTGTGCTCTGATACCAATTTGTAACGTCCCAAAAATTACAATAAATTTTAACTTTTAAAAATACCATTTTATTAAATAAAACCATAAATGTTTAGACCCAAATAAACGTTTCATCGAAAACCGTTAAGTTAGGCAACCAGCCCAAAATAAACACAGTGGAAAAATGTGATAAGTCTAAACTTAAAAGTCTCAAAATAAATAATGACAAAGGTCTTCTCAACGCACCAGTGTGTACCGTCACGCCGTGCTGCCACTCGTACCTGAAACAGTAATTTGTAGGGAAAGAGTAAGCACAAAGCTTAGTGAATTCAAACACATGCATACGATATCAATCATATCGACACCACCCCTATCAGCAGATAGATATAACAGCCAACACATGCAGTTTAATAATACAAGCAAACTCATGCAAGAACCCCTATGCATGCATCATTCAGTCTCCCCGAATTAATACAACACTCGTGTAAGCATCCCTCGGTCTCCCCGAGTTCATACAACCCCCGTGTACGTATTCCTCGGTCTCCCCGAGATTCATACGACACCCAATATCTCATACTAGACACTAACTCTGCCTAGTACTACACACAAACAAAACAGTTAACACACACGAACTATAGCAGCGCGCATACAATCTCTATCCTACGCAGTGAGTGAACTCACCTCAGAAAGCAAAGCAGAACTCCACGAACTGCGACAAGAACCTGCCAACTCCAACTCACTTCTTTTCACCTAAAGAAGTGTTACAAAGTGTCAAAGTGTAATCCCAACACGGAATTATAACTACAAGTCTAAACGTGCGTTTTCCGGTTTTTAGTCTAACATTGCAGGTCTGTTCGTGACCTGTTTAGCCCCCCTTAAACCCATCAAACCAGAAATAGCATTCCATAAATAGAAGGTTCTATGTCTTAGGTTTCCAGGGACATATTGCACGCGTTCATACGAGGTCCCTATTATTTTATACGAATTTTCTAAGACCGACTATCCAAGCTGTGAGTTTCGGACCAGTCTGTACAAATTGCTAGTTTGACCCTAGCTAGAAGCTTTATTAATTTTTCTGTAAAACATAAGAAACCTACTCAACACAATTTTTGAGATTTGAGCACTGATTTCACTTTAATCCGAGCTTCCTAGATTATTCTACGGATTTTACAAAACAGGGACAGATTAGACGATTTCACATAAAATGATAACACGTTTTCGGTTTAGAGTTTACGCATTAGGGTTTAGAATTGGGTTTAGGCACCTGGGTCTGAACCACACCAGCACCACCCACTACCACCTCTGGCAGTGACGGTCGACGGAGGCGTGGGGGCGGCAGCCACCACCTACGGTGGTGGTGGTTTAACGGAGAGCTTCGGCGAAGCAAGGAAAACTGGTCAACTAACCCATCTCGAGCCACCCACCCCTACACCCGAACTAACCACAGCGTCCCCACCACCACAGCCACCGAATTGATGGTACATGACGGCAGCACGCCGGCGGCAGCCATGGCTGCGGCGGCGGTGGTGGTTTCTTGGTGGATTAACGGCGACGAAAAGAAAACGATAATAAAAGGGAAAACCTTACCTCTCGATAAAAAAACGCAGCAGCACACGGTAACTCGCCGGCTCCTTCTCCCTCTCTCACTCTCTCGCTGCTTCTCCCTCTCGCCGACAGCCGTTAGCGGCGGCGATGATGGTGGTTTCTCGCGGTGGTTGGCGGTGGTCTCGCGGTGGCAGCAAAGAAGGAAGGGGAGGCTAGGGTTTGCGATGGTTTCTTGTTGGTGTGCGATGCAAGGAGAAAAGGAAGAGGGAAGAGGGGGTCGGTTCCTTATGGACCGATCCCCATGCAAGCCTTTTAACAATTTTCACTTTTAGTCCTAGGTTTTTGTTAGATCTGAAGTTTTATCAATAAACCAAGTGTTGAAGATCTGATAAGAAGGTTCAGAAGTTCTGAGAAGAAGAGTCAGAAGTTCTGAGAAGAAGAGTCAGAGATCTGAGAAAGGGAAGTCAGAAGTTCTGAGAAGCGTGATCAGAAGAATGTTCAGAAGTTCTGAACTACCTGTTCAGAACTTATGACGAGTTTCGTTACTTAGTAATGTGTAAACTAATTAGGACACGTGTTTTGTTCTTATTAGTCTTTCTTATTTGTACTGTAGCTTTAATATATCCGTTACAGTATAAATAGAGTGGTTAGCACTACGTTGCTAACTGATTGATTTTCCCATATTACTTGTATTCATTCCTTGTAATCTTTGAGGTTATCTCTCTCTTAGATCTGTAATTCTGTGCATCATTGAATACAATTGGGCTTGATCATACAATTTCTCAATTACTTCTTTCTATATTGATTGTAAGAATAGATCCTGCACTTTCAGTTTTAAAGCTAAGCCATTCTTACCCCAAGAAATTAGGATTTTAACAATTAACCCAATTCTCACAACATTTACTCATTTTAGTCCTTGCCGCCACAAACCTGTTAACAATTAACCCAATTCTCACAACATTTACTCATTTCAATCTTGTAATCTCTTTTCTAAAAATCATGACCAATCATCTAAAAATCTCAGTTTATACTCTGTTTTCTAGTATTTTCCAAAACCATTCAAAATGGCAGCGAACACCAACAACTAGTTTTCTGCCGGTTCTTTAACAAAACCACCCACTCTACTCAGAGATGAGTACCCTCAGTGGAAAATACGAATGATTCATTTCATCGAGGGTACTGGCAAAGAAGCTCTTCACTACATCCACAATCCTCCTTTCGTTCCTATTCTCTCTGTACCACGTGTACCTGCAACAGACGACACTCCAGATATTCCTGCGCACGAAAAACCTAAGTCAAAAGATAAATGGTCTGATCCTGACTGGGAGAAATACGAGTTGGCACAGAAGGCAAAACGAATTCTGATAATGGCCATCCCCAATGACCTCTTCCAATCCCTAGATGCGTGTGAATCTGCATACAATCTATGAAAGGAATTGGAAAAACAATTGGAAGGAGGGGCTAAAACTCAGAAAAATCGCAGAGCCCAATGTATCAATGAGTATTACTCATTCAAGGCTCTACCGACTGAGTCTCTGCAGTCTACGTATGATATGTTTAACTCCTTAATAAACAAGTGCAAGAAGTTTGGAATCCACAGAACTTCAGAAGAAAACAATGTCATGTTCTTAAAGAGTCTCAACAAAGAATGGCTCCAACTGTCTATCTCTCTACAAACAAATCAGGACCTAGACACCTGGAGCCTATCAGATCATTATGGAACATTGGCAGCTCAAGAACCCCAAATCGCCCAGGCAAAAACTCAGACTGATGGGCCTCTGGCACTTGTGGGGAAGACTACAGAGGCAAAGGAGAAGCCTAAGAAAGCTGTGGAAGAGGAGGAAAAGAAGGAAAAGAAGGAGAAAAAGAAGAAAGTGATGATTGTCGATAGCTCTGAAGATGAGGTGATAGAAGAGGAGGCAACGATAGCCTCGATAGCTAAATCATTAGCTCTGGTGACAAAGGAGTTTGGAAGAGGAGGATATCGGAAGAAGGGGTATGAACGTGATGGAAGAGATGACAGAGGAGAGAAGTATGAGCCAAGGAACAAAGGAAGAGACGGTTCGAATGACAGAAGTGAAAAAGGTGACAGAGGTGATAGAGGTGGTGACCGACAGAAGTCAGATGACAGAGCTGGCAACGGTTCCCAGAACCAGGGATGATTCAATTGTGGCAAGCTAGGCCACTATGCCGCTGATTGCAAAAGCAAACCAAACCGCCCTCAGAGGGATTCTGCTTACTACAAAAAGAAAGCGGATTATTATGCTCAGAAGTCGCTAATGGTGAATCAGGAGAACTGGCTGTCAGACGAATCATCTGATGAAGGCGATAAAAATGCCTTGTTCTGTGGAATGGCAGAGGCCAGCTCATCCGACTCTGATAGTGAGGTATCCACTTCTAACTCTTCATCTGATGATAATGAAGCTGGTTTGCTTAAACTAACTATTGAACACACTGAACTCAAAAAGACTTGTGAGAATATACAAAAGAAACTTGCATTTTTTGAGAGAGAAACAAAACGTCTAACTCAAGAAAAGGCAAAAAAAATCAAGAAAAGGAAGAAATTGAAACAAACTGGAACAAGCATCTAAATCCTTTGAAAGGGAAAATTTCAGAACTCAACTCTGCCTTAAAAGCTAAGACTAAAGAACTTATGGATGTTGAGAGCGACAGAATGAACATCTTTGCTCTTAAACATTATTTTCAAAAGGAAAGACAAGTCCTTCATCAAGACCTACTCAGAAGAGACCTTTTAATAAAAAAATATCAAGATGCTCAGATGGTTTATGAAAGAATAAACACACAAATAGGAAGACGGGGAATTGGTTTCTGTGATATTGATCCATACACTGGAACCAAAAGAGACAAATCTCTATCTTCACTATTTCATATTGGAAGGACAAGAAAACCCGGTTTTCCAAACTTACTCTCTGTCAGCAAAAGGCGAAAAGTCTCTTGGGAACCTCACCAGAGGAAACCTCTGAAGATGATTAATGTGTGGTTTGAAAACACAGATCTATCCTCTTCAGTCTCTGTCAAAAGAGAATCCAAACCCAAGAAATATCTGAAAACTCAAAATCAGATAACAATCTTCAAGTTTGGTGACCCCAAGACTCAATCCCAGGTTGCCTTTGTCTGCACTATAGATTCTGAGAGGAAACTGTCGGCAGAGGCACTTGAGTTCTTGCCTGCTTCCACATAAGAAAAACTAACTCATATTTCTGAAAAGGAATTATCGGAAATCGGTAAAAACAACGTTTATGAATGTCCCAGTACTTCCAATAATAGCCACAATCTCTCCGAGGAAGTCTCGATGAACACTTCAGTTGACTTAGTGTAGAAACCAGGATTCAAACTTACAATCAATTATGAACAATCAAACCGAAAATGATAGAAATTTGGATCAAACAAACTTGTATTCAATCAAGAACAGATTACAGATCTTAGAGAGAATCTCTCAAAGATTACAAAGTGAATAGAAAGTTATGCGAGAAAGTTAGTTAGACAAACAGTGCTAACAACTATATATACTATAAAGGAAACACTAAAGCTACAGTACATATATGAAAGACTAATAGAACAAATACACGTGTCCTAATTAGATAACAGAATATAAAGGAAAATATCCTGTCATAAGTTCTGAACATGTTGTTCAGAACTTCTGAACATGTTGTTCAGAACTTCTGAACATTCTTCTGATAAAGCTTCTCAGAACATACACTTCAGCACTTGGACAATTTCATCTTCATCATCAGAAGTTTTGAGTCTTCTTCTCAGAACTCTGACCTTTCTATTCAGACTTTCATACTTAGTAATCTTTCGGAGATTCTTCAGTCAGAGCTTCTGAGTCTTCTTACTCAGAACTCTGAGTCTTCTATCCAGATCTAACACTTGTGTTTATTGACAAAACTTCAGATCTAACAATCTCCCCCTTTTTGTCAAATAAACTGGTACTTTGCATCATCATATTCTTTTAAAGCAGGAACAATCTTCAGAAGAAGTACATTTCTCAGAGTAAGCCTTCTATCAATCTTTTCTATGATTTCTTGTATCTCTTCAACTTGTTTTCCTCTTGATATCCTTTTCTCCAGACTGTGTTTGATAAACCTCAAAGTTCCAGAACAATATTTAGCCACTTCATCTGGTCTGAAGAAAATCTTTTCTTTTCTGTTGTTCCTCAGGAAAACTCCCAACTCTGGATATCTTACAATATTTCCACTCTTCAGAAGATTCAACTATTCATGATCATTGTTTGGCTTGGAGAGATATACACATGGTCTTTGTAAATACAGAGCAATTTGAAAATTTGTATATCAATAGCATCTCAAAATGTAAAACAAAGCACTTCTTACAGCAGCCAATGCTCCTCTCTCCTTTTTATATTTGCTACAGTCTTTATTTGACAAAAGACTATACAACCTGTAGAAATCTGTTACTGAGATTTTGTCAAAATCAGCCTCAGTGAAATAGTAGACTTTTCCATCTTCTCTCAAAACCTCAAATTTGTTTGTTTTTTGTTTTAATTTTGATTGCAAAGTGTTTCTCCATTGATATAAATCAGTTTTGCATCAAAAGATTTACAAAAACATATCAAGAATTGATGAATTTGAAGATTTTGAAATTTTTGATTGAATGTGTTCTTGAGGTGTTCTTGAGAATCTTCAAAGTGTTCTTGATGAAAATTCTAGATCTTGAATTTTGATCCATAAATTTTAATTGAGATGTTTTAAAATGTGTTGTTGATTATTTTTGATCTTAAAATTCCAAATCTAACATTTTTTGTAAGTTTGTTGAATTGCAGAAAGTCAACAGAATAGAAGAATTGGTGAGCTGTGTGTGTGCTTAGGAATTATTAGAATTAAGCTTGTATTGGTTTCGGATCACACATAGTAAATGTGTGCTGAGTGTGTGTGTGATTCAGTTGTGTGTATGTGTGCTTATTAAATGGTTTCGGATCATATAGCATACGAAACCATATTTTTTTTGAGCTGTGTGTGAGTGTTTTTGTACTGTGTGCGTGTGTTATTAATTTTGTGCAGTGTGTGTGCTTACTTGAAGGTTTCGGATCACAAAGGAAAAAGGGTTTCGGATCACAAAGGAAAAGGGTTTCGGATCACATTCAATCCGAAATCCTCAGGTTTCGAATCCTTCCTGTATATTGGTTTCGGATCCTTCGAGCTACAGGGTTTCGGATCAGTCTTGTTTTTTTTCGCCGGAAAACAGACTTGTCGGAAAAACGTCGCCGGAAAACAAGTGGGTCTTCGAAAATCAGTGTTTGATCGAGTTTTGTTGCTTGGAATCGATTGGTATTTGTTTTAGGATCACATTGCAACAATAATTATCAAGTTTGATTGAGAAACGGAGAATATATCGTCGTCTGAAATCACCTCGCCGGAAAAACGTTTTTGACCGGAAAATCGTGGGTCACCAGAACAATTGTTGCATGATCGAGTTTCTTTGGTTGGATTTGATTGGGTTTCGTTCAAGGATCGCAACGAAATAAATTTCATCGATTTTGGTTGAGTAACGAAGGAGATATCGCAACTTGAAATCTTCAGATCGAAAACCCGTTTCATGTTGAAGATGGTGAACAGTAACTAACGGAACGTCGTTTGTTCCGTTAATTTTCTGACATTTTTGGTTCATTTCTCCGTTAGTTTGGTTAGATCTAGTTAGTTTGTTAAAAAAAAATCAATTTTAGTCTTTTTTTAGTTAGAATTCGTTAGTATTTGTTAAGTCAAGTTAGTTAACGTTTTAGTTAATTTTTCCGTTAAATTTGTTACATTTTTAGTCCTTTTCTGTTAAGTGTCCATTAGAGTCATTTAGATAGTTTCTCTTGACGATCACTCTATTAGGTATTATTGTTTTTCATATTTATCATCTAATTTTTTTGTGTGTTTCTTTTCAGGTTATCTTCATTTCAAGATTGCAACAAGTTCTTATGATTGAAATACCTCAAACTCCACAAGTTTTTGTTAAACCAAATAATGAAATTTTGCAACAAATTCTTATAATAGAAATACCTTCAACACCACAAACTTTTGTTAAATCTAATAATGAAAGTTTGAAGCAAACTATTGTTAAATCCAGTGGTGAAGGTTTGAAGCAAAATTTTGTTAAAACTAATACTTCAAATCCTTCAACTCATCAAGATGACATGAAGGAGCTTCAAGGAAGTATAAAAGCATTGGAGGAAGAAAATGCTAATCTGAAGAGACAAATTTTAGACATTTCTTCTTCAAATGATAAACTTATTAAAAAAGTTATTGATCTTGATGTTTATATTGCAGATCTTGAAACAAAGAAAGACAACTCAAGTCTGCACGATCAAATCGAGAATCTTCAAGAGAAAGTAACAACTCTTCAAAGAGAAAATGCTGATATGAAGAGTAGGGAAGAAAAGAGAGTGAAGTGGAACTTAAAGTTACAGGCTCAATTAAAAGAATTTCAAGAGAAAAGAATAACATTGGAAGATGAAAATGTTGATTTGAAGAAAAAGCTTTCTGAACGTGAAAGAGAGTCTCTTTCTTCAAAGAAAGTTCTTAAAGAAAAGGAACTAACTGAGCTGAAATGTATAAAACTTTCAAAACAAGTTTCTGACTTTGAGAAAGTTTTATTTTTAGAAAAAGACAAGCTCGAAAAAGAAAGAGCTAAATTTGAAACTGAACGAAAATCTTTTGAGATTAAAAGTTCTGAACTTTCTGTGAAAATCTCTAATTTAGAAAATCTCTTTGAAAATGAAAGTAAAACCCTTAAAAAGAAAAATATGGAAATTTTCAAAGAGATTACTGATAAAAGAAAGTTTTTGGAAAAAGATTTTGAATCGGAACGCGAATATTTTGAAGATGCGATTCTCAATCTTACCAAAAGATTACCTGGTTTATCAGCTGATATTATGAAGGATCAATTGATCAAATCTGATCTCCAAAAGAAATTTGATCTAATTTTTAAAGAGAAAAATGTTTTGATAAACAAAGTCAAAGAACTTGAATACATCATTTTTAAATTTGATGTCTCAAATCAGGTCAATCCTGATACTATCTTTCAGACTCCATTTGTTATTTCAAATGATTCTGAATGCTTTTTTAAAACTGCTCCAAGTTCAAGTTTTAAAAACATTCCTTCTAAACAATTTAATATATCAACTGATTTCTCAAAAGATCAGATTCGTTCAACAAATCTCTTCTATAATCATTTGCTTGATAAATCGGATAAGGATTCAAAAGTGCCTAAAGTTAATACTTCCAAACCTGAAGAAGTTACAGTCTTCAAGAAGGTGAAGATGGAATGGAGAGTCAAAGGCACAACAGTTCCAAAGAAAGATGTGCCAAAATCATATGTATCCACACCAAAAGCAAAGAGGAACAATGGTCCGAATGGTAGATCTTCTGTTCCACCTAATCTTGTTTATTCCACAAATCATCTAATTAGGTTGGCACATAAGAAAATTTGTTGTTCCTACTGTGGTTCAAATGACTTTGTGCATAAAGATTATACTTCTTATTGGTACGGTACTTACAGTATTCCTTTTAAGAAATCTAAACCTAACACACTAGCGACCAACAGAGGTCGACTGACAGAGGTGGTGACCGACAGAGGTCAGACCATAAAATTGGCAACACTCCAAAGAACCAAGTTTGTTACAACTGTGGTAAGCCAGGCCACTACGCCAATGAATGTAGAACTGAAAGAGGTGGTGACCGACAGAGGTCGGACGACAGAGCTAGCAACGGTTCCCATAACCAAGGATGTTTTAACTGTGGCAAGTCAGGTCATTATGCCGCTGACTGCAGGAGCAAATCAAATCACCCACAGAGGGACTCTGCTTACTACAAAAAGAAAGCGGAGTTTTATGCTCAGAAGTCGCTAATGGTGAATCAGGAGAACTGGCTGTCAGACGAATCATCTGATGAAGGCGACAAAAATGCCTTGTTCTATGGAATAGCAGAGGTCAGCTCATCCGACTCCGATAGTGAGGTATCCACTTCTGACTCTAACTCTAGTCAAGCAGAAACTGATTTGCTCAATCTAAACATTGAATACACAAAACTTAAAAAGACCTGCGAAAGTATTCAAAAGAAGCTTACCTTCTTTGAAAGAGAAGCTAGACTTCTCACTCAAGAACAGGCTAAAATCTTTCAAGATAAGGAAGAAATTGAAACAAATTGGAACAAACACCTAAATCATTTGAAAGAAAAGATTTCTGAAGTTAACTCTGCATTAAAAACAAAATCTAAAGAACTTGTGGACGTTGAGACCGATAGAATGAACATTCTAGCTCTTAAACATTATTTTCAAAAGGAAAGAGAAGTCCTCTATCAAGATTTACTCGGAAGAGATCTTTTAATTAAGAAATACCAAGATGCACAGAAGGTGTACGAGAAAATTAACACACAAATAGGGAGACGGGGAATTGGCTTCTGTGATATAGATCCATACACCGTAAACAAAAGAAACAAATCTCTGTCATCTCTATTTCTCAATGGAAGTACAAGAAAACCCGGTTTTCCAAATCTACTATCTGTTAGAAAAAGGCGAAAAGTCTCTGGGGAACCTCACATAAGGAAACCTCTGAAGATGACAAATGTGTGGTTTGAAAACACAGATTTGTCACCTTCAATCCCAGTCAAAAGAGCGTCCAAACCTAAGAAATATTTGAAAACACAAGATCAGATAGGAATCTTTAAGTTTGGTAAACCCGAGACTCAATCACAGGTTGCCTTTGTCTGCACTATAGATTATGAAAAGAAACTATCGGCAGAGTCACCTGAGTTCTTGCCTGCTTCAACAGAAGAAAAACTGACTCATGTTTATGAAAAGGAATTATTGGAAATCGGTGAAAACAACTTTTATGAATGCCCCAACACTTTCAATAATGGCCAAAATCTCTCTGAGGAAACCTCGATGAAAACTTTTGTTGACATATAAGATATCCCTGAGAGAAAGGAAGAAAGCGAGTATGGCACATGCTCTAAAAATCTAGCCTCTGTCGAAAGAGAACTAAGTGACTCAACCTCTGTATATGAGGATGATTCATCCTCTGACGAATCTGAGACTAACTCTAAGTCAGAGATAGGACCTTGGGACACAGAGGATTTTAAACTACCCTCTGGAGTTCTTAACAGAACTATTCCTCCCAAAGAGAAAATCACAAGAGTTCATATCTGTCCAGACTTTTTGGACATGTGTATACAAGCCAAAACCTCTCTTGAGCTTGAGAAAATTAAACAACAAAAGGCTCTGTCCTCTTAAAATCCAACAAGTTCAAAGATTTTAAAACCCTCAAGGCCTATTAAAGAAAAACTAACATGGCAACAGAAGGGTAAATGGGCTAAAAATGACAAATCTTTTTCTTCTGTGACAGTGAAACCTGCAGAAGTTCCCCACAGAAGGGGCTCACAGAAGGCTACTCTCAACAAAGGATTTTGCAAACAAAAATCTAGCCTACATAGGTCTTCTTGTAATAGGAAGTCAAATGTTAGGATAGAATGTAATGCCTCTGTGCCCCCATTTAATGTTTTCAATAAAAATTTTAAGCAAATCTCTTCGCACATTCATTATTGTCATTGTTTTGATCTCATGTATCGATTAAATCAACACTTCTCAAGTCCACACTGTTTCCTCTCTACGCGCAAAAAGAACACTAAATTCAAGGGTAAGAAGAAACAAAATGGTTCTTCAAAAAAAAAAGCTAAAACCAAACCCAAGAATGCTAAGGCAAACTTGAAGACCCCTAACAAAGCTGGACCCATTTGGATATGGGTACCTAAAACTCTCTGATTGTCTTGCAGAAGCAGTATGTGCAAATCTGGTATCTTGACTCCGGATGCTCGAGGCACATGACTGGCGACAGGGGTCAACTATCCTCCTATAAATATAAACTCGATGGAGGATCTATGACCTTTGGTGACAACAAAAAAAGGGTATATAAAAGGCTATGGAGTCATCAAGAAGGAAAACATAACCGTATGCAAAGTTGCATATGTGGATGGCCTTAAGCACAATCTTCTCAGTGTTAGCCAACTCTGTGATACGGGTTTCGATGTAATGTTCAAAAGAACCTTCTGTTCTCTACAAGGTGAGGACACAAGAGTCGAACTTCTGTGAGCCGAACGAAGAGGAATATATTATTTATTAAAGGACAATTTATTATTTATTATAAGGACTATATCTAATCCCATTTCATCATTTTATGATGAAATAGTGGAATATATAAGTATATCCTATTTTATTTATGCAATTTATTTATGTCTTTTATTTATGCATTTTATTTATTCTTTATCCCTTTTCATCTTTTATGATGAAATTGTGAAATGTTCATATATATAATATATTTATATACATTGATGCATTTTATTCTTGATCCCATTTCATCATTTTATGATGAAGTAGTGGAGTATAAATATATGTTATGTTTATATATTTATACGTTTAAATATTTGTCATTTCGTTTACGACCCCTAATTTTATCGTCGTTACGATAAAATTTCGGTTTATACATATATATGTACTATATATGTTTATGTTACTTAAAACCCTTTTCGTTACGTATTGGGACGAAATTGTAGAAACTTTAATCTAAGAGAACAATGTATACGTTTATTACGTTATAATATTAAAACACAACAAGGCATTTTATGATGATTTGGATAATTAGTACCGAACCTTCGAGATTGAGAACTCACTAGTGACCTTACGTTCATAGGTTTGAAGTAGGATCATATCGGAGTATTTGTGGGAGATTCCTGGATTCTATCACGTATCAAGTGAGTATTCACAGCCCCTTTTTCAATGTTTTACATATTTTGGGGTGAAAAGCATGTGGCTACTACAACTATTTTACACACCGATTATTTCGTTTTCTTGAAAATACGAAGCTTGTTTATTTATGCTCTATGGTATCTATGTTGTTGCAAATGTTGTAAGTTTGGGTTTCTTTTGCTATCATGTATAAAGTCCCCGTTCACGTATACGTTACCCGTTTAACTCACGAGTGTGAGCCGTTGGTAATTATGAATAACGTTATTTGGGTTGACACCCCCACTCACAAGTAGCGCTTGTTTGAGTGCATAATTAATGTTGTATTGCGTATTGTTGGTGATAGAACATGCGCGTATGTGGAATGATTCCACCGTTGTGGTAGGGGCAAATTATGTCAGTATAGGTCGGGTAACGGGCTCAATAACTTAGCATTTTACATATGATTACCTTGAGCAAGTGGTTTTATAATCGTATTATTTTATCCCATGTGTGGATTTAAACTATTTTGTGATGGCAAACAATGTTATACTCATTAAACATGTGAACTCACCAACTAGTGCATTAGTTGACACTCTCATTTACATGCTTTTCAGGAGAACGTCTTTAAGGTTGGAACTTAGGAAGGCTACACGTGATGAAGCTTTTCTTTACTATATTTAAATTTCATGTTCATTTCCCTTCCGTAAAAACAATTGTAAAAGACAAGGTTTGACCTTTGAATGTATTTTGATGGTTGTAGTGATCTTGTAACTTTTGCTATGAAACTTGAGCTGCACATTCCGTGTTTCCGCTTTAGCGGGGTGTGACACAATGACATGCAACCAACCAGCTGATGACATGTGTAAAGTGTATACTGACTTGCATTAAATGCATGCAGTATATAAAGAGATGAACTCACTTCATTTGAAGTAACTTGCTAACTCTGGACAAGTTCATATCTCTTATCTCAAGATAGGTTATTATTAGTAATTTCCTTATCTTTCTTAGTGCAAGAAACCTTAGTGTTCCAACTTGTTTAGATTTAGGTTTATCCTTAATCTTGTCTCCGCAACAAGCTGTAAATTGTTAATGATTTATCAATAAACAATTTAGAAAAGCAAAATCTGTTTGTTTGTATTCAACCCCCCCCCCCCCTTCTACAAACTTGTATAGGCCTTCGGGATCAACAGTTATCTAAAACTGTCAATAAAATCCCTGCCAGATATCTCAATCAATTCTGGCAAAGCAGCAGATTTGACCCCGAAGATAGACAAATCAAGGGCTACATCTCCAAACCAGACAAATCTGAACACCTCGAACTCAAATTCAACAGAACCATGTTCTCACTAGAGTTCAACCTACCAACTAGAGGACTAATAGGTATAAAGAAGTACGCAGAGGAACCTACAGACGAAGAGCTCTGCCGTTTTGTTGAAATGTTTGGGTACAACACAACCCTAAGGAAAAGAAACGATTTCAGAAGAAATCGACTTCCTCCTCTGTGGAATACGCTATTCTCAATCCTAAATCGGTGCCTCACAGGGAAGGTGGGTAGTCCAGACCAAACTTTTCACCAAATCTTGACCATAATGTACGGGGTATATTATGATCTACCTCTGGACTACTCCACCATCATGATGCAAGAAATTGTTAACACCATTGACAGAAGAATTTCCTCTCAAAAGGCCAAGGGACGATCAAAAGATGCTCTACCTCCTCTGCAGTATCAACGTATTCTGGGTGTACTACTAGAACCTCTGCTACGTCTACAAAAATGGCCAATGGAGGGACCAATGGGCATAATGTATCCACTGAACAAAAACACCCCAACAGAGCACGAAGATGAATGCCCATTCTACAGACCTCTGCCAAAGAAACTTCTGGGATACGCTACAGACAAAACCCTTAAGTTAGAATACATACGCGATCATAGGACTCCAGAACCGAGTCTTGTGACACCCCTGCGTCTAGGAGTCCCCTTAGGATCTAGGGTTGTAGAATGAATATCTGACAAAGAATGGGTAGTGGCCTTGGCTAAGCACGAACAGGTACAAAACAACTTCTATGCTCTGCGAAACACAATCCCCTCTACTCCAAAGAGCAAAACTTCTGTCACCACTCCCAAGATAAAGAAAAAGAGAAAAACGATAGAGGGAGCCTCTACCAGTGCTGTTGAAGCTCAACAATCTCCACCACACGAAACCCTGGTTGGATCCTCTGCACCTCCCCCTCCTCCAAACGAAAAGAAGAAAAGAAAACATAAGTCTTCTGAGGAGGGTGCCCCCAAACCTAAGAAAAGGAGGAGCAAGAAGAAATCAAAGAAGCCTCATACTCCTCTGCAGACTATCGCAGAGGAAACTGAAATGGCAGAAGAAGTCCAAGACCAACCTCTGCAATCACCTTCACCTATCAACTATGCAGACCATCAGGGCGACTTCAACTCCTTCCTTGAGCACCCCGAAATCGCCGACACTCTAGACACTTCTGGATGGAACGAATAAGCCCTCTCCCATCAGTCAACAGAAGCTCCAAACTTCAGAATCTCTTCTGACTTGGATGAAGATGACGAAACCACGAAGAGCACTCAAGGTGCCACACCAGAAGTTCTACAGAACCCCTTTACACAACCCAGATTTGATGTGCTAAGGGAAAGCCCACAGAAAGAGGAAGCCGCAGAAGACCATCAGATGGACACCATGTTAGGAGATCCAACATAGGAGATGGTTGAAACTAGAGGTAGTAGGGTAGAAGTCTCAGAGGTGGATTCTGATGAAGAGGAAGCAGACCAAATAAGAAAAGGTGTTTATCATCCACATATCATGTAACTGATTGGGACTCATTCTTGCTATGATAACCTAGGGAAAAGCCCAGAAGTCAGGGTAGAAGCACCGAGCCATAGGGTAGCAACAGAGGTTGAGACCATAGATGGAGAAAAGTGGTTGGATGCTCCACAGAAGTAGAAGCTAGAACTGATGCCTGGAATAGAAGAGGCACACTCCCACAACCAACTCCCAATGCACCCCACATGTCTATTACCGCCAGTCTAGTGGCAGAAGGTAATATTGAACAAGAGCAGCACGGCTCGACCCTAACCCAAACTGACCGGACAAAGGTAGCCCTTTCTACCTCTGTGCCAATCTTAGCCGGGGAAACCATTCAAGGGGAGTTCTCTCAAAAGGACTTACCCTTAGTTCGTGGTCCATCGCCCCAGACCACAATCGCCAACCTTATAGAGGAATTTGTTTCCTCTACCACACACACTACTTGTTGGTTCCCGTTTTGCTTTAAACAAGATTATCAGATCTATTAGTTCGAGTTTATGTTTGATGCGGAAGCGTATTTGAAGAACTAACAGATATGTTTGATAGATTTAGAACACAATATAAATAAACAGTGAACAAGAAATAATATCTCAAAGTTTACTGAATATATATATATCAAGAACAGATTTAAGAACGGTGAGTATACAAAGCTTTAAACAGATATGACTCTAAATGTGCATAAGCTATGTGTTCTTGATGTTCGATTGAAGTGTTCTTGTTTTTCTGTTTTTGTGTGTTTTTGTCTTATATTCTTAGGAAGAACTCAACATGAGTCTTCCTTTTATACTACTCTTAGAAGACTATGAAGTAGGTCACTGTTCCTTTTACGGCATGAATAGTAAACTGGATGGTGTGAACAGTTGTTTGAGCCATGCGCATTTAATGGAGCAGATGTACTTTTGGTAAATGCATTAAATGGCACAGACGTCTATTTTGTACCATGCCTTATTGAGTCCACTCAGAGTTTGACACGTGTTGAAGTTGGACAGGGCAAGTTGCCATGCAAGTTGATGAACAGGTCTTGGAACAGTAGCAAGATATTATAAATATCTTCCTAGTCTTTAGAGGACCATAGAGGCTCTGTAATGTGTTACAGAGGTTCTGCGGTCTGGTTCCTCTGTAAAGTAGTCTTCTCCGGATTCCGAGTCTTTGGTTGTTTACTTCTGCAGAGCTTCTGTCAAGGGTGGCAGAGGTTCTGTGGCTCGGTCCTCTGTGAGAAGTCTTCTTGGTTCCTTGTCTTCTGATGTTGTCCGCAGAGGCTCTGTTTATTGGTAACAGAGGTTCTGCGGTCTTGGTCTTCTGAAAGCGTCCTTCTGTAGTTTCCTCGGTCTTTGATCACTCTTGATCAAACTTCCTTTGATTCTTCTGAGATGCCCGGCAGAGCTTCTGTTGCACTCAGCAGAGCTTCTGTGGAAGTTCTTCTGTACTTGGCCATTTTTCAATACTTCTAATATTTCAGAATATTGGAGCTAACAATCTCCCCCTAAGTATTGAAAAATAAAAGGTTGAATTTATGCATTTTAACCTAAGTAAAGAAGAGGTTAAACAATACCTCAGAAGATTATTTCATTCATTTTGGAATTTATGCCAGAGGTATTTACATTTGAGTACACAGAAATAAACGTTGACAGAGGTTCTTTGAAGAGACTCAGATTTTTTGCATTTGGGAAGTCGTCGAACTTTCTGTTGTCTTTTCCTACTTCCTTGAGTTCTTCATAGAATTTGTGACAGAGATTTCGTAAGCCGAGTGTAGCATCAATCTCTTTGATCATCATCAGAGCAGATTCTTCTTTCATAAGCTCTGTTGCTTTATTCTCCTCTAGTATCTTTCTGAACATGTTCAGAGTATGGGTTGTGTACTTCTGACAGTCCATTGTCACAAACAGTTTCAGTTGATCAGCAGGATTCTTGAATACTAACCCGTACCTTGGAGTTTTGATGATTGAATTGGGTATGGCATTGGGTGGGCAGAAATCCTCTGGTGGTCTGATACTTAGAGTAGTTATGCCCAGATCGATGGCTAGTTGAATGTCGAGCATGTTGTAGATTAGGAGCTTTTCACGCATCGCCTTTCTGAGAACTCGATAAGACCTTTTGTGGCAGTCGTCATTGAAGTTGTCTTTCGTCCATTGCAGAAGGTCAGGTAAGTCATAGGGATTGAGGTTTCGGATATCAGCATCAGAGAATTGATTTTCTGATCTGTCAGACCTTTTGACTTTCCAGATGGTATACACCGTATGAGGATAGGTTCTCATTTTGGAGTATTTGCAATAGATTACCTTCTTTATTTTGTGAATGGAGTAAACTTGATTGACTGGTTTTGACTTTGTAGCGGTGAAGATTGCATCGAATTCCTCTCTTAGCTTCTGATCTCGGACATGGGCTGGCAGATCGCTCTGGAATTGCAGTCTGTAGAGATAACTGTAGACTTGTTCTTCCATTTGTTCAATGGTTGAAGTAGATCTTGGAATTGGTCTCCTTAGCTCATCCATCTTTCGAGTGATGTCTGCTACTCTACCTTCTGTTACCTTAGCTGTGGGATCTAGGGTTGGGTTTTCTGACAGAGGATTCAAGTTGAATGCCCAGTCTTCCTCTTCGGGTTTAGGAGTGATGAAGGCATTAAAAGCACCTTTCATCAATTTCTCTGTAGCAACTGGCATCTTCTTCTTTGGCTCTTCTTCTGTCATTATTTCCTTGCCTTTATCTTTTGGCTTTGAGGTTTCAGATATTGGGTTTTGGATTTGTGTGGGTGGAACCTCTGTTGATTTGACAGTTGGAGGTTCTGTGGGTTTTGGGGTTGTATGCTCTGATGTTTTGGTTGTTGCCTCTGAAGGTTTTGATACTTCGGGTTGTGAGGTCTCTGTTGGTGAGGAGTCTTCGGGTCTTGGCGGTGGAATGTCAAAACGCTTTGCTGATTGAAAAGCAGATACAAATTCCATTCTGCGAAGAATGAACTCTGCAGAGCGTTTTGGTCTTTGGGGTTTTCGAGCTATGGTTTTGACTCTAGTTCTGCTCGGGATTGGTTTTGAAGTTGGTGTTGGTTCTTTGGGTGAGGGTGGAGTTTGTTCTGAGGATGAGGATGCAAGATTGATTACCTTAGTTTCTGTGGTTGGTGCATCCTCTGGTGAGATAGAGGTGTTTTGCCTCTGTTGTTTTCCCTTCTGGGTTTCTGTTGTAGAGGGTTCTGCTGATTTTTCTGTAGTTTTTGCAGAAGCAGCCTCTGTAGTTTCCTTTGTTTTCTCCCCCTCAGGATGACCAGATGTTCCATCATCAGGATCATCCTGCCTTCTTTTAGCAGTAACTTCTGTTCTGCAGGTGTCTTGAGCTTCTTGCCTTGCTGCATTTTTCTTCATTGTTTCAAAGTAGATTGCGATCGAAGTTTTGAAGGCTTTGGTCGCACTTTTCTCGAACTCTGCAGCGGTTGTTTTGGCAATGTTAGTGGCAGAGGCGATGGCAGCAGTAGCAGAAGTTTCTGTAGTTGACTTCATTTCTGCAAGGGCTGTTTTAACCTCTGTGGATAAGGTATCCACTTTGGTATTTAATCCTGTAAGCGCGCCTGAAGTTGACTCTGTAAAAGACGTGAATGAGCTTTGCAACTCATTCAATGTTTGAGTTACAGAGGTTACAAAGGCTTGGAACTCATCCTTCGTAACATGTTCCTCTTGGGTAACCTCTGGAGGAACA